>CM046042.1:48557512-48637152 GCA_025215565.1 Flaveria ramosissima | reverse complement strand
CCCTCATTCGGACGACTGAACCGTTCGTTCGCATAGCTCATACGCATCAGATTCATTCGCACGACTGAACCAATCGCCCTGTTCAGTCGCACGGTTGGACCAATCGCAGAGTTCATACGCACGATAAGACCATTCGCATCCTTCAGTCGCATCAGTTAAAGTTGATTTGATTAGACTCTAAGTTTAGTAACCATGGAAGATCAGATGTCAGCCTTTACTGCGGGGAAGGACTCAAGAATTCAGAACCTGCTGCTGCTTGAGAGTGAGGTGGGTATTCACAATAAACCACCAAAGCTCTTGACTTTAGATGAGTTTCCTCACTGGAAACAACGTTTTGAGATCTACCTCAATGGAGTAGATCCTAATTTGTGGGAAGCTATCGAGGTAGGATATAGTACACCGGTGGGAGCAGATGGAGTGAAATTAACGTTGAGTGGGATGACTGATGCTCAGAAAGTAAAGTATAATGCTGAGAAAAGAGTTTATGCGATGATAACTCAGTCGATCCCCAAAGATATATTCCACCAGTACTCAGAGAACAAGCAGTCCAAGAAACTGTGGGATGAGCTAGAGAAAAGGTATGATGGGAATGCATCGTTAAAGGCAATCAAAGCAAAGGAGTTAAAGAAGGAATTCGATAACTTCTCATCAATTGGTAACGAGGGGTTAGATGAAGTCATAGACAGATTCTACCATTTGATGAGCGAGTTGCATACACATGGAGTGGAAACAACTATGGAAGAAAAAGTAAGCAACTTCGCAGATGGATTGCCTGACAAGTGGGCCTCATTCGTGTCTAATCTTAGACAGAATGGTATACTTATAAAGCTGGATATAAATGACTTTATTCTTAGACTGCGTGAAGAAGCACTAAGGATGAAGTATAGAGCACAGAAGTCTTCATATACACAAAACCCAGCTTTATACAATGCCACGCCTCAAGCTAAGACTTCTGGAGCACCTCTCCAGACAGCATTTGTGTCTAGCTCGTCAGGTCCTTCACATGCTTCTACTTCTGGATCAGACACGTCAGGGTCGTCATGTACCCATTATATTGGATCAGAAGCAAGTGCTACTAAATTGAAGACCGAGAACCTCGGTAATGTGACTGTAGAAGTAGCACGAGAGCATATGGATCTTCTAGCCGCTGTAGTTCATTCATATGATGGACTTGTGGCTGGGAAGATTGGAAACTGTCATTTGGCAGATGAAGACTACGAGCAGGTAGATGAAATGGAGCTTGAAAGAATGGATATAATGTGGGCCTTAGCTAGCGCTGTCCGAAGGGCGAAGAAGTTTGTTAAGAAGACTGGACAGAATTTGATAGCTACTAAGGACACCACATTTGGTTTTGACAAGAGCAAGGTGACTTGCTTCAACTGTGGAGAGAAAGGGCACTTCAAGAGGGAATGTGTCAAACCAAAGAAGACGGGTAATGGGAACCCGTTCTCATCCTTTACTCACCAAGACAAGCAAGCCTCTAGTTCTACTTCATCAAACAAGGACCCAAAAGCCTTGACTGCTCATGATGATGAAGGACAGGACTGGAGTTTTAGATTTGTCAACCCAGAATCTAACATTGCCAGTGTTGAAGATATTGATGATGATTCTGCGAGTGAAGGTGATTTAGCAGTTGATATAGCAATGTCACACAGTGAAGAAACAACTGCAGCTGAAGTCAGTTACACACCAAAGGAGGAAACTTCCAAGTCAGATTCAGAAAAGTCAGAATCACCAGAACCAGAGACGTCTGATGCTGCGTTGATGGCTAACTCTTCTGAAACAACACAGGTAAGTACAACTGACCAATTGTTTAATAATCATGCTTGTTCTAACTGTGATTGTTTAGGAATAGCATTGATGAAAAATTTGCTAGGTTATTAGATCACAATGATAACTTAGTAAAGGACTTACAACTATGCACTGAGGCCAATAGAGTTCTAAAACAAAATGAGCATAGTTATAAAGAAAAGATAGACCTATTGACTAAGCAACTTAGGGAAACCGAAGTAGTTGCCTTTAATCAATCAAATGACATTAGGTACTATCTAAACTCCCTAGAGGACACTAAGAAACAAAAGCAGTTCTAGAAGTAGAAGTTAATTCCTTAAAACAGAAACTGCATAGTTGGACTAGTTCTTCACACATAGTTCAACACTTAGTGAGAGAAAGAAATAATGGGGAGGGATTAGGCTACAAAGTGGTTCCACCACCACCTGAGACCTTGATGAACACCAAGTCTAAACCAGTAAACAACAACCCAATCAAGGATCATGTGGTGACCACTCCTCTTGTTACTGATCCAGACACATCATGTTCATCTACTGAATCTGGACAGAAACAAAAGGAGGCCACTTCAAAGGCAAAGGGTAAATTGCCTTGTGTTAATCTGGAAAATGAATTTGAAAAAGTTAACTTAAAGTCAGGGTCAAACCGAGTCAAATCAGAACCCAAAAAGACTTCAAATGTTAATTTTTCACATGCTACAAGTAAAAACCAGTTAACCAAAAGGTTGAACAAGTTAAACAGGTTAAATCAGTTAAATTTGTTAAACCAGAGAAAACATCAAACATACAAGAGTCAAAACCTAAAGTGATTGATGTTACTAAAGTGTCACGCATTTCTCCACAAAGAAAGTCAAATTATAAGGTTGATAGCAGATTGTGCTACAACTGTGGAGAATGTGGACATATTGCTTCCTATTGTCCTTTCTATCAGACACCTAGGAAGAAGATTGATCTTCAGGACTCTAGACCTAGGTCTTCTAAGAGGAGTTCTCTAACTCCACCTAGAAGATCTAGTGAACCTAAAGTCCAACCTGTAAGCCAGACGACTGTTTATCATAAACAGGCATTGCACAAATCTGGCTTATGGAAAGAGAAACTACCTGTGTGACTGATACTGATGACAAGAAGGAATCTGAGTTACCCTCACCTTCTAAAGGTCAATGGGTAGAGTTTATGATGTGTGATGCCTCTGGGAAACCCAAGACAGTAAAGGCTTGGGTTCCTAACCTAAACTAATACATTTACTTGATATGTGCAGGGTGTTCGGTATAGCGCTGAGACTAACACGTGGATTATAGACAGCGGAGCATCCAGGCACATGACAGGAAATAGAGCCCTTTTATCAAATGTCAAACAAATAAAAGGAGGGCATGTTTCCTTTGCAGGAAACAAGGGAGGATACATCACAGCACAGGGAGAAGTGGGAAATCAGAAAGTTAAGTTTGATAAGGTGAACTACGTTCAACAACTTCAAAATAACTTGCTTTCTGTTTCCCAAATCTGCGATAAAGGATTTAAAGTCATCTTCGACAACAACAAGTGTTACGTGCTGAAGAAAGACTATATGATTCCAGAGGATCAAGTTCTGATGACTGCTTCAAGATATAAGGACCTATATGTCTTGGATCTGTCAACAGCTGCTCCAACGGATCATGAGGTGCAGTGCTTTCTATCAAAGCTACTGAGAAGGACTCAATCTCCTGGCATAGGAGAATGGGACACATTAGTCAAAGGAAGATGAATCACTTGATTCAGAAGGACTTAGTGAGAGGAGTAAATGTCAAGAACTTCCAACTTCCTGACTTTTGTGTAGCTTGCAAGAAAGGCAAACAGACAAAGAAGTCTCATAAGGAAAAGAAAGTTCATTCAATAGAACTTCCTCTTGAACTTCTTCACATGGATCTGTTTGGTCCAGTCAGTACAAGGAGCATTGCAGGCGATCTGTACTGTTTTGTGGTCACTGATGACTACTCAAGGTTCACTTGGGTAATGTTTCTGAAATCCAAATCAGAAACATTTGAGTCATTCAAGGAATTAGTCACCACTCTGGAATCTCTCTACAAGCTAAAGGTTAGACAAGTACGCTCAGACAACGGGACCGAATTCAAGAATCAATGGATGGAGGCATACTGCAAGGAAAAGGGAATTGTTCATCAATTCACTTCAGCATACACGCCTCAGATGAATGGTGTTGCTGAGAGGAAAAATAGAAGCTTGATAGAGACTGCACGGACTATGCTGGCGGACTCGAAACTGCCTATCCAATTCTGGAATGAGGCAGTAGCAAATGCATGTTATACACTGAATCGAGTCCTAATAGTCAAGCGCCACGGAAAGACATGTTATGAGCTACTACAAAGACGCAAACCGAATTTGGAGTATCTTGAACCTTTTGGCGCGCCGTGTACACTTCTGAAGAAGACACAAGAAGGAAAATTCAGCGAGAAGGCAGATGAAGGAATCTTTCTAGGATACAACATACCGAATAAGCGAGTTTACAATAACTCAACGGGTCTTGTAGAAGTGTGGTGTAATGTCGACGTTCAGAGATATACCACACCACCTACAGGAAAAGGACCTGCCTACTTCTTCGATTATGATGGATTCTTCAAATCCTTCAACATACCTCTCTCTCCCTCGGACGATGAGCTAGCAACTAGGATGATGTATGATATTCTGAATACACCATCTAGCACACAGGGAGAATCATCTACTCAGTCAGGGGGAGTAGTCGACGACAGTGACTCCTCCTCTGAAGATGAAGCTGAAGGAGATGACCAGAACAGTCAGGAGGAACAGGTTCCAGTTCCAGCAAGTCCACAAGCATCTACGAGTGATGCACCTTCGACTTCAGAACCTCAAACTCCAACTACCTCAGATGCAGAACCAAATGTTCATAATCTTGGCTCTGAGGTAGCTGTTCCTACTACTCCAGGATCACGACTAAATGTTTATCATCCCCTTGACAATGTCATTGGAGATGTCAGATCAGGAGTACAAACCCGAAATCAGTTATACTCAGCTGATTACGCCTCGGTTATGGAGAAAGGTTACATTCATGATGGTGCCTATCGATGTTTTGTCTCGCAGGTTGAGCCAAAATATGTCAGTGAAGCACTCAATGATGAGGCGTGGGTGAGTGCCATGCAAGAAGAACTTCTGCAGTTTAAGAAGTTAGGTGTATGGACACTGGTTGATAAACCTAAAGGTGCTAAAGTCATTGGCACTAAATGGGTACTAAAATGCAAGAAGGATGACCAAGGGGTCATTATCAGGAACAAAGCTCGACTGGTGGTTCAAGGTTTTCGCCAAGTCGAGGGAATTGACTACAATGAGGTGTTTGCACCCGTGGCAAGGATGGAAGCTATTCGTATCTTCCTTGCCTATGCATCGTACATGAAGATCAAAGTCTACCAATTAGATGTAAAGAGTGCATTCCTTCATGGGAAATCAGAGAAACAGTCTACGTAAGTCAACCCGAGGGTTTTGAAGATCCTTATCATCGGGATAGAGTTTACAAGCTCGACAAAGCTTTGTATGGGCTTCATCAAGCTCCTCGAGCTTGGTATGAGAAACTCTCAACTCATCTTGTGAAACACGGCTTTCGCAGGGGAGTAATTGACTGTACACTGTTTATTAAGGAAAAGGATGGCGACCTACTGCTTGTACAGATATACGTTGATGACATAATCTTCGGGTCAAAGAACGAAGAGTTATGTAAAGAGTTTGAAGCAGTAATGAAGAAAGAATTTGAGATGAGTGCCATGGGGGAGATGAAGTTCTTTCTCGGGTTACAGGTGGATCAAACACCTAATGGGATCTTTCTACATCAGACCAAGTATGTAGGAGACATTCTCAGTCGCTTTGACATGGAGAATGCTTCTGCTGCTGGGACTCCACTTGCTACTAATCATGATATAGCACCGGATGATAATGGAGATCTAGTAGATGCCACTATGTACCGAGGAATGATCGGATCCCTCATGTATCTCACTGCCTCAAGACCTGATATTATGTATGCTACATGTCTATGCTCAAGATATCAGGCTAAACCAAAGGTCAACCATCTGATTGGGGTCAAGAGGATTTTTCGTTATCTGAAGGGTACACCCACACTTGGATTGTGGTACCCTCATGATGATGACTTTGAGCTTACCGCGTATAGTGACTCGGATTACGGGGGCTGCAAGATGAACTACAAGTCTACATCAGCAGGGTGTCAATTCTTTGGGAGAAGATTAGTTACCTGGCAGTGTAAGAAGCAGACATCGGTTGCCTTGTCAACCTGTGAAGCCGAATATGTTGCTGCTGCAAGTTGCTGTTCTCAAATCATCTGGATTCAACAGCAAATGCGGGATTACGGTTTAAAATTCTCATCTACTCCTATTTTGTTGATAACTCTGCTGCAATTGCAGTAACTAAAAATCCGGTCCAACATCCTAAGACCAAACACATCGGTATTAAATACCATTTCATAAGGGATTGTTTTGAAAAGAACTTAATTGATGTGGTTAAAATTAATACTGATTTTCAACGCGCTGACCTCTATACTAAAGCCTTTGATAAACCACGTTTTCAATATTTATTAGAGGTCAACGGTGTTAAAAAGAAAAGTGAGGTAATTCCTGATGATGAAAATGTGTAGTCCGATGTGTAGCATAAATTTTTTATTTTATTTTATTTTTGATTTGTCTATTTGATTTTAATTTTATTTAAACTCATGTTCTCTTGCTGTTTATTAAATCCTAAAATAATTAAACCAGAAATGATTTTAGTATTTAGGGGAGAATATGTCAGCAATTACATTAAAAAAAAAAAAAAAAAAAAA
Organism: Flaveria ramosissima; assembly: GCA_025215565.1. NCBI lineage: Eukaryota > Viridiplantae > Streptophyta > Magnoliopsida > Asterales > Asteraceae > Flaveria > Flaveria ramosissima. The sequence goes on along the minus strand of CM046042.1, from coordinate 48,630,537 downwards.
AAATGGGGAAAGGAGTAGCGAGCTGAAATAAGGTAGATGTATCTGTGATACCGATTCAATACCTTTGGAAAATGATAGTACACAGGAACAAATCAAGAGGGACTTTAAAATTTAAGTTTTAGTAATGTGCAAAGGTTTCAAAGTAATAATCTGTGTAGTCTAAGCAATACTAAAAAGGAAGATGATAGAAAACTGGCAACTCCTAAGGTGACACAAAGAAAGTAGACTTAGAGGCTGCAGACCATAGATATGTTGGTAGATTCAACACAATAGACAACTAGACCTGATTGGTGATTTCAAGATAAAACTAAAGTGTTCAACTGACTGTGGGCGTCCATCTTATCACTGGTTAACACAATCAACAATATTCCAATAAGGGGTAATGAGCAAGTAAACGCCACAATGTGTGCGGATGACCATAACTAGAGCAAGCAAGAAAAAAAAATGAAAGACAAATGCAATAAAGCTAATGACTTATGTTGTTGGTGCATTTTGTGCAAATAAAATAAGCTGCTCTAACAAGGAGATAGGTTATGTGCCTCTCTGCTGTGCGATGGCACTGACCTGAGGATAAGCATAACCTAGATATTCTAGAATTCATTGTTGTTTGCCGCCTCTCTGCTGTGCGATGGCACTGACCTGAGGACAGGCTTCTCTTTGAAAGCTCTAAGAATAGTCTCTTCTTGTAATAATACCCGTAGACCGCTCAAAAGCTCCTGAGGAATGTTGATTACCATATAAGTGTGGGATCCACAAGTGTTAGTTGAAATAATTAAACCTAAATAAGTCACCAGTCTGTGTCAAAAGTCTGTGTATGGATTTAAGTGGACAAACATACTGACAATCATTGTGGCTACATTCTCAAAGGTCCAAATCAATGTGAAAATCTAAGAGTTTCAGTATGATTTCCTTATGTTGCTAACGACTCTGGATGAACATCGAGAACTTGAGCATCAAAGTTTTATAACGAGTCCCAAATGATTTGAATTGCCTGTATGATTCCAAAAATGAATTGGTCCAGATGTGATCAACCTAAGTTGAAGCTATCTACTCCCGATCCAAATCCCGTAGATATCAATCTCTGGATTTATCTCTCACAAAAAGCCAAAAATATGTCTGATTATGTAATTAGTTTTATTCTTAAATTAGTTAGTTTGTTTTAAGTTTTAACTTGAGTCAGTGTCGGACTACATCAGGAAAATCAGAAGGAATAAACTCACTAAAACGGTCATGTCTGAGATGACCATATGTGCTTTGAAAGGTTATATCAGTCACGTCTGAGGTGACAAAGTATTTTAAAAGGTCACGTCTGAGGTGATCAAGTGTTTTTAAAGATAAAAGGATCACGTCTGAGGTGATCAAAGTGTTTTCAAGATAAAAGGATCATGTCTGAGATGATCAAAAGTTCATAACGTTAATTTAATTAATATAAAAGAGACTAGGTAAATTGGTAAATAGCAGAAAAATTAACTAAGTATGACCCATTCGCACGAATGGACCATACGTATGGACTAACCATACGAATGAAGTCCATTCGCACGAATGAACATACGATTAGTCCAATCGGATGCTTAATGCGAACGAGTGAGTCAGTCGCACGACTGAACTTCAGTCGGACGACTGGAGAAGGGCGACTGACCCAATCGCACGACTGAGTCCCACTCGCACGACTGAAAGGTGCGAATGAACTCAGTCGCACGATTGGAACTAGGGTGGATATAAATAGAGGTGGAGTCGGTCGCAGAGACTCCTCACGCTCAATCGCCCCTAAATCGCATATAGTACCGTTACTCTGCCCAAATTTCTCTGTTTGATTTTTCTTGTTGATTCTGTGATTCTAACGTTCGCTTCATCATAGTACAGGTATTTTGAAGTTCGTTTCCATCAAAATCAGAAAGAATTGAAACCCTAAATCGGATTAATAAACTGTGAAAGGCGAACCGCGACATCAACCCTAATAACCTATTAAAACTAATAATATGTTAAAATTGGTAAAATAGGTTATTAGGAAAGAGTAGGCGACACTAAAGAACCGGTTAATTGAATGTTAAAACGTGTTTGCGTAGATTCGAGTCTTGGACGACTGAACAAATGAGACAGACGACTGGTCGTCCAGATGAACTTCAGTCGCACGACTGAAGGGAGGCGAACCATGCGAATGAGACTCAGTCGCACGACTGGTGTAACCGCACAAGAGTACATGCGCATGAGTCCAGTCGCACACTCAGTCGTGCGTATGAGGTCAATCGCACGTCTGAACCTCAATCGCACGATTCAGTCGCACGACTGTCTTCAGTCGTACAACCTCAGTCGCATGACAGATACTTTTAATTCAAAGTTTAAGTGTTGCTTTATACTCTTAGCCAACGAAACTAACGTTTATGTTATTATGTGTTACAGATGGCGAGTAGATGGAATATGAGCACTAAGCACAACATATGTGCTCACCTGGACTTGACTTCCAGGAATGCAGCCGACTTTGCTGCATTATTACTTTCCTTCAGAGATCCAGGATCGCTCATGCTATATCTACTCCCTGCACACCGTACAGATCAGTGCAGCAGGCCTTTGGGAAGGCGCATCTGTAGACAGATCCACCGAGCCTCACTGCATCAGGAGCTCGATTTTTGGTGAGGCTATCACTATTTCTGAGGAGGATCTGAGGATAGTTCTCAGTTTGGAGATGATGCTGAGTGTCCCACACGTCTACACCCCCTCACGGTCCGTGGATGCTTCATGAGAGCCAAGTACTCTGGGGACATAATGCCGGGGTACTCAACAAGAGTAACCTCTGTCCCCAGTTTAAGTACTTGCGCACGTGCTGCTGAAGTGTATAGCATCACGGAAGGGAGGTTTGACGAGCTCTCGGACCAGATCCAGAACGCTTATGCAGCGTTGGTGCTGAACCACCCGTTCAGCTTCTCCAGGATGATATTCAGTTACTTGGTGGAGAACCTCGAGGGGAAGGGGAAGGAAGGCTTCTGTATGTACCCTAGATTCTACAGATGATCATTGATCAGAAGCTTCCTTCCTGCCGAAGGAGAAGGAGGACGCTGTTATCCTCGAGGTCATGGACGACACGACTCTTGGCAGGATGAAGGTCTACAGGGGGAAGCAGGTGAAGCCCCCTGTCAGGAGGTTATTTGGGCATCTGGCCGGGCTGATTATGTGGCGCCAGCGAAGAGGAAGTGGCGCCACGAGGACAGTGACTCAGATGTGGAGCATATAGCTATACCAGAGACAGACTCTGATGATGATGATAGCGGCGACGCCGGGGATGACATGCCTGCCCCATCTAGAGGCACAGATACAGATTATTCCCCGGGGTCAGCCACGCCGGAGAGGTCGCAGAGATGGCCGGCTTCCATCAGGAGTTGTTGCTGGTGACATTGAGGAGGAGGAGTCAGACGAGGAGCCCTCACCAGGACTGTGGGAAGCAAAGTCGTTCCCACAGACCACGGGCTAAGGTGGTTGGTGAGCACCCAAGGGACTCCTCGGAGAGAGATACTGACCCTAACTACATTCCGGGGTCAGGTAGCAGAGTTGCAGGGGGAGCATCTACTTCCTCCGGGACTAGGAGGAAGCGGATGGCTCAACCACATGGGTTGAAGAAGAAGAAGCGTCGGTTGACCTTCGTGACTACACTCTACCACCACAGCCACCACTACCACCACTACTGACATTCCACCCATCACCACAGCCACCACAGCCACTACTCCTACTACCACATCCACCACTTTACCCACACCACTATAGCTATCCCATCCATCACCAGACCATTCACCCCTACTTCACCACCATCAGCCCACCGACCCATATTCACCACAGCCACTGCCACCACCACCACACACATCAGGCTGGACCGTCAGCCCAGCCCTCACAGCTCATGGATTCACTCTACCTCACATTGGGGTAGAGGAGCAGCTCTCAGCGCTAAACCGTATGGTTATGCGTCTGCTTGCTGCTGACGAGGAGAAGGCGGCACAGATCCGCCAGCTGACCGACTTGGCTGCTGCCCAATCTCAGCAATTGGCAGAGCAAGCTCGGGTCATAGACCAGCAGAGAGTTGAGGTGTCCCAACTCCAAGATACTCAGCTCAGTCCGCAAACGTATTGAGGAGTTGGAGTCGACCAACAAGACTATATCATGCGATGAGGCGGTGAAGGGGTCGAAGGATGAGCCCTGAAGCTAAAGGAAGGTGACGGGGATGACGGAGATGATGATGATGAAGATGAGGATGATGATGAGGAAGATGATGATGATGAGGAGAAGAGAAGAGAGGACAGAAGGACATGATGATGATGACGAGGCAGAAGGAGGGGATGCGGCTGCATCGGCCTCTGCCTCAGGTCAGGAGCGGAGATCCAAACGTCGACAAGACCAGTCATCCACTACTTCTGCTCCTCCGAGCGACACGCCACAGATTCAAGACAAAAGTACTGATTAGACGTTTTATGTATTTATTTACTTTGTACTTGAATCATGTAATGAAAACAAATGTATTAAATGTTTATATATATTAAGTAATAATGTCTGTTTGATTAATTACTAATGATTTATGTGTGAATGTTATATCAAACAGATCCAAAACTTTCAAGGGATGAGTTTGACTTTACTCCCCTTCAAATGGTCAAGACTCAGTTAACCATGATTCTTGACCTACAAGGGATAGTAAGACGGTCTGTGAGTTATACCCCTGAAGAAGGGGAGATAATTCATGACCTGTCTGATGAGCAAATAGCAGAAATGTTCAAACTCAATCCGATGAAATAGTGAAGGAGCTCCAACAGGGACTCAACCAGTGATGAGGAACTGAACGACATTGATGAAGTTGAGATTGAAGACATCACTGCAGAAGAGTATCCTCAGTATGCTGACGCCGAGGGAAATGTGGTCCCCAATTTGGGTGAATCCCTAGTCAGTGATACTTTTGAGGTACTTGACAAGAATGGAGCAAGAAGCAGAAAGACTGAAGAAACAGCCCAACCTCCAATGCAGACGTAGATATTCGCAAGGCTGAATGGGCTGCCTGTTTTGAGGAAGTGAGCCCAGCGGCTGCACCAAGAGAGATGCCTACACCAAGCTCTACAAAGTCAAGAAACACCATAAGGTGTCGGGCAGGATTATCTCTTGGGCTTATTTTGAAGACCTTAACGCTTATGCAGTTAAGAGGGAGCAGGGCATAGAGTACTTCAGGTTCCAACATGATCTGAAGACTCTACCTGGTTTTGAGCTCAACCAGCTGGCTAACTAAAGCTGCTGTATGCTGACCCGAGAAAGATGTCAGGCTGGTTTGAGGCTGCCCTGAGGAAAGAGTACCACACCAGGTGGGTCAACTTCAAACCTCAACAACCTACGAGGTATATCAGACGTTCTGAAGTTGATCCCATAACTGGTAAGCCAAAGATAGTGCTGAAGTGGAGTCCCCCGAGAACAATGTCGAGAATCCCTCTCAGGGAAATGCCACAGGACTTCACTCCCCACTTCAAATGGTGGTACTACGATTGGAGAACAGCTGAAGCGGTCATAGTTTAAATAGAGAGGGCCAAATGGATACTATCAGGGTATTCGACCCAATGGGTGCTAACCAACTTATCTGCTAATGATGTCTACACATTATATAAGTGGCCACTATTCTATGACACGCAAGATATTGTACAAGCCCTCCAATTCCAAAATGTCATAAGAACTCTGCTTTGCTTTTGAGATACACGCAGGAGTCACTAAAGAGGAGAAGTACAAGAAGTTAAGGAGGTATGCAGAAGACAAGAGAATAGATAGATCTAGGTCCAAGGGGGAGTTTGTTGATACATGTATGTCCCTAGATCATGATTTGTAATGTAATGAACTTGTCTGTTGATTTTGATGTAATTGTAATTGATTATTGAAATGATTGAATTGGTGTTACTTGATACTGTTTAATATTTCATTAAGTGAGTTGTGATTGAATTGATTGGGTTTATGAATGTTTGAATGAGTGCACTTAAGTTAATTAAATAGACCATCCCACACTTAAGTTAATGAAGTTCTCATGCGAATGGCCCATGCGAATGGACCACACGCATGAATAACTTCATACGATTGACTCAATCGCACGACTGAACCAGGAGACTGGATCAGTCGTATGATTGACACATAAGATTGACTCAATCGCACGACTGAACACTCAGTCGTGCGGATGAATCAACCGCATGGTTCAATCGCACGACTGAACCATACTTATGGCCCAGTCGCACGATTGACCAATACTAACCTATAAATAGACCCAATTCGTGGGAAAACGTAAGAATTCATCCCATTACGACTCCAGACGTACCCTAGCCGTCCAGAAGCCTCCCAAATCGTTCTCCAAGTTTATAGAACACATCAGATCGGTTCCTAATCGATTTCTGACGTTGATATCAATTCTTGATTGATTCATCGTGTGTTCTCACTGATTGGATCGCCAATCAAATAGGATTCCGCACTATTTGAGTTGGTTTAACACGCAATCACTCGGTATTTCGTTCAAATACCAGGTCCTAACAAAAACATACTAGGAACATGATATACAGAAGGTTCATACGCCTGAAAATGCCATAGAATGAATTAAGTGTAATCCATGCGCCTAAACAGTAGCCCATGCGCCTAAGATTACCTTAGAAATGTTCTAAGTATAGCCCATGCGTCCGACTGGCCCATGCGTTCGAATGGCCCATGCGCCTGAGTGGCCCATGCGCCTGAGTAATCCATACGCCTAAGTGTCCATGCGACTGAAAGGGTCATACGCCCCAATAGTACCCATGCGTCCGAATGGCCATGCGACTAGGTGTCCATGCGCCTGAGTTCCCATGCGTCTGGAGTGTTCCATGCGCCTAAGTACCCATACGCCTAAACAGGACCCATGCGCCCAAATAGTGCCATGCGCCTAAACCCTTAGAATTTAATGCAGAATGTTTGGGAGTCTATGCCTTTAGGGTTTTGACTGAGGGTTGACTAGGGCTTATTAATGATGGGTTTCATGCATGATTATGATTGCTTATGATTGCCTTATGATTGTTCCTTATTATTATTATTGCTATTATTATTATTACCTATAGAATGTGACTTTACGTGGTATGTATATTATCGTAACGTAAAGTATATTGTAATAATAAAGAGAAAGAGCAATAAAGAAAAGAAGAGGAACATTAATAAAATGTTAACAAGTCTTGCAAGCTTATAGGAGGTACACGACCATGTTGTCGTTAGCTCAACTGTGCTGCGGGTTAGCTACCCTATTATGCACACAGGGCTAGTCTTGGAGATTGGCAGGACCCTTGTAGCGTACCCTGGGTGATTGGGTCGGCCTTGTATACAGTACACAACACCCTTTCGAGGGATACAGTTGACCCTTTCGAGGGGTATAGTTTACCCTTTCGAGGGATATAGATGGCCCATCACCCGTTTTCCATCACGCATTTAGTTGGGGTATTGCTCATTGGTCCATACAGACAGTGAAAGATAAAGAATAAAGAAAACAAAGTAAACAAGGCATACAGTAAAGAGATCGAACAGTAATTGTTCATATAGTTAATGCGTGCTCGCATATACAGTAAAGAGTTGTATTTTAAAAAGGAAAGAGTATTTTCATATACAGCATATAGAAAGTATTTTATTACTTATAAAACTAGAACTCACTCAGCATCACTGACTTTTATACATTTTCAGTTGGCAGGTAATTATTGCTGAGGATGGCACGAGGGAAAAGCTACTCGGCAGGGAAAGACTGACATCTATTCATAACTATTATTTCTGTTGTTTTGTAATGCAATTAAACAGTTCTTTTGTATTCGATCAAACAATAGTGTATTGCTTAAAAACAGGGTTTAATGAAATAAAATAAATGGTTTTTGTTAAAGTGATTCCGCTGCTTAAGTTCTTAAATTTATAACGTTTAATGTATTTAACGCTGTGAATGACCAACTGTGAGGTCTCCGGGAAGGGGGCCTTACACAAAATAACAATGAGAAATTCCAAGTGTACACGGATCAGTTCACAAACCAAAGAGAATACGTTGACTTATCAAAGCATTTGGTCAACCATAACCTTAATGAAGACATACGTACCTATAAGCGGACACTCACCTCAAGGGGTTCCAGGTAAGGTAAACGGATCCATCGGTTGATTTGGATTTATATGAATACCTTGCCTAGACAGAACACCACGAGATACAGACATCCCACTCTTCCAGCATTACATGTTTTTAGTTATAGAACACAAACTTTGACAAGATTTGAAAACCATAAATAACAATTCAAAATTGGAAATTTGAAAACCATTAAACTTAGGCACACAATGTCTTAGAATATGATTTGAGAATCGTGTGTGCATTGATAAGAATCAAGGTATAAGGAAATATCATGTAAGACATACAATCATATAATCATGTCTAAACATATAAGGCACATAAAATCGTATCTAAGCATATACATGAGAGGACTCATGTGTAAGGGTACTTAGTTATAGTCTAGGTCATTATATTTCTAATAACCTAATTCTCTATAACCATGGCTCTAATACCAATCTGTCACAATCCAACCGACGACGGAATCATCAGAGCGGACGAATATTAATCGATTGCTCATAGCTCATGGAAATAAATACTTTGAAATACTACTAAATGTCATTTTCATTGAATGATACTAATAAAATGATACATTACAATGCAATAAAGAATTCAAACAACATAATAAAGTCTTTTATTAATCTAGCTCCAAGTCCTATATGAGCATGAAGAAGTCCTCTAACTGCATCCTGAAACATGTTAAAAATACAATCAACATATGATGTTGGTGAGTTCCCATGAATTTGTACATACGTATACAAACAACTTTTAAGATGCAATTCAAGTCATAGGTTAAGAAAAATGTAAGAATATATAGATAGCATAGTGATACAATCAAACCTTGACAAAAGAATGATCATAATAAGATATACGATTAACTAAGTTTACTTGGTTCCCATGATGAACAAGAATACATCATCAGGAGCCGACAATAAACTCGTCTTTAGCACCAAATAGGCTTGTCAAGCCCATAGATATATGACGTACTAGGCTAGCAATAGTTAATGATTGCTTTGACAAGATGACTATCATATAATGGTCACCGTTATCTCAAATAACCATAATACAGTTTATAAGATAAATTACACGTGCACTACAAGTATTAAGATATTTTATAAGTATGCATTTATACGGTTAACATGCTTCACCCCAAAAGGTGTGAAATAAAAATAAAAATGGGGTATGGAAAACTCACATTGTATAATGGTTGTAGAGTACATAAGGAAGCTTGGATGTTTTTCAAAAGTCAAAGGTGATGTCCTAAAGGATAAAAAAACAATAACTTGAGGTCGGAATTCATTACAAGAAGTTAGGATGTTTAGAGAATACCAAAATGCGAAAGGTAGATTGAAAAATGATTATTGTACCAATTTTAGATTATGGAGAGAATGTTGGGTACGTATTTGAACAGGTTTTAAAAATATAAACGGTTTCATAAAATTATAAAAATTTACATTTGACTAGTTCAGAGTCTCCCGGACAACTTTCATTCAGAGACATTTTCTATGAAAAGATCCGTAAATAGGTCAAAACAGTATCACAAAATAGAAGGTTCTGAAATGCGCACTTATCTTGTGAAGCTATTGTTGAGTCGTCCGATTGAGTTTGAAGATGTATAAACTATCGTTAAAAAGTTAATTCAATGAACTTAATATTGGAGTCTTATATGATCAAGTTATGATTAGTTGAAGTCATATTATATTCTGTCAAATATGTAGTAAGGCACTTATGTGCACTTTTAAAATTGCTAAAGCATGAAACGGGTTAGAACAAATTTATTATAGTCGATATATGGTATACTTCATTTGAGTTATAAAAAATATTTCAAGACTTTGGCATAGCCATCATTTAGAGAAATAATCTTGTGGAATAACCGAATGCGGCGGCATAGCCGTCCATATGCAAACATGATTCTTTGTTTACGTTAGCGTGTTATTAGATTGATTTAGGAATGTTAGTGATTGTTATAAGGTTAGTGAAAGTTATTAGGTTAATAATCAAATGATAATGATTAAAATTAAAAGAGATTCAGTAGAAGAAGAATAAAAGTAAGAATATAAAGTCATGAGAACAATTGGATGTTAGGATGATTGAAATAATAAAGAAATGCATAATATGAAAGCAATATAAGATTACCTTAGTTAGAAAATTCTTGAAATTTCTTGTAAAATAAATTATTGAAATTGATCAAAACCAAACAATGAAAGGAACATATGTGAGTGAGATTTTTTGAGAATGAGCAAATGCAAAGTGAGGCTTAAAGCTTGGTTTTATAGTTGAGGTTAGAAGAGGTTATAAATGATGTTAATGGTGAGTTACAAGTCTTTTAAAAGAGGGTTATGATTGGAATTTAAAATAAATATAAGATTAAATAAAATAAATAGATAAAAGAATAATTACAATTTAAACTTTTAATTTATTAAAACCTTATTTAATTTAATCAACTTATTTTCTTATAAAATCTTTATAGACTTTATAAATCTCACAAAAACTTTGCAATTTGATTATTTATTTGATTGAATATTTTAAAATCTTATAAATATTAATAACCTTTCAAAATTTATAAAATTTATTTTATAAATTATAAGATTAAATTAAATTATTAAGTGACACATTTATTATATTCCGAACATAAAAATATATAAAATGACTAAATAATAAATTTGATTTACAAGATTGACTCAAACGGGTTCGGGTTTGGGTTTCTAGTTTGAAAATGGGTTGGATGTTACAGATATCATATTATTTTATTCAAATGCATATGGTTATGGTTTGACACTGATTGTCAAAAAAAACCCGTTATATTTGAACCTCATTTCATAAGTATAGACACACGTCCCAATAGGCTTATAAGGAAGATCATTTCGTTTTGGAAAATCAATCTAAACAAGTGTTTTATATAAACGATCCTTTGAAAACAAATTCATAATGAAAAATTACCGAAATAATTGCCCATAGGCACTTATGAGATATTCCTGAAGACAAGGATGCAAAAGATTCATTAGAAGATATCAACCTCCTTCGTGAGGATGTTGTTGAAGAAATAGTGGAAAATGTTAATGTTCAGCAATCTCATGATCCTATAGATGATTTCATCGAAGATGAGATAAATGACTTTGATGATAATACAAAAGAATTTAGCTTAGAGTCAAAATTGATGATTCACATAATGATAAGTCAACTAATGACATCAAAATTGCTGAGTTAGATAATCATGTTTAGTAAATTTTGTATTGATGAACTTTTTACTAGTGAAATTATGGGTTCTTTTTCTTGAACTAAACACATTAACGTTCAGTATCTATGTAATATTTGATTGTTTGGGTTAATTTAAGTCATGTTTAGTTAGTAAAATAGTAAATTATGATAAATGTTAAAAAGTCTGTGAGCTTCTAATATCGCTTATTCTTTTTCATCAGCTATTTGATTTGTGTGTCTTCAAATATGGAGTACTTTATAAATATACAATTGAGGGGGTGAATTTGATGAAATTTCATGTAGCATTTGTTTATGTGAGATCACCATCAGTGCTCTTTAGGCCAAAAATAAACATTAATAAGTGCTATTAGCACTCACTCGCACATCAGATGATGTAGATGTAGATGAACACCAATTTTAGATTGATATTTTATATGTTTAATGTTTTTCTATCTAACCTTATCTAATTTTGTGTAGTGCAATGTGGATCTTTATGTTGATGATGATGGTTACTATCATTACAAGAGGGAAGTCCCAAGAAGAAGGTTCAGAACAACCTAGAATTCAGTCAGCATGAAAGTTCCTATCTGGTAACACCACAACCCACACGTAAACGCAAGAAGCTGCAACTGAACACCGATCTCCATGTTAGTTTGTTGACCTAATTTCAGCCAAAGATCATTTTGGGCCATTTATTTTAACATTTTTTTTCGTAATATCGACCTACAGTAATTGAACCAACCTGAAAAGAATAAACATAACAATAAAGTTAAAAATAGAAGCAGATGCAAATAATTCTAAATAGAAATAGAAATAAAAAATAACACTTGTGCAACCCCTTCAAAAGAATAAGTTATAAACTAAGACATTAACATTAACATTACTTTACCTTTTCATTTCCACCATTTCATAACTCAAAGCATGCACTTAACACAAAATAAAATCATGACCTCTTTATATCCTTAGGTTTTCATGTGAATCTTTAACAAGCATACACATAATAATATCTTCTCACTCTTTTCTTTTGTCTAACCAGAACAACACTTCCTTGAATTATTATCATAATTTCCAACTTGTATGGCAGTTGTATGGCTAGGAACAGGAGCAGAAGAAGAGGCTGCTTCTTGTGCAGCCAAGGCTTTCTTGCTTACTATCTTATATATATCAAACAACATCATCTGAAACGCCTTTTCGACATTATACGCTTCGAGTGCAGAAGTCTCCAGGAACACAAGCCCCTCTTGCTCGGCTAACTTTTGACCGTCGGTCTCTTGAACCGCTCTATGATGGCCTAAATCAGCTTTGTTTCCAGCCAACATGATCACTATGTTGGAGTCTGCATGGTCCCTGAGTTCCCTTAGCCAACGCTGCACGTTTTCAAATGATTGCGCCTTTGTTATGTCATAGATCAACAACGCGCCTACAGCTCCTCGGTAATAAGCACTTGTGATCGCGCGATACCTCTCTTGACCCGCGGTGTCCCATATTTGTGCCTTTACAACCTTACCCTCAACCTGCATTGTATCAACATCAAACATATAATATAAATAATATATCACATATTTTGTAGAGTTTTCCCCATTTTCCCATATTATCTTTATAAATAAATACATTTAAGGTGTTCAAGTGCGTTTAACATAACATGACACATTTTACCAGCGCGCTAAACGTTGGATATTATTTTATATCAAGATGTGCAAACCAACCTGAATCGTCCTGGTAGCGAATTCGACACCTATGGTGGATTTAGATTCCAGACAGAATTCATTCCGGGTAAACCTAGAAAGAATGTTGGATTTTCCAACACCCGAATCACCGATTAACACGATCTTAAACAGGTAATCATACCCGTGATCCACCTTATATGCCATTGATCCGTCTTTCTACACTTCCTACAAACCTATAAACATCTAAAAAAGCATTAGAACACCAAAAAGACGAAGAAAGAATCAATGAACAATATATTTATCATCTTTATCATACAAAAACACAAAAATAAAAACATCCCATTTCTCAAATCATTTCAAGAACCAATATTTTTCGAGTGTCGAATTCAAAACAATTGTTTGAAATATTCAAATAACTCACCACTGCACCATGCATGCACAAACGGCAGATTGATTTAACGGTGGGACAACGGCAGAAGTTGTACGGAGTTTTTGAGAATGAAGGAAGAAACATAAATTCCGAACAAACAGGTAATTTAATGGGGAATTCAGGAGGAAATAGTCAGAAAATGCTCCAATTGTTTCAGACTTATAAGTTTCATCACTACCCCCTTATTTTTATTTCAAAGACTGTTAACACCCCTTATTAGGAAAATTCGTAAATAAATAATGAATAATAGTAAGAAAATTATAAACATCATAATAATAACAAACTAGTGGAAAGAAACTGCTCGTTGTTAAAGTAATTATAATCTCGGTTCAGTTTATAATACAATGCATATAGAAATATAGGTGCACAAACCGGGTTTTTTCAACCGTGCTTCGGGCTTTGATCAAGAAAATGTAAACCGGGTTTGATCCGGTTTCGTGTCGGGTCCAACTCGCGTTCAAGGGGGCAAAATGGTAAATAAAATCGGGTTTACACCGGGTTGGGGAGAACTTAGGCTGAACACGGGTTGGGATGTGGAGGGGACAAACCGGTTTGAACTTTACCGGTTGAATCGGATTGGACCCGGGTTGAGGAGCTACCGGGTCGGGAAATCTGGTTGGATGTGCAGCTCTATATAGAAATGCAAAACCAAAAGATTATGAGACATACCTCTTTATCATTAGGCTCTACCACCACCTTAAAACGAAATTAGTTACACACAAAATGAAATTAAAAGAAATACAAATATAATGTTATTGTAGCTTGCGACAACCGTTTTCTAATACACACACATCTTGACGGGTTTTCACAAATTCTCGTAATAACAAATGACTGGGTGGTGAGAATGATATCCTCAGTTGATGTGAATCAACTAGGACCGAATATGATAATTGAGTCGGTGAATATATTACGAAATTATATATTCACAAATAACTGAATGCTGGAAATACTCATAAATGCTTTGTATTAATGATGGTGAAAAGTTACAATAAATGTTAGGGTTTAGCAAGAAACAGTAACAAGACACCACTGAAACATATGACTATCGAAGATTCTAATATTCTAGTTATCCCAAAAGTAGGGTTTTCTATTTTATTTATAGGCTAACAAAAGGCCTTTACAAAATAACTAAACAACCCTTGTACTATACATCAAGAAACTAGTCTTAGTACAAAATACCTCATCAGCATTTTCTTCTATTCATCCGCATTAACTAATACGGATGTCTTGATCTTCATCAGCATTTCTTTTTGTTCTTCAGCATTTGTGTTTGGTCATCAGCATTGACAAATGTGGATGAACAAACACTTATGCGCATTTGTTGTTGAACATCCGCATTAGTAAATACGGATGTACAAACAGTTAGCAGCATTTGTTCGGATGTCCGTATTTGTTAATGCGGAAGAACAAATACTTGTCAGCATTTGTACAATGGTCATCCGCATAAACAAATGCGGATAGCCGACACTTGTCTTATTCTTTGTGCAGATTCTTCATCCACATTACTTCTTGGACTTGGGGAGAATTCTAGCAGAGCAACAATCAACCATAACTTGAATTGGCATGTATGATCCTTTCAGGGTCCAACAATATCCCCCTAAGGATTATACAACCCAGGTACTTCAAGGGTTTAATGGCGGATGAGGTTGTGAGGATTCTGCTGGGTCTTGAGCAGCAGGAGGAGCAGTAATTGGTTCTGCTAAAGTAGGATCTAGAATAGCCTTGATCATGTTGATAAAATTATTAGCATTAGACATCTTGTCTCTGTTCAGCACATGGATCTTCATCTGACTCATTGTGTAGATGGCTTCAATAGGAAGCTGCTTCAAAGAAATAGGTTCCCAGATGGACACAGTGGACAACCCATCCCTATGAATCAAAAGAGCTCCTTCTACATCAACCTCCAACTTCACAATGTTCCCCAACTGTGAAGGAATCTTTTTCTTATTTCTTTGCTCTCTTTTGGAAAGATTCGGTCATATTCCATCTTCAGGATCTTGATGCACTTAAGGAAGAATAGCATATCAGCCTCTCCAAGTTTATTTCTGATATCCCTGAAGTGCCTGGTGTATATATAGTGAATGTATGATTCATCAAGTAGTCTCACTTCATATCCACTAAATAACCGAATCTCTGCACCCTCATTTCCTCCCCACCTCCTTTCAATCACCAACTCATAAGTCTTCTCATCATAAAAGACATTAGAGATTGGTTTGGAAGTGTGAGTTCCTACTACCATCTTCCTTTTTAGAGACTCTGTAGGCTTCACCTTCAGTTCAAGGAACACTACCTCCTTAGCCTCTTTAGTCTTCTTCTTTTCTAATAGATTTTGAAAGGATCTATCTCATATAGATGGCTTCAATGATTTGAAGTTGTTAGTCCTTTTAAACATCTTTAGAATGTCTTCAAACTCATACCCTTTGAACATAGCCTTATGGTTGATCAATTCCAGATTAGCTAGTTCCTTCAAATAATGTATTTGCAGTGAGTTCACCAGAGCAGAGTACTCTGTGAAGAACTAAACAATCCCCGAGATTCTCTTAATCATGAACATATTCCAATCACTATCATACTTCCAGGCAATACTTTTCACATCTACTTTGCCCTAGGAAGTAGATACACCCCTAATCATATCTGCAGTGGTGGGCCCTTCTTGTAGCTTCAACTGAGAAGGCTTAGCAAACCACTCAGGATTCCTATGAAGTACGGGTGCCAAAGAATCATGATCTTTATGGGTGAGTTGGATGTCTTGTGCAGAGACCCTTGATTTTGGCTTTTGGCTCACAATTTATTCTTTAAGTTTCTTTAATCTTTCTTTCTTTTCATTGATCAATCTTAGCATTGCAGCCGTCAGTGAGTTAGTTTTCATGTTGCCAAGCTTCCTTTTTGTGTAGCCTTGCTTAGTGTAAGGCCCCGTTCCCGGGACGCTTATAGTTGGATCCTCATCGCACATAAAACATATAATTACATTAACTTTAATAAAACGTTGTAGCGGAAACATTAAAAACAACATTCCATTTCATCATAAAAGCTTTTGCAAAACAATCCATCGTTACCAAGTTATAAAATACATGTCGTATTACATCACAAAAGCATTATAAAAATGGATGCCATCCAAAGAGCTGAGTAGCCGCCCCGTGCCATCCTCAACAACATTACCAGCCAACTGGAAACATATAAAAGTCAGCGTTGCTGAGTGAGTTCTAGTTTTATAATAAAACATACTCTTCTTTCATTTAAAAACCATTCTTTACTTTTGCATGTGATCATACATCATACGTACACATAGATAATATCATTATTATCTTCATCATTCATCCATTAACTTCCATCAATTCATACTTTCTTACTTTCATTCGTTCGTTCATCATTACATCTTTTCTTTCCGTCAAAACCATGAACTTTTACCCTTCCGTCCGTTGGTACTGGGCCGAAGCCTATCATAGACCTTCCATCACGGTGCACAACACCCATGGCCACAGTACCGAAGGTAAAAATTCAGGTGTACCATTGTCATGCGCTATGCCCTTCCGTCAGCTGGTACTAGACCGAAGCCTATCATAGACCTTCCATCACGGTGCACAACACCCATGGCCACAGTACCGAAGGCAAGCAACAATGGTTCTATACAAATGGTCAATCACAAAGAAGGACCCCGATGTGCATCCTTCTGGGGTAGCTAGCCCACACACCGTTGGGCTAACACCCTACAATGGGGTGTGTCCCGACATCCAAGGCTTGCAAGACTTTTGTTACATTCCATCGTTTATTAATGCATGCATTCATTCATCATGTTCCTCTTTCATTATCTTCCACTTTACGTTACATAATACTTTCATTTCATTCATTAACATTCCACGTAAAGCCAAGGGAATATAATCATACATAATAAGGAACATCAACATAAACATACAACATCACCATACAGGGCATCATCATACGTACATAACATACATCATACATACCATATATCACACGCACCATCATGCATAACATCATACATAACATCATCATACATCATCATCATCATCATGCCCATCATAACGTCTATGACCTCAAAAGTCAACTTACACGAACCTCCCGGGAACCTCCCTAGTCAAAACTCACATCTGCACTTTCCCTCGAAAGTCAGAAAATAAACTATTGTTCTTTCGGGCGTATGAGCCCTACTTGGGCGTATGGACACCCTCCAGTCGCATGGCCTTCCAGGCGACTGAACACTTAGGTGAATGGACATCAGGCGAATGGATCCTATGCGAATGGACCTATGCGGATGGACCTATGGGCGAATGGACACCTATGCCTATGGACTCTCAGTCGCATAGCTTTCATGCGTATGGCCTTTAGTCGCATGACTTCAGTCGCATAGGCTTTAGTCGCATACCCTTCGTGTGTATGAACCTCAGTCGCATGGCCTCCAGGCGCATGGATCTCAGTCGCATAACCTTCGTGCGTATGAACCTCAGTCGCATGGCCTCCAGGCGCATGGACCTCAGTCGCATAACCTTCAATCGCATGCCTTACAGGCACATGAACTTCAGTCGCATGACTTTCATGCGTATGGACCTCAGTCGCATGGCAATCGTGCGCATAGACCTCAGTCGCATGCCATTCGGCCGTATGGCCTCCAGTCGCATGCCATTCGGTCGCCTAGCCCTAGCTGATGCAGAATGCAGTTCATCCCGAACTCAAACTGCCCTTTTCGGCCTCCAAGCTCTCCCAAACTCGTTCTAAGCTCAAATCAACCATCCTAAGCCTTAGAAACACCTACCACAACATCATTCAAGCACACACAAGCCCGAAATCAAACCCCACCCGCATCAAACACATACACATACGCATACATACGGGTTCAACACCCAACTTTTCAAAAACAGGTTTTAGATGTGTTCCAGCCCCAAAATCATTCAAAAGTGTGTAAAAGAGGGGTCTTAGAACTCACACAAACAACCCCGACGAGTAGAGCTTCGATCCAACCCGCTACACCTCAACTTTCACGCTCGAATCCACGAAAACCCGAAGCTTGAGACCACTTTCTTCCTCTTTTCTCTCTATGGCTGATTTTGTGAGTGTGGGGGAGGGTGTGGGCTGCCCTCCTCCTTTTATACTACCACTCATTCAACCTTCTCCCGTTTTGGCAAGTTTGGTCCCTCGAATTTGGACTTTATTTCTTTTTCTTCTTTCGTCGGCTTCAAGGAAAATTTCCGGGTGTTACAAGTCCACCCCCCTTATTTAGGTTTCGTCCCCGAAACCTGTTATTCCTCGAACAAACGTGGGTAATGCTGTCTCATCTCTTCTTCAGTTTCCCACGTTGACTTGGATCCTTTCCTGTGCTTCCACTGTACACGCACAAGAGGAACCACTTTATTCCTCAGCCTCTTCTCTTTTCGATCTATGATTGCCACTGGTTGCTCCACATAATTGAGCCATTCGTCTGCCTCGATATCTTCCAGTGGGACAATCATATCTTCTTCTGCCAAACATTTCCTCAGATGAGATACATGGAACGTTGGATGAATTTCACTTAACTCATCTGATAACTCTAACCTATAGGCCATCTCTCCTACTCGAGCAATGATTCGGAAAGGCCCTATGTATCTCGGGCTCAATTTGCCCCGCTTTTTGAACCGAATGATACCCTTCCAAGATGAGACTTTCAACATAGCTCTATCACCCACCTAGAACTCGATCGGTCTACGTCTCTTATCGGCATACGACTTCTGCCTATCTTTAGGCTTTCAGCCTCACGAACCTTCAACTGTCGGCATGTACAGGCTATAACCTTTCCTCCTAGCATCGACACACATCCCAGCTCTGAGTAGGAAACATCTGAATAAACCACCAAATCTTCACTTCCATCGGGCAACGACAAAACAGGAGCTTGAGTCAACCCCGCCTTTAACTCCTCGAACACTAACTCTTGAGCTTGACCCCATACAAATTTCACACCCTTACACTACCGTCCCTCTTATCGAGCAACTCTTGCAGTTGTTCCATCAATTCCTTCATCTCAATCGGAGCCAACTGATACGGTGCCTTAGCTACAGGCTAAGCACCCGGTATCAAGTCAATTTGAAACTCGATCTCGCAGTCAGGTGGCACTCCTGGTAAGTCTTCGGGAAATACATCTGGAAAGTCACACACAACCGATACATCGGGCAGTTGTGGTGTTGGCATATCCATATCCTCCACGTAGGCCAAGTAGGCACTACATCCACGCCTCTTACACTTTCCCGTCACCGCCATTGAAATCACTTTCGGAATCGTAGTGACCCAATCACCATAAACCGTCACCGAACTCCCGTCAGGCGCTGTCAATCGGATCATCTTCTTGCGACACAATGTTCGCCTCGTAATCAGCCAACCAATCCATTCCTAGGACTACATCGAAACCGCCTAAGGTCATCACGGACAGTCTAATAGGAAACTACTTATGACCTTCTAATTCAATATCGCAGCCTTTTATCGCCTCAGAAACCCGGGTAGACTTACCAATGGCAGTTTCTACATCGAAGGGCTTATCAACATTTCTACTCTTAATGGGAAACGTAGCACAAAAGGCAGCAGAAATAAAACTCCTACCAGCACCGGAATCGAACAACCCAAGAGCAAGAGTTTGATTACTAGATACGTCCCTGACACAACATCGGGGTCCGTCCTAGCCTTCTCCTGCATCATCGTAAACGCTCTGGCACTCGTCCTTCTCCTCCAGCCTTCTTCACTCCCGAACCTTCAGCCCTCGGCTTCTTGCAATCCCTGATCATGTGGCCTTCCTCACCACAAGAATAACACCTCCTCACACTGCAGTTCTTCGCCACATGTCCGGTCCTTCCACAACGGAAACAGACATTGGTCCCCAATCTACATTCCCAGGGGTGTTTTTGTCCACACTTGTCACACCTTCTCGTCCCCGCACCAGACGAAGCTACACGCCGGTCATCCGTCCTGGCAACCTTTTTGTTTAGAGTGGCCCTGCCACGTCCAAACCGCTTTCCGTTCCAATTCTTGTCGCCGCTACCCTTCTTGCGCACTTCAATAACAGTCGTCTCCTTCACCGTCCTAATTACCCCAGTCATCATAGACGGCAGAATCGTCTGCATAACCTGTTGAACTCCCTCAACAACAGCCTCTTCCAGGGCAGTCCTCAGGTTAGCACTATCATCACCGCCTTCCGGGTGATGGATCTTAGGCTCTTCGAGTGCCATATCAGCAGCCCTAGACATACTTCTCGTGACACGCGATCCAGCACCACGTCCACCACAACCTTCACCTGGCGAAACCTTCGAAGATCTACCACCGGCCATCCTCTAAACACACTATAAGATTCAAACACTAACACGGTCATTCAAGGGAATTGCTCAGTTTATGTCAAGTATAGTAAGTCCCTAATTACAGTGGCCAGTTATGATTAGCCACTTACTTTACTCTTCATACCCCAAGCATTACCTGTCCTGACTACATCAGTATTTAAATCTACAAACAACACATAACCACATAACATGCGCATGTAATACCGGTTAACATTAAGAAAATACCTGATGGCACGCAGCTACTCAGATTGGCATCCCATTCCCTTTCCGTCCCATTTTCAGTTTAAGTTAAGGTTTATTTTGAAAATTTACCCGTTTCACTTAAACTTTGGCTCGGATACCAACTTGTAAGGCCCCGTTCCCGGGACGCTTACAGTTGGATCCTCATCGCACATAAAACATATAATTACATTAACTTTAATAAAACGTTGCAACGAAAACATTAAAAATAACATTCCATTTCATCATAAAAGCTTTTGCAAAACAATCCATCGTTACCAAGTTACAAAATACATGTCGCATTACATCACAAAAGCATTATAAAAATGGATGCCATCCAAAGAGCTGAGTAGCCGCCCCGTGCCATCCTCAGCAACATTACCTGCCAACTGGAAACACATAAAAGTCAGCGTTGCTGAGTGAGTTCTAGTTTTATAATAAAACATACTTTTCTTTCATTTAAAAACCGTTTTTTACTTTTGCATGTAATCATACATCATACATACACATAGATAATATCATTATTATCTTCATCATTCATCCATTAACTTCCATCAATTCATACTTTCTTACTTTCATTCGTTCGTTCATCATTACATCTTTTCTTTCCGTCAAAACCATGAACTTTTACCCTTCCGTCCATTGGTACTGGGCCAAAGCCTATCATAGACCTTCCATCACGGTGCACAACACCCATGGCCACAGTATCGAAGGTAAAAATTCAGGTGTACCATTGTCATGCGCTATGCCCTTCCGTCAGCTGGTACTGGACCGAAGCCTATCATAGACCTTCCATCACGGTGCACAGCACCCATGGCCACAGTACCGAAGGGAAGCAACAATGGTTCTATACAAATGGTCAACCATAAAGAAGGACCCCGATGTGTATCCTTTTGGGGTAGCTTACCCACACACCGTTGGGCTAACACCCTATAATGGGGCGTGTCCCGACATCCAAGGCTTGCAAAACTTTTGTTACATTCCATCGTTTATTAATGCATGCATTCATTCATCATGTTCCTCTTTCATTATCTTCCACTTTACGTTACATAATACTTTCATTTCATTCATTAACATTCCACGTAAAGCCAAGGGAAAATAATCAAACATAATAAGGAACATCATCATAAACATACAACATCACCATATAGGGCATCATCATACGTACATAACATACATCATACATACCATATATCACACGCACCATCATGCATAACATCATACATAACATCATCATACATCATCATCATCATGCCCATCATAACGTCTATGACCTCAAAAGTCAACTTACACGAACCTCCCGGGAACCTCCCTAGTCAAAACCCACATCTGCACTTTCCCTCGAAAGTCAGAAAATAAACTATTGTTCTTTCGGGCGTATGAGCCCTACTTGGGCGTATGGACACCCTCCAGTCGCATGGCCTTCCAGGCGACTGAACACTTAGGCGAATGGACATCAGGCGAAGCTATTCGAAGATGTGTTCTTGGTTCGGTACAGTTGAACAGAGAATCAGTCGATGTTTCAAGGAGATTTCAGCATGAATACATGTTAGAAGTTGATGAAAACACTAACATTAACTCAATCACTAGTTCAATCGAGTTTCGTTCAGATCTGGGCAGATTTGAAACGAATCCGAGAGCCAAAGCTCTGATACCAATTGACTGGGTGGTGAGAATGATATTCTCAGTTGATGTGAATCAACTACGATCGAATATGATGATTGAGTCAGTGAATATATTGCGGAATTATATATTCACAGATCATTGAATGCTGGAAATACTCATAAATGATTTGTATTAATGATGGTGAAAAGTTACAATGAATGCTAAGGTAGCAAGAAACAGTAACAAGACACCACTGAAACATATGACTATTAAAGATTCTAATATTCTAGTTGTCCCTAAAGTAGGATTTTCTATTCTATTTATAGACTGACAAAAGGCCTTTACAAAATGACTAAACTACCCCTGTACTATACAACAGGAAACTAGTCTAAGTACAAAAAGCCTCATCAGCATTTTCTTCTATTCATCTTCATTAACTAATGCAGTTGTCTTGATCTTCATCAACACTTCTTTTTGTTCTTCAGCAATGGTGTTTGGTCATTAACATTGACAAATGCGGATGAACAAACATTTATGCGCATTTGTTGCTGAACATCCATATTAATAAATGCGGATGTACAAATAGTTAGCAGCATTTGTTCGGATGTCCTCATTGTTAATGCGGAAGAACAAATACTTTTCAGCATTTGTACAATGGTCATCCACATAAACAAATGCGGATAGCTGACACTTGTCTTCTTCTTTATGTAGATTCTTCATCCGCATTACTTCTTGGACTTGGGGAGAATTCCAGCAGAACAACCATCAACCACCTCTTGAATTGGCATGTATGATCCTTTCAACGTCCAACAATAAAGTGTCCTTATTTGAACCTTACCACATATATAATTTTGATACCACACATTCAATGTTGTAAAGTTACTAAAATTTATAAATAACGATGATATTGATGATGATGATGATATTATTATTATTATTATTATTATTATTATTATTATTATTATTATTATTATTATTATTATTATTATTATTATTATTATTATTATTATTATTGTTATTGTTATTATTATGATGATTATTATTATTATTATTATTATTATTATTATTATTATTATTATTATTATTATTATTATTATTATTATTATTATAATTATTGCTATTATTGTTGTTGTTATTGTTGTTGTTGTTGTTGTTGTTGCTGCTGTTGCTGTTGCTGTTGTTGTTGCTCCTCCTCCTCCTCCTCTCCCTCCTCCCCCTCCCCCCTCCTCCCCCCCCCCCCCCCCCCCCCCCCCCCCCCCCCCCCCCCCCCTCCCCCCCCCCCCCCCCCCCCTCCTCCTCCTCCTCCTCCTCCTCCTCCTCCTCCTCCTCCTCCTCCTCCTCCTCCTCCTCATGTTAATATATATTTAATATGTTATCTTTCACGTTTTCTTATTCTTTCTTTTTTATGTTATGTTAATTTATATTTAATATGTTATCTTTCACGTTTTCTTATTCTTTCTTTTTTATGTTATGTTAATATATATGTAATATGTTATCTTTCACGTTTGCAGTTTCGGCTGCGTTTGTGCTAATGTGTGCACACTTTATTTTATATCTTTTTGTAGTTCTGTTTCTTTATTTTCCACTGTTCTTCTTCTCTCCGATCTTCCTACCATGTATGTTTGTCCTGGTTTGGGGTTTCTGTTGGGTTCCGCCCGGGGATTACCCCTATACGGTTTTTTTTCTATGATTTCTATGTGTTGTGTGTTTCTTTGTTTTTGGGATTTGAAGCTTTTGGCTAGTCGTATATTTGTGTCTATTTACCGGCGTAAGAATTGGATTGGGTTTTTAGTTAGTGCATGTTGTTTGTTCGTTGTTGTCTGGGTGCTTCTGAAAACAATTGTACTGTCGTGGTATTACCCAATTTATCTGCCATATTTTTTGGCCATCATGTGTACATTCTTGTAGTTTATTTTAAAGTTCTTGAAAGATGTTAGATTTTATTTATTGATTGGGATATTTTCTTTATTGATGTTGCAGGACTTAAGCTCACGCGTGTTTGGGTTTTCTTGGCTGGTTGACATGCTGGCATGGTTTTTGTTTACCTTCGGTTACTTGTATGCTTTGTGTTATTTGTTGTGTTTGATGTTGATTTGTTAGTCCATTGAACTGTTTCTTTTGAGGTTGTCTTAGGTGCTGGAGATACTACCCTCGATACACCGGTTGAAGCTTTAATATGTCTTCTAGCCTTTCCTTAGTATGTGGATTTAGGAAGGTGTAATGATGTTTGTGAGTTTTGTGGCGCCCTATTTTGGCATGTGGAACATTTGATGTCTTTTCCAGCTTTTTGAAGGCCTCGATAGCACAAATGTTGTAAGGGTGGAAGGGTTTCCTTGGATTTTCTGACTCAGCCTTCGGAGTTATTGCGGTCGTTGTTTTGTGAACATGATTTTATGGAAGATATCTGTATGTATAACACAATGTTTTCTATAACCTCTTTTGGAGCAACGGTGGATACGTCTGTTAACCAGGGTAGTGGGCCGTATGTATTTAGAGTTGCTGGTCAGGTTTGGTCATTGGCTTGGTTCCGTGTGTCTGTTGCCTTGTGACGTCCTAGGTTTCTGCAGGTGTTAAATAGGCTTCGCCTTTTCTCCAGCAGTAACTCCTTATCATTATTACCCGATATTTTTCTGCCTTAACACCTATGTTAGATGAGGTTAATGGATATGTGCATCTATTTCGGTTAGCAAAGGATCTGTGCCAATAGGAACACGTTCCTGACTTCTGCATCAAGCTTTATAGTAGAGCTGGGATCGTGGGTATGATGAGCCTTCCCCCAATATGCTTGGTGCTATTGTATGTGATGGCAGTATTGGCTTCAGATGATTTAAATCTGATAGTTCGGGATAAGGGTAATGCTCCGCATAGGGTTACGAAGTTGCACTCGTTGTATATGTTGCTTCAGTACCCCCTTTTATTTTCCTATGCCGAACAGGGTTAGTCATGCAAGCTATGTCTATTGCCTTATGAGTCACATGATGATCGCAGCCTGACTCTATCGATGTTCTATTGCTATCACCTCTATGACCATTATGGTGTTTATAGTCATTTCCTTCATGCTGGAAGATTGTTTCAGCACTATCTTGATGATGCATATGTTTGTTGAGCATTGTCGACTAGGTTACATATGTAGAAATTAGGAGGAGTTTCGCTCTGAGATTTTGGAAGGAGTTCATGATTCCATATCTCGTGGTGACACTAAGGACCATACTATTAGGAAAAGGGTAGTATTGCCATCTTCCTTTACTAGTGGGCCTAGATATATGTACAAGCATTATAAAGACACGCTTTCAATCTGTCAGGTGCACAGAAATCTTTAATATTTTAAAACATATACCTAATATATGAAGTGGCATGAGATTACAAGGGAGATGAGTGTGGTTGGAGTCGTTAGTGCCTAGGATCGACCTGATGTTATTGCTCGGGTCTTTGAGTTGAAAGTATGGTCTTTCATCAAGCATCTAAAAATGTCAAAGCCATTTGGTGATGTCACTTCCAGTATGATAACTTTTACTTAGTTTTGTCCCACTATGATCGGTTATGTTGCTTTTATATAGTTACCTAATGATACCTCTTTTTGGTTTAGAGCTTTACACAATCTAATTTCAAAAAAGAGGCCTTCCTTATTGTCATACGCTGTTATGGGTTGCTGATGCATACAAAATTCATACTCCTGATGACGTTGATCGCTATATCAGTGCTGAACTACAGAATGCTATCATGTTGTTGCATTTTGACGCGCATATAAACGTTGAATATTGTGGATGGATAATACTTATTAAATACATGTTTAAGTACATCTCCAAGGGTGCCGACAGGGTAAGATTTGCTTTAACAAAGCAAGACTACCATATGGTTGGATCTTCAGCAACCGAAGCTCTTGAGATTGTTGATGAGAGAATGAATTACCTAGATGGACAGTACGTATGTCCGCATGAGGATTCTTGGCGTATACTGGCATTTTCGAAACATCATAGGAATTCACCGATTCAAATTTTGGCTGTTCATCTAGAGGGTAGACAAAATCTAACTTTCAGGCAAGCACAACGACTACATGATATTATGAGCAACGATCGTGTTGGTAAGACAACATTAATGGAATGGCTTGCAAACAACAGTTTTGAGTTGTCTTCATAGATAGCCTCTTTAGAATCTAGTCAAAACCTTAGTTATATAGATTATTTGACCAAGTATAGATGGGACTTATCTACAAAGTCATGGGTATGAAGAAGGTCCAAGAGGTTACTGCTGTTAGTAGGCTCACATACATTCACCCAACCCATGGTGAGCTTTTCTATCTTTGAATGTTGCTTAGTCATCAAAATTTTTTGTTCATACGCAGACATTAGAACTGTTGGTGGTGTTGAGTTGCCAACCTTTACGACAGCCTGTGAAAAATTAGGTTTAATAGGGGATGATCAAGAATGGTTATCGACTATTACTAAGGCTTCTGAATAGGCTATTGCAGCAGAAGTTCAGTCTTTTTTCATACACATCCTGTTGTATTGTGACGTGTCTGATCCGCTTTTATTATGGATAGAAAATTAGCAATGAATGGGTGAGGACCAAGGCTACAAAGTTGACTGCTCACTTAACATTTTTTCGCATTCTATAAACCCCAAAGCCATTCAGCAGTATGTTTTGTATGAGCTAGAGATTTTGCTGAATTCAAATTGTACACCATGATCACTAATGGACTTTGGACTACCACTTCCAAATGAATCTACATTTTTTGTACTATGAAATTGGCTCCCTGTTAGTTCCTTCAGGCTGAATGACTCATTCTAGGTTCAAAACACCGCTGGAATTGACTGATGAGTCTGTTTGTTACATTAAGAAGCACATGTGCTTATCAAAGCTTTTGCCGCAAACAACACTCATAATATGGGATGAAGTGCCGATGAATGACCGTAGATGTTTCGAGTCACTTGATAGGACGTTGATAGACCTCATTAAGAATGTTAGGGTTCCATTTAGGGGAAAGTCTGTTTTACTAGGATGTGATTTCCGACAAACACTTCCTGTTAAACCGAAGTGTACCAAGGCTAAATTTATAGCATCATGTCTACCTAGGTCATATATGTGGAAGTACTTCACCGTTCACAAACTTTTCATTAACTTGAGGGTCTCAACCCCATGTTCTCACAGCCAAACAGATCAGGAAACAATAGTTTTTCGGGAATGGTTGTTGAGAATTGTGACGACAAAGAGGGTGTTCCACTTAATGTTGCCTACCCGGAAGTTAAGGCTATCTACATTCACAAATGTCTATTGAAGATGGTAGCGCTGCTATTTTTGATCTTATAAGATTTGTATATGACAAGGAACATTGCTTTCTCCCAGTGCAACAACTATTTCAGAACGTTGTGTAATATGTCCTAAAAACGAAACAGTGGATGAAATAAATGAGATAGTTCATACAATATGTCCAGGTGAATGATTTTCATATCTCAGCACTATGGTACCACATTCAAGAGATGGTGCCGACGTTTATGTCATGTATCCAGTGGAATATCTTAACATGATTAATTTTACAGGACTCCCAAAACATTATATAAAACTAAAGAAAAACACTCCAAATATGTTAATCCATAATATAGATAAAAAATTGGTGTGTGCAATGGTACAAGACTGTTAGTATCACAGTTGTTACCACGTGTTATTGAGGCACACATCATAACAGGGACTTGAGTTGGTCATAGAGTATACATTCCAGGAATTAACTTTGTTTATAACTCGAAAGAACTTCCTTTTGTATTTACAAGGCGACAATTCCCTGTGAAAACATGTTATTGTATGACTATAAACAAAAGCCAAGGTCAATCATTAAAAAAATAGGCATCTGTTTAACTGAGCCATATTGGTCATGGCCAATTATATGTCGCTTTGTCACGAGCCACCTCACCTAACACAGTGAAAATACTAACAAAAAATGTGTTGAAAACATTGAAAACAGTAATAACAAAATATTGAATATTGTGTATACATAACTATTAGATGAACTTAATACTGAGCAGGTTTACTTCCTTCGTATTTCTATTTCATACATGAGGATATTGATAGAGTTTTCATGTATTAGGATGTTAGATTACCATGTTTATAACTTGTGTAACTTTGCAACTATTGCCTTCAAAACATGCATTTGTTGATGGAAGACACATGCATATAAGCTCTTAGGTCAGGGGGTCCCGCTCAAGAACTAGAAGTGTGAGTTATTCGTATGTTGATACTAGCTTTTCATGATAATGAGACACGTGACAAGGATTGAGATTCAGTATTATTATATCTGTAATGCCTGTGTATATATGTGGTTGTTGTTTAAACGAGACTAGCTATTTCTCATGCCCATCCAATTTATAATGAAAAATATTCCGCTATTTAAAACTTTAATAATTATGTCTGTAAGTACATGTTGAGGCTACATTCAAACACATGTTCGGTCCATTTGAAATTCACTTTAACCTTTGTGTTCCTACGCAAAGTATCTAGAAATTGTTTCCTCTTGAAGCTTTCTTGATACGATGTGCACCTAAAATCATGTTTACAATTTCCTTACTTTAGGGAATTGGGATACTAGTTGTAGCCAAGGGTGTTGATCAATGAGCGGTTGCCTCAAAACTTCAGCTGCAATGTTGCTATAGAATTAACAGATATGCGTGCACATGGCCTGATAAGTACACATCAATTTTAGGCCATCTAGCTCATATGCGAATCGGAACTGCAAGTGCGTTCACACCAATTAATGACACAACTGAAGTTCCAAATGCATACTTTGAATTTGCAACTTGAGAAAGACTAGAATATATTCACGAGAAAATAATAATAACTTCCAAAAAGCCAGAACAGGTTTCTTGTGGGTAAAGACTACTGCAGGATCACTGAAGGGGTGGTCAATACAATCAGTCTCATAATTAGGAGAGTGTTACAACACTTAACAGATCAAATAGGGAACCAGGTTTTTATGAAAATTACTAAAAACACAAGTAAGTAATGAGACAAAACAAAGAACAAGAACAAGACAAGTATGGTTTTCAAGAATGCTTTATATTACTCTTAAGTTCTATTACAAGTGTTACAAAGCATAAAAAATACAAGAACCTGAGATACTTTATACTACATTCTACAGCCGGCTAGAAAACAAGATCAATGTATAGTTAAAAGGCAGTTTGTCTTTTGACTTGTGACTATGATATGTCATAGCTCATATCTTAATATATTACAAAAAGGATAAAAGGTACAAAGTAGAAAGTTATAGACCTCAAACCATAATCTACAGTTTACAAAAGCACGGACCTTTTCACCAACTTATTCAAGTTGGTGAGTCTTTAGAGTGGCAGCAGAAAGTTGGTCAGCTTTATCCAAAGGTTGATTAGAGAAAGCATGTCTTCTCTATCATTGGAAGAAATCAGTCTTTTGACTTCGGAAGACTTTGTCTTTGAAGCTTCAGAAGACTTCATCTTTGCCTTCGGAAGATTTGGTCTTTGGCTTTGGAAGATTTTACACTTAGAATATGTTCTGTGAAATGTGTAAAACTTTCGAAGTAACTTCTACTATGCATTTCTTGCATGCATGCTGAATGTTCTTTAGTTGCATCAGCCTTTCAAATATAACCTTACAACTACTAAAACAACCAGCCAACCGGATTTTACTTCCTAAACACATGTATTTTCATGTAATCTAAACTTTGTACTTTGTGCAGACTACATAGGCATTAGTCAGGATATGAGAGACAACAATACAAGGGTTGGAAATCCATTTTATGACTATCAAGTTGAAAGATTGCAGGTATTTTCTCTACTATACCAACATAGCTTTAATACCAACATAGCTTTAACATAAAAGCGTTTCATCCTTACCTGACATGTAACCCAACTCAGCAAATATGTGCCATCATTTTGAAATACGAAGCTGATACATAACCATTAATTGAATTCTATAGTTATTTAATGATAATATAAAGGCATGTCTAATATGTATTAAAAATATTATTAAAACATTTTTTTTGGGACACGATTATTTAATAATTCGAAAAACAAATTCACATTAAATGTCCTATAAACACCTACTTTTATTTCTAGTTTTGATGAGTTGCTGAGTGTCAATCATGTTGTTAATCATGTTGTTTACGCAACTTCCAATGTTTTGTTGAAGATGGTCTTTTGTTATATTTATTGAAATACACGTGGCTGGTTAGGGATTAAGTATTTCAATTCACTCCATATCCCCAAACAAGTTCTTAGACAAAAAGCGTATTTCAATATGGCCAACTTTATTTCACTATTAGACAAAAAGTGAGTATTAAAACTTTTGTTAAAGTTCCTATGGCCAACTTTATTTCACCATTAGACAAAAAGTGGCCTTTTTTAATATAGAGAGACTATAGTCCATGTTGCGTGGTGTGCCTGCAACAATATTATATTTCTAAACAATGTTAGAACAAGGAGATAGAGATAGCGTTACGGGAGATAATAACAACATATTCAAATAGGTTTCCAAGGGTTGCAATAGAGGCGTCTGCCTATCATGTGATACTCACCTTCACAGCATTGAGAGTCACAGATTTCAATGGTATGTATCTTTTGACATAACACTATGTGCACATAAAGACATCGTAACGTTGTTTTTCTCCAAAACAAGAAAAATGCAACTTGGTCTACAAGCGCGACTCATGTTTATCTTAGGGGCTGTTTGATAAAACTGACTCAGTAAGATCTAACTGAGTCAGAAGCTGACCCAGTCAGAAGTTCTGACTGAGTCTACATCTGACTGAAACTTGGCGTTTGATTCAGTATCTGACTGGCTCTGCTGAATGATAATAACTCATTTTATAAATTATTTTAACACACAAAAAACCATCAAAAAAACAAAATCCCTACCATCACCATCTCTACATCCCCTCCCGACCACCACCGGCCTCCACCACCACAACCACCACCACCGGCAGGGGAGGAATCGCGAAGGAAAGGAATCGTGGTGGGGCGGTGCTCGCGCAGAGGAGACGCTCGGCGGTGCTCGCGCAGGGAGGAATCGCGCAGGGGGTCGTCGCGCAGGGGGGTCGCCGCGCAGGGGGTCGTCGCGTAGGGGGGTTCGCTATCGGTGGAAGCACCTGTGACATCCGTCAACTTAAGGTCCGTCAATTAACGTGGTT
Source organism: Flaveria ramosissima (assembly GCA_025215565.1). NCBI lineage: Eukaryota > Viridiplantae > Streptophyta > Magnoliopsida > Asterales > Asteraceae > Flaveria > Flaveria ramosissima. Next base: position 48,598,874 of record CM046042.1, on the reverse strand, counting down.
TTCCGTTAACTATTCTTTGAACATTCATTCCTCATCTTTATTGACTCTTTATGTGGATATCATTCTTGCCTATCATCTTTATTCTTGTGTTCGTATCGTTAACATATGCTATCCTTAAAAACTTTTAAAACTTTCCTCATCGTAACCGCCAAATATATCATTTTTATATAAAATTAACGTCACTAATAAAACCATTTTTTAGTTATAAACATCATTAAATGCATTTTTATCATTAATATAACTAATCTATTAAAGTCGTTTTCAACCGAAACAAATTTGGGAAACTCGGGGGTTAAGTGCAGGGACTAAAATTGTCATTTTTGCAAACTTGGGCTGGGTATATAAACCCATTTCCAGCCCTAGAAATCATTATCCTCTTCTTCATCTCCATCTTCATCTTCTTCTTCACCTCTCATCTTCATACTAGCACCAAAACCGACCCATTTGGTCTCGTTTTCGCCGTCTAGACTTCATCTACAACCGAGTCTACTCCATTCTAGCAGGTAGACGACTTTGGTTGTCCCTTTTCTTGTTTATTCACGGCTGTCCATTCTAGGGTTTCGGGTGTTCGGGTTCAACCCGAACACATGAGGTCGTGCGGGTGCGTGTGAGGTCTTTCTACGTGTGCTTCATGTTTGTGTATGTTTGTAGAGTGTTTCTGGAAGTCCTTGTTGTGTAAAACCCGTGCTCGGAGCAGCCAAAGGCTGCTCAACCCTTCCTGCAGTCGCGATTCTACTTCTCAGGCGACTGGGTCTGTCATGCGATTGAGCCGTGCGACTGGGTGAGTCGTGCGACTGAATCATGCGTCTGAGTCAATCGTGCGACTGAGTTGTGCGACTAGGTGTGTCGTGCGACTGTGTGTATGTGTGCGATTGAGTCATGCGACCGAATGAATGTGTGCGATTGTGCGTGTATCGCACGACTGAAGTCCAATCGCACGAATGAAGGTTCAATCGTACGAATGTAGCTGATTCGTACGAATGAAGGTTGATTCGTGCGTATGGAGGTTGAGTCGTGCGATTGAGTGTTGTGTGGTACGACTAAATGCCAGTCATACGAATGAAGGTTCAATCGTACGAATGAAGCTGATTCGCACGATTGAGGGTTGATTCGTGCGAATGGAGTGTTGAGTCGTGCGTCTGGTCCTGTCGTGCGACTGAAGTTGTTGTGTGTGATTTTCCTTCTTGTGTGTGGTGTGTGTACGTCGTGTGATGTTAAGGTGACATCGACACGGTTGCCATTACTAATGACAAAGATTAAAGTCAACGCTATCAAGCCTACAAATACTATTTCAAATTAAATTAACTTAACATTTTACAAGTATCAATAACCGATTTGTAACTACTAATATTTATCAAATACTTCCTCAATAACAATGAAACCTTTACACAAATATCATCAGCAATGGCGACAATGTCTAGTACTTGGATCTACATAAGATCTAGTACGTGTGTCTGTTTGTGTGTGTTACACGCGACCCAGCCGATACAACCCGAACCGACCGAACATATTATATGCTTCATTCATATCATTAATGCTTAACAATAACTGTCAATAGGTGTTTGACCGTTCATTTGCATACAATATTTGGATACTTTGATCATACATACTTACCACTTAACAAGTGAGTTTCGTGGCCCCTTTTTTTACGCTTACAATATTTCAATCATTTACAACTTGGGGGAAAAGTATGCTCACCCATTTTCAATGCTGTACAATTTACTTACAATTTACATACTTGGAATCAACGTGATACTGTTTTGCGAGTACTTATCTGATACATGCTTGGGTCTGCTGTGTGGTTCTATCTTTGCAACTATTTAATTCCAGTGTGGGAACGGACGGATAGGTATTGGTCGTACTACTAGGTTGACACCCCCACCCTTGTTCGTTGGTATACTAGTTAGTACCATCAGTGGCCAGGAACGGGCCCTTGGGTGAATATATTCCGACAATATCTTTGTGTACGTCGCTAGGTTTGGTTGCAAAGCTCATTCTCATGTGATTTTACTTGCTTATATAACTGTATTCACGGTATTCCATATCGCTTACTACATACAGCATCACTTACTTATTTACTACTTAAACCTGCGAGCTCACCAAAAATTTTATTGACCATTTTGAGCATATCTTTTCAGGTGATCATGCAAATTGAGGATCTAGGTGTGCTGCCTTAGTGGAGACCCTAGGATGCATTTTTGAGACTAAACATATTTGACAAACAATTATTTTGATACAATTGTTGTAGTCTGATTTAACAAACATTATTCTTTTGATACTTGTTCCCGGGTTGTGGAAATTTACATTACAATGTTATCTTCTTTGTTATGTGAATCATTTATCATGTTTATGCTTATGGCTATGTTGTCGTGAATATTGACTAAACACGACACAAGTCCCCTTGTTGTCGGGTGTCTTCATGACACGCTTGTCATCATTATTATATTGTATCTCTATTGCTTACCATGTGTTATGACGATCCCGATCTTGTTACATCCCCGTGTTTCCGCTTTTAGCGGGGGTGTGACAGATTGGTATCAGAGCCATTGGTTATAGAGAATTAGGCAATACGGTTGACCTAGACTATAACCTAAGAACCTTCATGTAGATTTGCATGCTAGGATCTGTATGCATATTATATCTCGTGTATGTGTTCCTCTTTACTTGATTCATTTATCTATCTGTTATGTGATCTTTCACCCTATGAGAGAGCCCTTGTGCTCACTCTTTTATGGGATGCTTCTATTGGATCTTCCGTTCCCTCTACGCCCCGAGTTGGCCTATCAAATCCGGGTATTAAACCCGAAGAGATCTTCACAGATCATGCTATTGCGCTTGACCTTGGACATTGAGATTGACCCTGAGGAGGTTATGTCTGAAATCTCGAAAGAGGAAGAGATAGACAACCTCCGCTAGACTAAACGTGATTATATACATGGATTTACAATTGATATGATGGACTATTGTTGAGACATTACCAATTCATGGTGTGAGAACTGCACGACTTGCATGCGATGTGTGTTGACAATAAGTGTGATGTTAACTTGGAATGTTGGACTTGATGAGTGTTATGGATAATACACTTTGAAATGATTTAAGCTTACGTGTTTACTACTTCTATGATTAGAAAATGCCGCCTCGAAGAGTTACCCGCAACAATACTGGCGGGAGTGAAGCCCCAAGGGGCAGAGGCAGAGGCAGAGGTAGAGCACCAAGAACAAATGATGGTCCTGCCGGTAATAATCAGGAAACAGGAAACTCTGAGATGGCAGCTCTGATCGCTCAACAGTTGGCCGCACTGTTTCCTACTATCGTGGCCCAAGTGAGCGATGCACTTCAGCAACACCACCCTCACGGGGATGGTGGCAATGATAACGAGGATAATGGAGAAAGAGGTCAAGGTGGGATCGAAACTGAAGTGGGAAATGGAAACCCGACCAGAAACGAAAGCAATCAGGAGACCGGAAATGGTGGAACAGCCGGTATTGAGACTGGGGTTGTCAATACTAGACGGGGGTGTTCATACAAAGAGTTTGTGGCTTGCAAACCGAGAGAATTCGATGGGAAAGGTGGGGTGATAGCCCTAACCAGGTGGCTAGAAAAGATGGAGGCAGTGATTGACATCAGTGAGTGCCTTGACAGCCAGAGAATCAAATATGCCACATGTTCACTGCAGGGTAAGGCCCTAACCTGGTGGAACACCCAGGTTCAAGCTAGAGGAAGAGAATCTGCGATGTAGATGTCGTGGGATGAGTTTAAAGCTTTGATCACCGAGGAATACTGCCCCCTCAATGAGATGCAGAAATTGGAGCATGAGTTCTGGAATCATGCTATGGTGGGGGCTGGGCATGCAGCTTACACTGATCGATTCCATGAGTTGGCAAGATTGGTTCCGCATCTGGTCATGCCGGAATCAAAGAGGATCGAGAGATACATTTGGGGACTTGCGCCTCAAATCCGTGCAATGGTAACAGCAGCTGCTCCTCCTACTATCCAGAGCGCAATTCTGAAGGCTGGCGCTCTAACTGATGAAATGGTGAGAACGGGGGTTTTGGGCAGAGGAGCAGAGAAGAGAAAAGATGTTGGGGAAACGAGCCGGTCGAGTGCCGGGAAATTTGATAAAAGACAACCAGAAATTTTATGGCCGTGACTCAGGGCAAAAGAGAGTATGTGGGGCCGCACCCCAAATGTGACAGGTGCAACTATCATCATCCCCCAGGAACGCAGTGCCGGGTATGCGCGAACTGTAGACGCCCGGGGCATTTGGCGAGAGACTGCAGAACAGCGCCGAATCTTGTGGCACCGGTCAACGCGGTTAACCCCGCCGGAAATGCCAGGGCCTGTTATGAGTGTGGAGGCCTCGATCATTACAGAAACATGTGCCCCAGACTGAATCGGGCACCGGGTCAACAAGGGAACAACCAGCAGCAAGTGATGGCCATAGCTGGAAATCAAGGCCCGACCAATCAAGGGAATGCAGCTCGGGGACGTGCATTCGTCATTGGAGCCAACGATGCCTGTCAGGACCCAAATGTTGTCACGGGTACGCACTTACTCAATCATCACTTCACATCTATATTATTTGATACTGGAGCAGCAATAGCTTTATGTCCTCTGAGTTTGTGCAATTGCTTGATTTGAGTCCTAGTAGGCTAGAAACTAGCTACTCTGTAGAAATGCCCAATGGTAGAGTTGTTTAGGCTGATGAGATTATTAGGAAGTGCTCGATAATATTGGAGGACCATACCTTCGATATAGACTTGATACCCTTTGAGCTAGGAAGTTTTGACGTGATTGTGGGTATGGATTGGTTGTCGCAAAATGGAGCAGAGATTGTCTGTCGGGACAAAGTAGTACGAATCCCCATGCCAAACGGGGAGGTACTCAAGATTCAAGGAGAACGAGCGGGAAGGAACTTAAAGCTTATCTCCTACATGAAAGCACGCCGAAGTTTACGAAAGCAGTGCTACGCTTTTCTGGCTCATGTGGTAGAAAAGAAGGACGAAGAGGGGAAACTAGTAGATATTCCAGTGGTAAGGGACTACCCAGATGTATTTCCTGATGACTTGTCTGGTTTGCCTCCTCCACGACAGGTGGAATTTCGCATAGAGTTGGTTCCTGGAGCTACACCGGTAGCAAGGACGCCATATCGGTTAGCGCCATCTGAGATGCAAGAGTTATCTAGTCAGTTACAGGAACTACTGGAGAAGGGTTTTATTCGACCGAGTCATTCACCGTGGGGAGCACCGGTATTTTTTGTCAAAAAGAAGGATGGGTCGTTCCGCATGTGTATCGATTACCGTGAGATGAACAAGTTAACCGTGAAGAATCGATATCCTCTCCCCAGGATCGACGATCTGTTTGATTAGCTGCAAGGAGCTTCGTATTTCTCAAAGATCGACCTTCGTTCTGGATATCATCAGCTAAGAGTTTTCGAGGACGACATACCGAAGACAGCGTTTAGAACTCGTTATGGGCACTATGAGTTCTTGGTCATGCCGTTCGGGCTGACTAACGCACCAGCTGTGTTTATGGATCTAATGAATCGAGTGTGCAAACCTTACTTGGATAAGTTTGTGATTGTGTTCATAGACGATATACTTATCTACTCCCGATCGAAAGAGGATCACGAAGAACACCTTCGGGCAATACTGGAACTGCTACGGGAAGAAAAACTTTTCGCCAAGTTCTCGAAGTGTGAATTCTGGTTGCGAGAAGTGAAGTTTTTGGGTCATGTGGTTAACGAGGACGGGATTCATGTAGATCCCGGTAAGATCGAAGCGGTGAAGAAATGGGATGCACCCCAGACACCATCAGAGATACGACAATCCTTAGGATTGGCCGGTTACTATCGTCGCTTCATCGCGAATTTTTCAAAGATCGCGCAACCACTAACATTGCTGACTCAGAAAGACAAGAAGTTTGATTGGGGACATGCACAAGAACAAACGTTCCAAACGTTAAAAGAGAGTTGTGCAACGCGCCGATATTGTCCCCCCTAGACGGAACTGATGATTTTGTGGTGTACTGCGACGCTTCACATCAAGGATTGGGATGTGTGCTAATGCAGAAGGATAAGGTGATTGCCTACGCTTTGCGACAACTTAAGGTGCACGAAAAGAACTATACAACTCATGATCTTGAGTTAGGCGCTGTAGTATTTGCACTCAAGATTTGGAGGCATTACCTGTATGAAACCAAATGCATCATCTACACAGATCATAAGAGCCTCCAACATATCCTGGATCAGAAGGAACTTAATATGCGTCAACGACGTTGGGTAGAGCTACTTAGTGACTACGATTGTGAAATCCGGTATCATCTGGGGAAAGCTAACGTGGTGGCTGATGTTTTAAGCCGTAAAGAACGCGTGAAACCACTACGTGCTCGAGCGTTGGGATTGACTATTCAAACGAATTTGAAAGCCCAGATCCAAATTGCACAAAGTGAGGCATTGAAAGAAGAAAACCTTGCGGGAGAAGAATTCCGAGGGTTAGATAAACAGATGATTTGCAAGGATGATGGTATACAGTACTTCATGGATCGCATATGGGTGCCCAGATGGGGAGGTGTACGTACCTTAGTCATGGATGAAGCCCACAAGACGCGATATTCTATTCATCCTGGTGCAGACAAGATGTATCACGATCTTAAAGATCTGTACTGGTGGCCAGGCATGAAGAAAGACATTGCCTTGTACGTCAGCAGATGCTTGACATGCTCGAAAGTTAAAGCTGAACATCAAAAACCATCGGGATTATTACAGCAACCTGAAATTCCCGAGTGGAAATGGGAGAATATAGCTATGGATTTCATTACCAAACTCCCTAGAACAAGCAGCGGGCATGACTCGATATGGGTCATAGTGGATAGAATGACGAAATCAGCTCATTTCTTGCCGATCCGAGAAGACTACAAAATGGATAAGTTGGCGAGATTGTACATCAAAGAGGTCGTGACAAGACACGGAGTGCCGGTGTCAATCATATCCGACCGTGACAGCCGATTTACTACACGATTTTGGTAGACACTTCAGAAAGCGATGGGCACTTGATTAGACATGAGTACCGCCTATCACCCTCAGACTGATGGCCAAAGTGAACGAACTATACAGACGCTAGAAGACATGTTGAGGGCGTGTGTAATCGACTTTGGTGGTAGTTGGGATGCTCATCTACCGTTGATCGAGTTCTCTTACAACAACAGCTACCATACAAGCATTGGATGTGCTCCGTTCGAAGCATTGTATGGAAGGAAATGTAGATCACCTGTTTGTTGGGCCGAGATTGGTGAAAGTCAGCTAACAAGCCTAGAGATCATTCAAGAAACAACTGACAAGATCTTTCAAATCAAAGACCGACTGAAAGCTGCCAGAGATCGCCAAAAGAGCTATGCCGACAACTGTCGGAAGCCTCTAGAATTCAACATTGGGGATCGAGTCTTACTTAAAGTCTCCCCTTGGAAAGGAGTCGTTTGATTTGGAAAGAAAGGGAAGTTAGCCCCAAGATACTTTGGACCATTCGAGATTACAGAAAGAATCGGTCCGGTGGCTTATCGATTAAGGTTGCCCCAAGAACTCAGCGGTGTACATGATACTTTCCACGTGTCAAACCTCAAGAAGTGTTTGGCCGACGAATCCCTTCACGTACCAATTGAGGAAATCAAGATTGATGAAAACCTTCATTTTGTTGAGGAACCCATAGAGGTCATGGATCAAAAAGTCAAACAATTGAAGCGCAGTAAAATACCTATTGTTCGCGTAAGGTGGAATTCAAAATGAGGGCCAAAGTTTACATGGGAACGAGAAGATCAGTTGAAACTCAAATATCCACATCTATTCGAGGATGACACTCTGGACCTAACTCCAGCTGAATTCCGGGACGAAATTCTCTCAACTGGGGGATACTATGACATCCGTCACCTTAAGGTCCGTCAATTAACGTTGTTTTCCGTTAACTATTCTTTTAACATTCATTCCTCATCTTTATTGACTCTTTATGTGGATATCATTCTTGCCTATCATCTTTATTCTTGTGTTCGTATCGTTAACATATGCTATCCTTAAAAACTTTTAAAACTTTTTTCATCGTAACTGCCAAATATATCATTTTTATATAAAATTAACGTCACTAATAAAACCATTTTTTAGTTATAAACATCATTAAATGCATTTTTATCATTAATATAACTAATCTATTAAAGTCGTTTTCAACCGAAACAAATTTGGGAAACTCGGGGGTTAAGTGTAGGGACTAAAATTGTCATTTTTGCAAACCTGGGCTGGGTATATAAACCCATTTCCAGCCCTAGAAATCATTATCCTCTTCTTCATCTCCATCTTCATCTTCTTATTCACCTCTCATCTTCATACTAGCACCAAAACCGACCCATTTGGTCTTGTTTTTGCCGTCTAGACTTCATCTACAACCGAGTCTACTCCATTCTAGCAGGTAGACGATTTTGGTTGTCCCTTTTCTTGTTTATTCACGGCTGTCCATTCTAGGGTTTCGGGTGTTCGGGTTCAACCCGAACACATGAGTCGTGCGGGTGCGTGTGAGGTCTTTCTGCATGTGCTTCATGTTTGTGTATGTTTGTAGTGTGTTTCTGGAAGTCCTTGTTGTGTAAAACCCGTGCTTGGAGCAGCCGAAGGCTGCTCAGCCCTTCCTTCAGTCGCGATTCTGCTGTTTAGGCGACTGGGTCTGTCATGCGATTGAGCCATGCGACTGGGTGAGTCGTGCGACTGAATCATGCGTCTGAGTCAATCGTGCGACTGACTTGTGCGACTGGGTGTGTCGTGCGACTGAGTCGTGCGACTGAGTCGTGCGACTGTGTGTATGTGTGCGATTGAGTCATGCGACCGAATGAATGTGTGCGATTGTGCGTGTATCGCACGACTGAAGTCCAATCGCACGAATGAAGGTTCAATCGTACGAAAGTAGCTGATTCGTACGAATGAAGGTTGATTCGTGCATATGGAGGTTGAGTCGTGCGATTGAGTGTTGTGTGGTACGACTGAATGCCAGTCATACGAATGAAGGTTCAATCGTACGAATGAAGCTGATTCACACGATTGAGGGTTGATTCGTGCAAATGGAGTGTTGAGTCATGCGTCTGGTCCTGTCATGCGACTAAAGTTGTTGTGTGTGATTTTCCTTCTTGTGTGTGGTGTGTGTACGTCGTGTGATGTTAAGGTGACATCGACACGATTGCCATTACTAATGACAAAGATTAAAGTCAACGCTATCAAGCCTACAAATACTATTTCAAATTAAATTAACTTAACATTTTACAAGTATCATTAACCGATTTGTAACTACTAATATTTATCAAATACTTCCTCAATAACAATGAAACCTTTACACAAATATCATCAGCAATGGCGACAATATCTAGTACTTGGATCTACAAAAGATCTAGTACGTGTGTTTGTTTGTGTGTGTTACACGTGACCCAGCCGATACAACCCGAACCGACCGAACATATTATATGCTTCATTTATATCATTAATTCTTAACAATAACTGTCAATAGGTGTTTGACCGTTCATTTGCATAGAATATTTGGATACTTTGATCATACATACTTACCACTTAACAAGTGAGTTTCGTGGCCTCTTTTTTTACCTTACAATATTTCAATCATTTACAACTTGGGGGAAAAGTATGCTCACCCATTTTCAATGCTGTACAATTTACTTACAATTTACATACTTGGAATCAACGTGATACTATTTTGCAAGTACTTATCAGATACATGCTTGGGTCTGCTGTGTGGTTCTATCTTTGCAACTATTTAATTCCAGTGTGGGAACCGACGGATAGGTATTGGTAGTACTACTGGGTTGACACCCCCACCCTTGTTCGTTGGTATACTAGTTAGTACCATCAATGGCCAGGAACGGGCCGTTGGGTGAATATATTCCGACAATATCTTTGTGTACGTCGCTAGGTTTGGTTGCAAAGCTCATTGTCATGTGATTTTACTTGCTTATATAACTGTATTCACAGTATTTCACATCACTTACTATATACAACATCACTTACTTATTTACTACTTAAACCTGCGAGCTCACAACAATTTTGTTGACCATTTTGAGCATATTTTTTCAGGTGATCATGCAAATTGAGGATCTAGGTGTGCTGCCTTAGTAGAGACCCTAGGATGCATTTTTGAGACTAAACATATTTGACAAACAATTATTTTGATACAATTGTTGTAGTCTGATTTAACAAACATTATTCTTTTGATACTTGTTCCCAGGTTGTGGGAATTTACATTACAATGTTATCTTCTTTGTTATGTGAATCATTTATCATGTTTATGCTTATGGCTATGTTGTCGTGAATATTGACTAAACACGACACAAGTCCCCTTGTTGTCGGGTGTCGTCATGACACGCTTGTCATCATTATTATATTGTATCTCTATTGCTTACCATGTGTTATGACGATCCCGATCTCGTTACATCCCCGTGTTTCCGCTTTTAGCGGGGGTGTGACAGCACCGGCGAGGGGTGGGGTGGCCGTCGGTGGTCGCGGTCGGCTGAAATGGATGGGTCAGCATTTTCCGAAATCAGGTCTGGGTCAGCTACCTTAGACCCGGTCAGCTGTAGCTTCTTGCATATCAAACGGGCTGACCGGCTGACGCTGAGTGAGTTCTAGCTTTTATAATATATTACTTTACTTTCTTTTAAAACATTTCCTTTTTTGTTCGTGAGTATACATCAATACATACATCTTGATAGGGGTGTTCAAAGTCGGATATTCGAATTTCGGATATATAAAAATTTCGGATAGTGAAAATCCATATCTGAAATTCAGATCCAAAATTTCGGATAACCGAAATTTCGGATACGGATACGGATAGTGATTTGGATATCTGAAATTTATATTTTTATTTTTTAGTTGTTTTTATAATATTTTGGCATATAGTATTATACAAATAATATAAAAACAAACTCATATCATAAAAGTCACAATATACACTAAAATATCCCATCTAATGTAGAAATATATCTAAAATTTAAAATTATAAAAAAATATTTTTTTAGTTTATGGATAATCGGATACCCAAATATCCGAAACTTTTGAAAATCACTATCCGAATTCGAATCCGAATTTTCGGATATTCCGGATTCGGATTCGGATTTTCGGATCGGAATCTCGGATTCAGATATTTTTGAACACCCCTACATCTTGATAATGTTCAGTCATTATCTTTCATTATCATTTCATTCCTTTCATTTTTCATCATTCTATTCATATCGTTATTTCATCATTAGTGTTCACTATAATGGAGCAATGTCATGCTAAACCCCTAACATTGTGCATGAAGTTGACACTGTGCCGAGGCTTATAAATAAACCCCCATACATTGTGCAAGAAGCTGACTACAGTACCGGGGTAAAACGATAAGGATCCTGTATCTATGTGATCAATCTCAAGGATTAGACCCCTGAAGCCCATCCTCATGGGCTAGCTAATCCACACTTCAATTGAGCTAACAACAACATGGTTGTGCACTTCCATTCATTTTGCTTGCAAGACTTTAATTCATTCATTACGTTTCACTTTCATTATTGTTATCTTTCGCTTTCATTACATAATGCTTTACTTATAGTAATACATAACATACCAAATAAAGTCATATCGTAAAACTTAATCATTAGAAAAGAGTTAAAACATGAAAAGATAACATAACCCATAACACAGCAGCTCATGCGAGAACATCATCTCACGCGAGAACCTTCGTTCGCGCGAGAACCTACCAGAGTTAAACCCTCACACAACAAGTCACATCAGTCGCACGAGAACATACAAGTCGCAAGAGAACATATTTGTCAAGCGAGAACTTATCAGATTGAAATTCCTTACGACCTAAGGTATCTATTTTGCGGTAGAACTTACGGGTTGCCCGCCTAAACCCAGCTTGTCATGTCTAAGGCTGTTCCAACATGCTCATTACTTGAAACAACATCATCACACGCATAAACAAACATTTTGAGTATGCATAATAGCCTCAAAACGTAAAAGCTTGTATAAAAAGGGGCTAGAAACTCACCTCTTGAAGATTCTAACACCAAACCAACCTTCCTGAGAGCCTTTCCAACAAAAACTACACATTCATGCATTTTATTCATCAATAATCCATTCTTAGTACATAACACGAGTTACTATACGAGTTACATATCTTAAAACTTTTAAATCTTTATTTTCTATTTATACTTCACGGCTTTCTCTCTCTAACAGCAGCAGTTTTCATGCAAGAATGGAGCCAATGAGGTGCTCTCATCTATTTAGATGATTCTCAGCTTCTTGTATGGGTTCTCGCGTGAGAACTCCCCTTCACATGAGAACTTCTTCTTCCTTTATTTTTCCTTGAATTTTCGGGGTGTTACAAGTCTAGCCGTTATTTAGGTTTCGTCCTCAAAACCTGTCAGTACTTGAATAACTGCGAGTAATGCTGCCTCATCTCCTCCTCAGTCTCCAATGTAGACTCGAATCCCTTTCTGTGCCTCCACTGTACTCGTACAATTGAAACCACTTTATTCCTTAAACGCTTCTCTTTTCTATCAAGGATGGCCACCGGTTGTTCCATGTATTTCAACCGTTCATCCACCTCGCTTCTTTAAGTGGAATGACCACGTCATCATCAGCCAATCACTTTCTCAGATGAGATATATGGAATGTCGGATGTATTCCACTTAGCCCATCGGGTAGCTCCAACCTGTAAGCCATCTCTCCTACCTTTGCGATAATCCGGAACGACCTTATATACCTCGGGCTCAACTTTCCTCGTTTCTGGAATCTGATCATCCCTTTTCAGGGAGATTCCTTCAACATCACCCTATTACCAACTTGGAACTCAATTGGCCTCCTTTTATTGGCGTAGGATTTCTGTCGATCCTTTGCTGCTTTCATAAAAGCTTTGATCTTCTCTAACTTCTCTGTCATGGCCTCAATCACCTCGATACTTCCTACTTTCTTCTACCCAATGTCTCCCTAACATTTAGACGTTCTACACCTCTTACCGTGTAGCATCTAATAAGGAGGCTACTAATGCTGGCATGGTAACTTTTGTTATATGAGAACTCTGCTAACGGTGAGTGTTCATCCCAACTTCCTCCAAAATCGATAACACATGCTCTGAGCATATCCTCAATGGTCTGTATCATTCTTTCTGACTAACCATCCGTCTGAGGGTTGTAAGCCAACCTGATGTGTAACCTCGTCCCCATTGCATCATGGAATTTCTTCTAGAACTTGGAAGTTAACCGAGTGTCCATATCAGAAACAATTGACACCGGCACACCATGACGAGCTACAATCTCTTTGATGAATAAATCCGCCAAATTTTCTAGGAATACGTCTCCCGGATTGGCAGAAAATAAGTGCTTTTTGTCAATCGATCCACAATCACCCAAATGGTATAACATCCTCTCGCCGTATCGGGCAACTTTGTAATGAAGTGCATTGTGATTTGCTCCCACTTCCATTCGGGGATATCCAAAGGTTGTATCTTCCCGTATGGCCTCTAGTGTTCGACCTTCACTTGTAAACAAGTTAGGCACTTACTCACATACTCCGCCACATCACGTTTCATCCCCGGCCACCAATATTCCTTCTTCTGGTCATAATACATCTTCGTAACACTAGGATGAATTGAATATCGAGTCTTGTGAGCTTCATCCATGATCCTTCCACTTAGATCCCCATAGCGAGGAATCCACATCCAACCAGATCGACTTCTAACACCAAGTGTATTCTTCCCCAAATCGGAAGTGTGTCCCTTCATTCACTTAGAGTTGATCCTATCACCATTTAGCGCCTCACCTTGGAATTCTTTGATCTTACCCATAACATTGGGTGTCAGCCTTCATCCGAATCGGTTCAAGTCGTTCCTTTCGGCTAAGGGCATCAGCAACCACGTTTGCCTTGCCTGGATGATAGTAAATTTCACATTCATAGTCCTTGATAAATTCTAACCACCTTCTCTGCCTCATATTAATATCCTTTTGCTCGAAGAAGTACTTTAAGCTCTTGTGATCCATGAAGATAGTGCACTTGGTCTCGTACAAGTAATGCCTCCAATCTTCAACACAAAGACCACAGCCGCCAACTCCAAATCATGAGTAGGGTAGTTAACTTTGTGGCTCTTCAATTGTCGGGACGCATAGGCTAAGACCTTCCCTTGTTGCATCAACACACGCCTAAGCCTGAATATGAAGTGTTTGAAGAAAACAGTAGGTTGTCTTTCCCTTCGGGTAAGGTCAAGACATGGGCTTGAGTTAACTTTGTCTTTAACTCTTGGAGGGCACCCTCCTGATTTGAACTCCATTTGAACTTCACATCTTTGTGAGTCAACTTGGTCAACGACGAAGCTATATTAGAGAAATGTTGGATAAATCTCGTGTAGTACCCCGGTAAACCCAAGAAACTACAAATCTCAGATGGCGTCTTCGGAGATTTCCATTGCAAAACTGTTTCGAATTTCGCAGGATCCACCATGATTCCCGCGGGATTGATCACATGGCCAAGAAATTGGACCTCTCGTAGCCAGATTGCACTCTTAGAGAACTTTGGGTATAACTTATTGTTTCTAAGTGTCTTGAGTACTTCCTTCAGATGACGGGCATTCTCCTTTTCGCTCCTTGAGTAGATTATAATGCCATTGATGAATACAACCATTGATCTATTTAACATTGGTCGGCACACTCGGTTCATAAGACCCATAAAAGAAGCTTGCAAGTTGGTTAAACCGAAGAACATCATGAGAAACTCATAGTGTCCATAACGTGTGCGAAAAGCTGTGTCAGGGATATGCTGCTCATTCACCTTCATCTAATGGTAACCAGATCAAAGATCTATCCTCGAAAACCAATTGCCACCTTGAAGCTGATCGAACAAATCATCAATCTTCGGTAACGGGTGTTGGTTCTTCACGGTCAATCTGTTCAGCTTGCGGTAGTAAATACACATCCTCATACTACCATCCTTGTTTTTTATAAACAGGACCGGAGCACCCCACGGAGAGATACTCTGTCGAATGAAACCCTTATCTTGCAATTCCTGCAACTGAGTCATCAATTCCTTCATCTCAAATGGAGCTAGACGATACGACGCCTTAGCAATAGGTTGAGCCCTAGGTAACAAATCAATCCTGAAATAGATCTCACGGTCAGGTGGTACCCCTAATAGATCCTCAGGAAAAACATGATGGAATCACACGCGACTGGCACGTTTGACATTCGTGGCGTTGACGGATCCACATCCTTCACATAGGCTACATACGCTTCACATCCACGCCTCATACACTTCTCATTCGAAATTACCTTCGGAACCATATGAACTCTATCCCCATAGATCGTAACAACACTTCCAGCGGGCGCGGTCAGTCGAATCATCTTCTTGCGACATACGATATTGGCCTCATAGGATGCTAACCAATCCATCCCTAGGACTATATCAAATAAACCTAAGGTCATCAAAAATAGTCTAGTAGAGATTCTATGGCCATCAAGTTCTATTTCACAATCATGTATCAATCCATAATCCTGGTAGACTTACTAATGGTAGTTTTTACATTGAAGGGATTATCAATCTTTATACTCCTATCAGGCAAATTATCACACAAGGCAACATAAATAAAACTCATACTAGAACCAGAATAGAAAAGTATAGATGCACAGGTTTGGTTTACTAGGAATGTACCTGACACCACATCAGGTTCCACTGTAGCCTCTTCTCTAATCATAGTGTTTGCCTTGGTTTAGCTTTCTGCCCCTCCTTCCCTTTCTCGACTCCCTTGTTCGCCCTAGAACTCTCAGCCCTCGGCTTCTTACACTCTCTGCTCAGATGCCACGATTCATCGCAATTGTAACATTTCACCATTCCACAGTCCCTTTCCATATGACCCTCCTTCCCACACTTAAAGCATAGATTTGAACCCCACTTGCATTCCCCCGCATGGTCCTTCCCATACTTTCTACAGGCCCTTCCCCACACCTCCTATCAACCTTTTCTGATCATCCACTCTCGCCTTCTAACCACCGGATGTAAAACCACCACCACCATACATTTCCCATTACCATTCTTCTCATTGTTCCACTTCTTCTTCACCTCAACCACTATCACCAGTTCTCACTCATCATATAACCTCTCTGATCGACCACTGACATAAACGTACCTGGTATCATGTGTCTGATATCCATCACAGTCTCCATCATTCTCACCCATCGGTGAGCAGTTGTAGCATTCCATTTTCCATCAAAAGTAGGGGGACTGCATCTCTGAAATGCCCTATAGTTACGCCCCTTGGCAGTTTCCTGCACAACTTCCTCGTCATCCTTAGCACTAGAAAGAACCATCTCAGTCTTGGGTTGTCCCCGCTCGCTTGATACTCCTTCTTCACCCCCTCTCCTAGCAGCACCCTTTTTCTCATTCTTCTCCTTCCTTTCATCCTCTCTCACTCCTCTAATAACCTCGGTCACCACAGATGGCAGAATCGTCTACATGACTTGATAAACCTCATTAATTATAGCCTCTTTCACTGAGGCCTTTAGATTAGCACTCTCATCCCCACCTTTATGATTATGAGGCTCGTGCTCTTCATGACTCGTATCAACAGTCTTAGCCCTACTTCTAGTGACACGCAACCCAACACCACGTCCACCATGACCTCCACCTCATGAAGCTTTCAAAGACCTTCCACCAACCATCTTCTAATTACTATAAGATCCAAAAACCAACATGATCATTCAAGGTAATAGCTCAGATTATGTCAAGTATAGTAAGTTCCTAATTAGAGTGGCCAGTTGTGATTAGGTAGTTTACTTTTCACCCCCTAAGCATTACATATACTGATTACATTAGTGTTCAAATATACTAAGAGCACATAATCCACTTAACATATGCACACAAGTCCATTTCATTAATTTACATAAAACATTTACTCGCAGGCATGTAGCTACTCGAATTAGCATCGCTTTCCCTTTTGTCCCATCCAGTTTATGTTTTGGTTTTTAAAAAAGAAGTTTTATCCAATTCTCTTAAACTCTGGCTCTGATACCAACTTGTAAGGCCCCGTTTCCGGGACACTCGCAGCTGGACATTCATAGCATAAAACATTTATAAACATAGCATTTGCAACGGAAAACATATTTTTCATTTAAAACTTATACTCATGTCAAAACATCATATCATGTTACATCACATAATTTCATTTACATGAACATATGTCCCAAAAATATGGATGCCAAACTTTAACTATCAGAGTAGCTTCCATGTCCATGCTTGCACCTCTTCAACATCATCAATTACCTGCCAACTATTATGCATACAAAGTTAGCAATGTTGAGTGAGTTCTAATTATTATAATAAAATACTTTACTTTGTTTTAAAATATTTCCTTTTTCATACATAAGCATACATCAATACATACATCTTAATATTATTCATTCATTATCTTTCATCATCGTTCCATTCCTTTTGTTTTTCATCATTCCATTCATATCATATTTCATCATTATCTTTCACTGTAATGGATCAATGTCATGTGCTAAACCCCCTGACATTGTGCACGAAGCTGGTACTGTGTCGAGGCTTATAAATAAACCCTCATACATTATGCACGAACCAGACTACAGTACTGTGGTAAAGCGACAAGGATCCTGATCGTACGTGGTCAATCTCAAGGATTAGACCCCTGCAGCGCATTCTCATGGGCTAGCTAAGCCCCACTTCAGTTTAGCTAACAACAACATGGTTGTGCCCCTTCCTTCATTTTTGTTTGCAAGACTTTTATTAATACATTACGTTTCACTTTTCGTTATTGTTATCTTTCATTTTCATTACATAATACTTTACTTAATAATAATACATAACATACCAAGTAAAGTCATATCATAAAACTTAATCATTAGAAAAGAGTTAAAAAAATGAGATGATAACATAACCCATAACGTAGCAGTTCATGCAAGAACATCATCTCACGCGATAACCTCTGTTCACGCGATAACCTACCAGAGTTAAACCCTTGCACAACACGTCACCCCAGTAGCTCGAGAACATACAAGTCGCATGAGAACATATTTGTCGCGCGAGAACTTATCAGATTGAAATTCCTTATGGCCAAAGGTATCTATTTCGCGGGAGAACTTACGGGTTGCCGCCTAAACCCAACTTGTCACGTCTAAGGTTGTTCTAACATGCTCATTACCAGAAACAACATCATCACACACATAAACAAGCATTTTAGTATGTATAATATCCCCAAAACGTAAAAGCTTGTATAAAAGGGGGCTAGAAACTCAACTCTTGAAGATTCTAACACCAAACCGACCTTCCTGAGAGCCTTTCGAACAAAAACTACACATTCATGTATTTTATTCGTCAATAATCCATTCTTAGTACATAACATGAGTTACTACACGAGTAACATACCTTAAACCTTTCAAATCTTCACTTTCTCTCTCTACTTTACGGCTTTCTCTCTCTAATAGCAGTAGTTATCGCGTGAGAATGGAGCCAATCAGGTGCTCTTATCTATTTATATGATTCTCAGTTTCTCCCATGGGCTCTCGCGTGAGAACTCCCCCTTTACGAGAGAATATTTCTTCCTTTATTTTTCTTGGAAATTTCGGGGTGTTACAACACTAGATTAAAAAAAATCTCAAAATCTGAATAAACTGAATCTATTGCAGAGACAAGACATTGAAAGAGAGAATACAAGTGTTGGCACACATATTCTGAGTCAAAATTCCAGTAGACTACAAACCAACTTTACCTTATTTTAAGTTTCGGAAAAAAAAAATAATGATGAAATCCTGGTATACAATGTGCCACTGGTTGCACTGACGTGTATGTGCTCTTCCTAAGATTTGATTTTTTATTTCACGTAGGGTAAGACGTTCTCCATAAATGAGGCAGTAACATATATGCCTCTTGATAAGGAGTGGCACAACATTGGCTGTAAAAAATATGACCAAGACTTTCTAAAAGTCGGAGAAAAAAGGTTCTGTTCCAAGTATGGAAACTATGATCATCCTACTGAGATGTAAGCGCACACTAAACATTTATCTCTATACACACAAACCTCACTAAAAATATTATTCAGATACCGGCTGGTGACCACAATTTCTAACGGTAGTGCAACCATTACAACAACTATATTCAACGAACCATCAAAGAGGTTACTAGGAATATCATGCATCGAACTACTAGAAAGTCCAAACATAGACACATCAATGCAAGCAATCATAGGCAAACAAACAATCTTCCCCATCCAGCCTCAAAGAAACATTAGGACTAGGGCTATACGCTGTACAATCAACTCGGTGGACATCCCTCCAACAAATGCTATGTTGACATCCACCCCAGCTCCAAAGACACCAAACCCTCCGTCACTAGCGTAGAAAACACATCTAAAAATGTCAGTAAAACAGGCTCTTTTTGAAACAAAAGGTAACCATAATATTAAATCACAACTTTACACTACAAATAACTACACCTAATAACACATGAACACTTATAGTGCAGGACACGACCGCAGAGAAGAAACCAAAGATACCAAAATAGTCCATACTCTTTTTATGGAGCCGATGACTTTTGAACATGTGCTAGAAAGGACAGCCAGCATGAATAAGCAGTTCTCAGTTAATGCGTTTTTGTCGTTCATGAAGAATGTAGCCATGTGGCAACAACTAATGTCGCACACAAACGAAGCACAATTTTACCCATTAAACATGTATTAAACACCGTGCAATGAAAGTTAATAAAATTGATGCCAAGAACATCCATGTGAAACTAATCAATGAACTAAACATCGTGATACATGTGTATTTGATAAGACTAGTTGTTGTTGTTGTTGTTGTTGTTGTTGTTGTTGTTGTTGTTGTTGTTGTTGTTGTTGTTGTTGTTGTTGTTGTTGTTGTTGTTATTATTATTATTATTATTATTATTATTATTATTATTATTATTATTATTATTATTTATTATTATTATTGTTATTATTTATTATTATTATTATTATTATTATTATTATTATTATTATTATTATTATTATTATTATTATTATTATTATTATTATTATTATTATCATTAATAAACCAATTGATCGTCATCAAACTAATTTCTTTCCCCAAGTAAAACACATTTTTCTCCCACAAAGATGTTTGGTTTAAACAAAACGGAAGGTAATTCACTACGACGACTACACTAGTAGTGGCATGGATTGATCGCATTGAGAAAATTTTCTATGTACTTGGAGTTTATTAGGATGGGTTTGGTTGCTTATAAATTAGAGGAGGATGCTTATTTTTTAGGATAATACTATAGCTTAAAAAGGGCGTGACAAGTTTGTGGAGCCTCAGCTCTACCTTGGAACAATTTTTGTGTTGTCCTCTTTGATAAATATTTTATAAACCGAGTTTACCGATAGTGGGTATTTCTGATTACTGTTGCCAAACTACATGAGAAACACATGAAAAATATCAGTAGGTAGTATGTTATTTGATTCATAAGGCTATACACATTTAGTAATATTGAGGAAGCAGTCAAAGTTTCAAAGCATCGAGAGGAAACATATAACACTTGGTCTCTAATACCACCAATATTGTCCGCTTTTCCCATGAGGAGCACACGGATTTGTTTTTGTTTGCGCGGGTGAAAAATTCCCAAGGAGGTCACCCATCCCAGGATTGTTGTCACCTGAGCACGCTTAACCGTGGAGTTCTCCTCTCATCCACAGCCAAAACACTCAAAACGCATTGGCGATATTAGAGACCAGTCATTTCTTATGAATCAGGAAATCTCTTGTCCAAGGCCAATATGAGATATATGTAGGGTGTCACAATCACATCCTCTTTGGACTCATCATCCTCGATGATCCCAAGAACTCACAATCCTCAGTGAGGTTTTTCCCACTATCCCGAACGGTACAGAAGTGGCTCTAATACCATTCTATAACGCCCGAACTCTCATATCACCAATATTGTCCGCTTTGCCCACGAGGAGTTGACAGATTTGATTTTATTTTCCCTGGTGAACAATTTCCATTGAGGTCACCCATCCCAGGATTGCTGTCACATGTGCCCGTTTAACTGTGGAGTTTTCTTCACAGCCAATACGCCCAAAACACATTGGTGATATTAGAGACCAGACATTTCTTATGAACTTGGAATCTCTTCTGTCCACGACCGATGTGGGATATATATAGGTGTCACAATAGATAAACCTCACCAAGAATGGTGAGTTCTTGGGCTCATTGAGGACGATGAGACAAGGGGGGGGGGCGGTGATTATGATGATGAGACAAGGGGGGGGGGGGGGCGGTGATTATGATGCCCTACATATATCCCATATCAGTCACAAATAGTAGAGATTCCTGGTTCATAAGAAATGTATGTTCTCTAATATCACCAACGTGTTTTGGTCGTATTGGCTGGGATGAGAAGAAAACTCCATAATTAAGTGTGCTCAGGTGACAATAACCATGAAATGGGTGACCTCCTTGTGAGGTTTTCACACTTGCAACCAAAATCAAATCCATGAGCTCCTCGTGGGCAGAGCGAACAATATTGGTGGTATGAGAGGCCGGGTGTTACATAATGGTATAAGAACCATTCCTGTGTCGTTCGGGATGGTAGGAAAAACCTCACCGGGTATGGTAAGTTCTCAGGCTCATCGAGGATGATGAGTCCAAAGGGGGGGGGCTGATTGTGACACCCTACATGTATCCTACATCGACTGTGGACATGAGAGATTCCTCGTTCATAAGTAATGTCTGGCCTCTAATATCACCAACGTGTTTTAGGCGTATTGGCTGTGGATAAGAGGAGAATTTCACAGGTAAGCGCGCTCTGGTGGCAACGATCCAGGGATGGGTGACTTCCCTAAGAAGTTTTCACCTGGGCACCCAAAAGCAATTCCGTGAGCTCCTTATGGGCAAAGCGGAAAATATTGGTGGTATGAGTGTCCCAGTGTTACAAAACAACTCCTTAGAAATTCAGATGAAAGTAGAAAGAAAAACGTAGAGGGAAACCACATTCAGTCCATCAAACTAACCCATATAATTTAGTTTTCACAATCCACTTTTCAACCTGTTTAAGCTTAATATTAACTAGAGAAATTATGCTAGTATCAATAACGTGAAGATAAAAAGGATTGTAAAATTTTAGTTTGCTTATTTGAGTTCCTGAGCCAGAAGTAGACATAGTCAAACAATCACTAAGGCACTACAAGTAATCATAGAAACAAAGAACTAATACATAACACACAACACCACAAAAGAGTTACATTTTTTGAAAATCAAGACATCTTAACCAGGTTAGGATTCCTAGCCAATCAAGATGACCGATAAATCATATTTGATATTAATGGATCAGTGAGATAAAATACTTATTGATTTGATCATTAAAGACTTGTTGATTTAAAAACTGGCTCACACCTGCAAGTTAATCAACCCAAGATCTAGCCCAACGATGTCACACCCCAACCTTGACGGCGAAAACGTCGAGATGTGAGGGTTAAGATTGTTCACAGCCACATAACGCTATATTTAAATGTAAATATTAAAATTATAAGTTTCAAAAGGCATTACAAACATAAGTCTCAAACATGAAATAAGTTCAAACATAACAAGACAAAACATAGTCTTTTTATTTCATTAACTAGGTCCAAGTCCTAGATTATTGCAAGCTTCAAAAGTTCACTTTAAACTTGGGGATGACCTGAAACATGATAAAAATAGAGGTCAACTATAAATAGTTGGTGAGTTTCCAAGGTTTTCATACATAATAATAGCAAGGTTACAAGTAGCAATTCATGTCATAGGTCATAAGTTAATAAGGTTATAGAACACATATCGTTACAACCAAACATCGACTTGATTACAAGTATATAAGATTGGCTAAGTGTATTTAGTTCCCATGATGAACAAGCATACGTCATTAGGAGCCGGCAATACCTCGGCTTTAGCACCAAATAGGCTTGTCAGGCCCAAAGATCTAAGACGTCGCCAGGCTAGCAATAGTTAATGATTGTAAACAAACTATGTATCTCATATAAACACTTACAACACACAAATAACCATGACAAAATATAAAGATGAATTGCAAGTGATTTACAAGTCTCAAACGTTTATAAGTGTATGATGTATAGGTATCATGTTTCACCCCAAATAATGTGAAAAATATAAAAAGGGGCAAGGAAAACTCACAAGTCAAATAAGTATATAATGAAGATCAATAAGAATAATATATGTCGTTCCAAGATAAAACGTCACAATGCACCTAAGTAGATAAATATTACAAGATTTAGGTTAATAAGATTAATGATTTAACATGATCTAGGATTTCGATGGGAATTTGGGGTCTTTATACATAATAACATTAGTTAGTGAGATCTTTTATATATTTTAGTCCAAGAAAATATCATTTATGAAATGTTAAAGAAATTAAGTCCTTTATAACAATTTGTGAAATTTATTTATAAAATGTATATAAAACATTTGAGTTCTATAATTATCATGACTAATCCATATATATAAAATGTACAGTGACTAAATAATAAATAAGTAATATAAACTATTATTTAAAATCTATTTTTATAAAAATAAACTAAGCATAATATTTGTTGATATTATTTTATAAGAAAATTGTTAAAGTATTTAAAGTGATAAATTTGTAGAAAATAATGAGATAACTTTAAAAATAAACAAAATTTACAAAACCACTTTTTACAATTTTTAGAAAATTTTTTATATTTTTTTAAGGCTGAAAAAGCCTAAAATATTATAATGAGGGAGCCCGGGTTCGAACCCGGGACCTCAAGGATGAGAGGGCATGTCTTTAACCGGTAGGCGAGGGCGCCTAAGCCTGTTAGAACCCTGTTCCCATATCTTATAAACGAAAATTAAATAGAAACCCCCAAATCACATAAACCCTAGAATCATTTTGATCAAATTGAACATCAAATTGATCCTGATAACATGGATAATCATAGGGCTTTTGTTCCCCATTAGTAATCGAATATGTACATGTCTTTGATTACCCGTGTTGAAGTGTGGAGCACGAGATTAGATGAAGAACAGGTCGCGGCTAAATTTGATTTCCTTCGATGTGCTACAGCTGATAATAATCCAATCAATTGTCCGGAAAGCTTCTAGAAACCTCCGAGATCAAAAGCCCTCGTACAATTTTGGTTTATGTTGATCAGGCGATGGATTTCGAATAGGGGTCAGTTCGCGATGCTTATGCGTGATCGAAGATGATGTTTGGGTGTTTCTTAGATGAAATTGCAAGTAATGATAGGTTAGGAATAGTTAACCGATGGTTTATGTTCGAGTAATTTGGTTATTATCACAAATTGTACGTTGAACGTTTAGAAATTAATTGGAGTTTCGGTTTCGAGTGATTTACTAGCAACATGAACGTTTCAGGTTGTGATTTCGACAGTTACAAGTTCAATTCAAGTTTTAGACTCGATTTGGAACGGTTTGGTTTATCAATCGAAGGGTTTTAACCGGGTTTAAGGCCTCGCCGGAGCTTGGCCGCCGGTGGCCGGAAAGCTGCCGGAAATGCGGGTCCAAGGGGAATGGTTTGGGTTTTTAAAACAATTACACAAATGGTCCCTCAAATTTGAATTTCTTTTATTTTATGCTGAAACTTCAATTTAAAGTTTATAATTTAACTTTAAGACCCCCTAAACTTTAACTACTTAAAGTTTTAAACTTTGTTAGGTTTAGTTACTCTTACAACTTATTTTTATTATTATTAATATTAATATTATTATTATTGTTACTATTATTTTAGTTATTATTATTCTCATTATTATTATTAGTATTATTATCTTTACTATTATTATTATTATTATTATTATTAATATGATTATTATTATTAATATTATTATTGTTATGAGTATTATTATTTAATTAACTTATAAAATTTTAAGTTAAATAAGAAATCATACATAGATAGCCCACCAAGTTCCATAAATAGCATAATAGACCTTATAAGAATTAACAAAATTAACTTTTAATTAGCAAAAATACGAGATGTTACAGTCTCCCCAACTTAAAAGAATTTTGTCCCGAAATTAAGAAAAATGAAACTATACAAATAAGAACGGGTACTTCTTCTTCATATGTTCTTCACGCTCCCAAGTAAATTCAGCGCCTCGCTTATTCTCCCACCAAACCTTGACGATTGGGGTTGTTGTAGTTCTAGTCTTCTTCATAATGCGGTCCATGATCTCAACAGGCTTCTCAACAAAATGCAAGGACTTTTCGATCTGAATGTCTTCCAGCGGAACATACAGACTTTCGTCGGTCAAACACTTTCTCAAATTTGAGACGTGGAACACAGGGTGAACTCCACTAAGGTCGGAAGGTAACTCCAGTTTATAAGTCGCTTTCCCAATCCTTTTTAGGATTTTGAAAGGTCCTACAAATCTTGGAGCCAATTTGCCCTTCTTTCCAAAGCGAACAACACCTTTCCACGGTGAGACCTTTAGAAGAACCATCTCCCCAACTTGGAATTCCAAAGGCTTACGTCGCTTATCAGCATAGCTCTTTTGTCGACTTCTCACCACTTCAAGGTTCTTGCGGATGATAGAAACTTTATCGGTCGTCTCTTGTATAAGTTCAGGACCAGTGATGAAGTTTTCACCAATGTCGGTCCAACAGATCGGTGAACGACATTTACGATCATAAAGTGCTTCGAATGGTGCCATCTTGATACTCGAGTGGTAACTATTGTTATACAAAAATTCCATGAGCGGTAGATGCGTATCCCAATCACTACCAAAGTCAAGAACACAAAGGCGTAGCAAATCCTCCAAGGTTTGGATCGTTCGCTCAGTTTGACCATCAGTTTGAGGATGGTAAGCTGTGCTTAGGTCCAATTGAGTACCCAAGAGTTCTTGCATAGACGACCAAAAATGCGAAGTGAAACGAGCGTCTCGGTCGGATATGATGTGCAGAGGTACCCCATGACGACTTACAATCTCATCAACGTATATACGAGCTAACCTTGATGTCTTGTAAGTGTCACGTATGGGTATAAAATGTGCCGATTTGGTCAATCGGTCAACGATCACCCATATGCTATCATGTCCTCGAGAAGTTCGGGGTAGCTTAGTTATGAAGTCCATGGATATGTGTTCCCACTTCCACATTAGGATCTCGGGTTGCTCAAGTAATCCACTTGGACGTTGATGTTCGGCTTTAACCTTCGTACACGTGAGGCACTTAGCTACATAAGTCGCTATATCTTTCTTCATTCCAGGCCACCAATATTGACCACGCAGGTCCATGTACATTTTATCGGAGCCAGGATGAATAGAATAACGAGTTTGACGAGCCTTGTTCATGATAAAGGTACGAAGATTATCGCGATTTGGAACCCAAATTCGATTTGTGAAGTACATCAACCCACTGGGTTTCGTTTCCAATTGGGTTAAAAGATTATGCTCCAACTCATCCTTCATTCTTCCTTCTCGTTGTACCATTTGTTGAGCCTCCAAGATACTAGACTCGATGTCACTATCTATTCTCAGGTTTTGTAGCAGTACGATAGTCTCGTTGACATCTAGTCGGATCTCAGTATCGAACTCACCCAAAGTGTCAAACCATTGACGTCGATCGTGAATTTCTTGGAATGAGATCATCTTGTTATGAACCTTTCGACTTAGTGCATCGGCTACAACATTTGCCTTACCAGGATGGTAATGAATGTCACAATCGTAATCACTAATCAACTCCACCCAACGAAGTTGTCTCATGTTGAGATCTTTTTGATTGAAAACGTGTTGAAGGCTTTTGTGATCGGTGTAGACTATACATTGTGTACCATACAAGTAGTGTCTCCAAATCTTCAAAGCAAAGACAACAGCACCAAGCTCGAGATCGTGTGTTGTGTAATTCACCTCGTGAACCTTCAATTGTCTCGATGCATAAGCTATAACCTTCCCTCGTTGCATGAGAACACAACCAAGACCTTGTTTAGACGCATCACAATACACGGTGAAATCGTCATTTCCATCGGGTAGGGTCAAGATAGGAGCATTGCACAACTTGTGCTTTAACGCTTCAAAAGCTTCTTCTTGCTCGGAACCCCACTCAAATGGTTTATTCTTTTGTGTCAAAGTAGTGAGTGGCTTCGCGATCCTCGAGAAGTTGGCAATGAATCGCCGATAATAACCAGCAAGACCAAGAAAAGAACGAACTTCAGTAGGAGTCGTAGGAACATACCAATTCTTCACAGCTTCCACCTTTGCAGGATCAACGTGAATTCCTTGGTTATTCACCACGTGTCCTAGAAATTGAACTTCCTCGAGCCAGAAATCACACTTCGAGAACTTCGCGCACAATTGCTCTTTCTTCAACAACTCAAGAACCAATCTCAAATGCAGTTCATGATCGGTGTTGGATTTGGAGTAGATAAGTATGTCATCAATGAAGACGATCACAAACTTGTCTAGATAAGGCTTGCATACTTGGTTCATGAGATCCATGAAAACAGTAAGAGCATTGGTTAAACCAAAAGGCATCACCATAAACTCATAGTGCCCATAACGAGTACGGAACGCGGTCTTTGGGATGTCATCATCATGAACTCGTAATTGATGATATCCAGAACGTAGATCAATCTTCGAAAATATGGCAGCTCCTTGAAGTTGATCAAACAAGTCATCGATACGAGGAAGAGGATAACGGTTCTTGATGGTAAGCTTGTTAAGCTCACAATAATCGATGCACATACGAAATGTTACATCTTTCTTCTTCATGAATAGAACAGGTGCACCCCAAGGCGAAGAACTAGGACGGATGAAGCTCTTCTCGGATAGCTCTTGAAGTTGACTAGAGAGTTCTTTCATTTCCGATGGTGCAAGCCGATATGGTGACTTAGCCACGAGATTTGCTCCCGGTATCAAGTCAATTTTAAACTCGACTTCACGCACGGGAGGTAGACCACTAAGGTCATCGAGAAATACTTCAGGAAAGTCTCGTATGATAGGGACATCCTTAAGTTCTTTCCTTTTGACTTTCGTGTTGACCACGTAAGCCAAGAAGGCCATATACTTCTTGCTTAAGCACTTTCGGGCTTGAGTGCAAGACATGAGTTTAAGCCCTTTGGAAGACTTTTCACCGAACACTTTCAAAGTATCTCCAGAGGGTAACGGTATACAAATGCATTTCTCGAAACAAATAATCTCGGCATGGTGTTTGGCTAACCAATCCATACCAATGATGACGTCGAAGCTTCCAAGTTTCATATGAATAAGATCAATAAGGAAAATCGTGTGTGTCAAGACTTAAGATGCAATCACGAATAACGACATCAACGGTGATCGGTTCTCCATCGGCAACTTCAACGGTGAGAGGTCTTTCTAGTTTCGTATGTGGCTTAGCAAGTATGGGTTCAAACTCTAACGAAACAAAACTCTTCTCGACTCCAGAATCAAATAGGACATAGGCATACATTTTATTAATAAGAAACATACCTGTTCAATTTTAAAGGTATTTAATGACGCAGGTAACACATGAAAAGAATTAGGTCACAAAAGTTAAAGGTAAGTTAACATACCATTCACCACATCGTTGTTTGCTTGTGCTTGATTTGCATTGATGTTGAAAGCACGTCCTCGGGTTTATGGCACATTACCCACAAGACGAGTGCATTGCGGGCGGAAATGACCAGGTTCCCCACAGTTGTAGCAAACACGGTTTGTGACCACGGCGGCGTTGTTAGGTGCACGGTGACAAGTCGCCACCAAGTGACCATATTTACCGCATAAAGTACAGATACGGCATGGTTGATTTCCTGGGTGATGGTACCTACAAGTGTTGCACATAGGTTGAGGACCAGCATAGGCCCTAGCCCCAGGCATTTGTGCCATAGGTGTAGCTACAGGTACCATTTGCCTTTGAGGTGGTTTGGGTGCAGCCACGGCATAATTGCGCGCCGGTGTGAACTTGCGCTTCTTGTTGTTGTAAGACGGTTCAGCTTTGGTCTCCTTAACAGCCTCAGTAGCCGTCTTCTCTACCTTCTTTGCACCCTTCACAAACATGGTTTCCGCTCGTATATGGTTCTCGGTGAGTTGAGCGGTGATAGTAATGGCTTCTTCCAAAGTTGTGGGTCGGCTACCCACCACAGCATCTTGAATTTGGGGTGGTACACCCTTAATGAACTTCTCGATGTTGCGGGGGACAGTGTCGACCATGTGAGGCAACAATATACTCAACTCATGATGCCTAGTTGAGTAGGCCAAATGATCACCATCATTTTGCTTCAAATTCCAGAACTCTTCTTCCAACTTTTGCAATTTACTTCTCGGGCAGAACTTCGCGATGGCGATGTTCTTGAACTCATCCCAAGAGAGTGCCAATATAGCATCAGCTCCACGATTTCTCTTCTCGCTATTCCACCAGGTGAGAGCCCTTTGTTGGAGCATGCTAGTGGCATAACGAACTTTGAGTGCCTCGGGACACTCACAATTGACGAAGGTGTTTTCCATGCTCTCGAACCACTCAAGAAGACTAGTGGCTCCTTCCTTACCACTAAAACTAGTGGGCTTGCAAGAGCTAAAGTGCTTGAAGGTGAAAGTTTGGTTGTTGCGTTCTTGGTTAGCACTATTCTCTCCTTGACCATTCCATTGTTGCTAGCGTTGGTCATTAAGGTGCTATTGAGTTCAGCAACCTGGTCGGGATGACAGCAGCCATTTGTCGAGCAATCATGGCGGCTAGCTTACGATCGGAACTTCCACGCTTTCCATGATGACGAGACATGCTGGAATATACAAAATAAGTTAGATACGAGAATTGGAATAACAAGGATTATAGTTCAACAAGGATAAGGCAAAAGTTGTAAGGCACTTGGAATGGTTCCATTTGGTAACGCATTACCATTTGAAAACATTGACACGTCAAGCTGAATTGACCTATTTACCTTAGAAACTTGTGTATATTGACCATAGTTTATCACTCATCCCAGAAATCCCCAGGTAAGCATAACTAGCCCCGTAGGATTTATGCGATATGCTTGCCTTAGCCCGAGGGTCTTTTGCCAGGAAATCCAGAATACAGGTGTCTATGTGTCACACAAATTTTTTAGGTTCATGAAATCAAAACCTTGATGAGATTTTACATAGATTAGACATAAGTCTAAAGATTCAAGTCATAAGCATAAGTATACGATTCCACGTGTCGACGAGAATAAGATTAAGAAGTTTCATTTGCCGGGGAGAGTCAAAGTGTCAAAGGTAAGTTTAGGGAGACGAGTAACAAAGTTTAAACAATTACAAGGCTAACCTATTCTAAGGCATCAAGTTGCACATAAGTTTGGGATAGCATTATGTAACATGTAAACAATATATATATTTCCAAGAATATAAATATTATTCTATGAGGTTCATGCATAAGCTATAGTCTAGGTCACCATTTCTAATAACCTAAATCCCTATAGTTATGGGATCTGATACCAATCTGTCACACCCCAACCTTGACGGCGGAAACGTCGAGATGTGAGGGTTAAGATTGTTCACAGCCACATAACGCTATATTTAAATGTAAATATTAAAATTATAAGTTTCAAAAGGCATTACAAACATAAGTCTCAAACATGAAATAATTCAAACATAACAAGACAAAACATAGTGTTTTTTATTTTATTAACTAGGTCCAAGTCCTAGATTATTGCAAGCTTCAAAAGTTCACTTTAAACTTGGGGATGACCTGAAACATGATAAAAATAGAGGTCAACTATAAATAGTTGGTGAGTTCCCAAGGTTTTCATACATAATAATAGCAAGATTACAAGTAGCAATTCATGTCATAGGTCATAAGTTAGTAAGGTTATAGAACACATATCGTTACAACCAAACCTCGACTTGATTACAAGTATATAAGATTGGCTAAGTGTATTTGGTTCCCATGATGAACAAGCATACGTCATCAGGAGCCGGCAATACCTCGGCTTTAGCACCAAATAGCCTTGTCAGGCCCAAAGATCTAAGACGTCGTCAGGCTAGCAATAGTTAATGATTGTAAACAAACTATGTATCTCATATAAACACTTACAACACACAAATAACCATAACAAAATATAAAGATGAATTGCAAGTGATTTACAAGTCTCAAACGTTTATAAGTGTATGATGTATAGGTATCATGTTTCACCCCAAATAATGTGAAAAATATAAAAAGGGGCAAGGAAAACTCACATGTCAAATAAGTATATAATGAAGATCAATAAGAATAATATATGTCGTTCCAAGATAAAACGTCACAAGGCACCTAAGTATATAAATATTACAAGATTTAGGTTAATAAGATTAATGATTTAACATGATCTAGGGTTTCGATGGGAATTTGGGGTCTTTATACATAAATAACATTAGTTAGTGAGATCCTTTATGTATTTTAGTCCAAGAAAATATGATTTATGAATTGTTAAAGAAATTAAGTCCTTTATAACAATTTGTGAAATTTGTTTATAAAATGTATATAAAACATTTTAGTTCTATAATTATCATGACTAATCCATAATTATAAAATATACAGTGACTAAATAATAAATAAGTAATATAAACTATTATTTAAAATCTATTTTTATAAAAATAAACTAAGCATAATATTTGTTGATATTATTTTATAAGAAAATTGTTAAAGTATTTAAAGTGATAAATTTGTAAAAAATAATGAGATAATTTTAAAAATAAACAAAATTTAAAAACCACTTTTTACAATTTTTAGAAAATTTTCTATATTTTTTTAAGGCTGAAAAAGCCTAAAAAATTATGTTGAGGGAGCCCGGGTTCGAACCTGGGACCTCAAGGATGAGAGGGCATGTCTTTAACCAGTAGGCGAGGGCGCCTAAGCCTGTTAGAACCCTGTTCCCTATTTCTTATAATACGAAAATTAATAGATAAACTCCATATCACATAAACCCTACAATCATTTTGATCAATTGATCCTGATAACATGGATATCATAGGGCTTTGTTCCCCATTAGTAATCGAATATGTACATGTCTATGATTACCCGTGTTGAAGTGTGGAGCACGAGATTAGATGAAGACAGGTCGCGGCTAATTTGATTCCTGGATTTCCCTTCGATGTGCTACAGCTGATAAATAATCCAATCAATTGTGCAGAAAGCTTCTAGAAACCTCCGAGATCAAAAGCCCTCGTTCAATTTTGGTTTATGTTGATCAGGCGATGGATTTCGAATAGGGGTCAGTTCGCGATGCTTATGCGTGATCGAAGATGATTTTGGGTGTTTCTCTTAGATGAAATTGCAGTAATGATAGGTTAAGAATAGTTAACCGATGGTTTATGCTCAATTAATTGGGTATTATCACAAATTTTACGTTGAACGGTTAGAAATTATTGGAGTTTCGGTTTCGAGTGATTTACTAGCAACATGAACGTTTCAGGTTGTGATTTCGACAGTTACAAGTTCGATTCAAGTTCTAGACTCGATTTGGAACGGTTGTGGTTTATCAATCGAAGGGTTTTAACTGGTTTAAGGCCTCGCCGGAGCTTGGCCGCCGGTGGCCGGAAAGCTGCCGGAAAATACGGGTCCAAGGGAATGGTTTGGTTTTAAAACAATTACACAAATGGTCCCTCAAATTTGAATTTCTTTTATTTTATGCTGAAACTTCAATTTAAAGTTTATAATTAACTTTAAGAGCCCCTAAACTTTAACTACTTAAAGTTTTTAAACTTTGTTAGGTTTAGTTACTCTTACAACTTATTTTTATTATTATTAATAATATTATTATTATTGTTACTATTATTTTATTATTATTATTCTCATTATTATTATTAGTATTATTATCTTTACTATTATTATTATATTATATTTAATATTATTATTATTGTTACTATTATTAGTTATTTATTATCCATTATTATTATTAGTATTATTATCTTTACTATTATTATTATTATTATTATTATTATTATTATTATTATTATTATTATTATTATTATTCTTATTATTTATTATTATTATTATTATTATATCTTATTATTATTATATTATTTTGTTCTCCTTATTATTATTTAATTAACTTATAAGCTTTTAAGTTAAATAAGAAATCATACATAGATAGCCCACCAAGTTCCATAAATAGCATAATAGACCTTATAAGAATTAATAAAATTAACTTTTAATTAGCAAAAATACGAGATGTTACAAACGAAACGACAAACAAAACAAAGACTAAAATACAAAGCATAGTTTAATAAAAATGATCAACACCATTTTGATGTAGATATTGAAACCTTATGTGACTCAATATCATATCTTAGTTTCAACCACACACAACGTAGAATGACTTAAACTAAATGATCAGAGAAAACAAACTAGAACCCTAATATTTGAAAACCAATCAGATTTGGCGCTGATTCAGAGCATGAAGCTCTACAAGCATTGACATTAGCATCCATATTTTCATCCTATATCAAAATTATAAGGAAAGATAAAACAAATATGTAATTTTGCTTCTACATCAGGCTTCTCATCCCCATCTCCATCCTCTATAATTTTAGAAGAAACCATAATGATCCCCCCATTTTTGGTGTCAGCATACATCTTTTAAATCTATTATTTTATAATTCTTATAAGTGGTTATGAGGGGAACAAAAAGAAAAAAAATAGTTGAAGAATTATTTTTAGTTGAAATAAGAATAAATAAGAGAAAGTTGATATGGGAGACTTTTAAACAACAAATATATTTTTAAGGGATAATATTTTTTTGTTAATTATAAGGAGATGGGGATGAGAAAGCAAGTGTAAATGCTCTATTGCCATATAAAGAACAAGAAATCATAGCTAAAATGTTTAGAACATACAAACGAAGAACTCTAATGCCTTAATTGGCACTAATTGACTAACGCATTATATGGATAAGAATTATTTACCCTATTATGGACTCAAAACAACCTACTACAATGAGTAATAGAGTAAACCTGTGAGAGTGTTTGAGCAAGATTTGAAGATTAGGGTTTTATAGTTGAAACCCTTATCATTGCAATCATTATATACTCAAAAGTTACACATCAGACATCCTGAAATCCAAAAGATCTATTCTAGCCAAACACTTTTAAGCGAAACAACTTTATCCCTTAATCAATATAAAAGTTACTCATACACCTCTTGTATGTATAAAACTAATTAAACACAAGTGAATTGTAGAAGATCATAACTTACAACACAATAGTAAATAAACAAAGTGATATTACATTTTTAAAAAATATATTATTTTTTAAGAATTTATTTATAAAATTATAGCTAAAAAATATCACATTGCTTGGTCTAGTTGCATATCAAATGGTCACTTCAAAATGTAAGATCCACCATCGTCACTTATTAATCATTATGTTTAACACCCATTCCTTTAATGTCATCAATCAGTCTATCCAAATTACTATAAGAAGATCCACCTTCTCTCATAGATTTCATAGCCAGCTTCGCCATTTGTTTCGCAGATTCTATAAACTCCTCTTTCCTAACCTCCATTACTTCCCTTATAATCCTCTTTACCATAGTTCGATCGCATGTATCCTTCATGTCTAAACCTAGTTTCCACACAGCCTCGACAAATCTACTATTTGTTTGTTGATCCGCGCAAAACAACCAACTTAGCATTGGTACTCCAGCAACAATGCTCTTGTTTTGAGTTCCACCCGTTATGGGTCAAAAAGGCACTTACTGTTGGGTGGGCTAACACTTCTAGTTATGGAGCCCACCCAACCAGATACTCTCTTTCTTTAGTACCTTTCTCTAGCTCACTTGGTATCTTATCCTCATCATCATTGCTTAATACAAGGTCCTCTCAAATGACCCATAAAAATCATTTCTTGTTATTAACTAAACCATACCGTAACTCGATAAGTTGATCTCTTGTTAATGTGGCTAGGCTTCCGAAACTCACATACAACACAAATTTTGGTGGTTGTTGATCGAGCTAACCAATGCATGTCTTATGTTCTTCGAACAAACTATTTGAAGATATGGACTCGAATAAGGATTAGGTTTTAAGATGATCATGAAGTGGTCCAATTTTGTAGACATTGAGCAATGTTTTTTAAATTTTCAAGAGAATAGAACCTTCAAGGTCGTTAAAGGTGTTTAAAATGAGGGCATGAGTATCCGAAGTCCGATGTGTTATACTGCAAACTTGCTGGAGAGTATGATTGCTTACGTCAGAACGAAAAATGCTAGGAAGGTCACGCCAACGAAGGAATCCTTCCATTCCTTTTACATTTACTATTCGTTCATCCATGTTTCCACCTTCATTTTCAAGACAAATTTAGAATATTAGTAATCCAAATTCGTAAGCTTTTCACCATGAAATTATTTTATGTGGTCACCTATCTTTGTTAAGTAATAATTCATCGGTTTTTGTGTTACGTACCTCTCACACCATTCGTTAATAATCTTTATTAATTACACTATATATATATATTATATATATATATATATATATATATATATATTAGAAATCAAATCTTTACATATGCTCATGCTAAAGTCCGGTTAAAAGAGGAAATAGGAAAAAACAAGAAATTATCACTTAGTGTATAGCTGCACAAGTATGATTTGTTGATTTAATGCCCGCTGACTAAAAATGAAAAAAATAGTACATAGCTTTACATAACGCACACTAGAGTAACTATAATTATCAAAGATTAAAAGTACATCTTTATTCTCTCAAAAAGACAATTAGTGTAATTTATTTTTAATATATCTTTTTATATAAATCTGTAAAACATTCACATCAGGTTTATCTCCATTCTAATTATTACACTAAAAACATAACTTTTTCTCTCTATTCTTTGCAATTAATTTTTTTCATACAATTATCATTATATTTTTTTCTCCTTTACTCCGAACCATTTTAAAAAATATTAAAAAGTTTAGAGGGGTGAATAATGTTTTCCTCAATATACAGATAAACAGTACTATTTTTCTCTCTACTATACTCATAACAACTTATAATCGTTATCTATAATATAGAAAACACACTTAGGGGCTATTTGAAGTCCCTTACTCGGTCAGAAGGTGGTGAACGAGTAAGGGGTTGTTCCAAAACTAACCGGGTAAGAGAAAAAATATGCATGAGTCAGTGGTGTTGTACCGGGTCAGACACGAAAGCTTGAGAATCAAACACGACCGGCCAAATTGTCTGACCAGGTCAGAAGCAAATCAAATAGCCCCTTGCAATAATATGAGTAACCTACCATGAATACTCTAAGTGTACTCTTAAAATTAGTGTTCTCAAACTGGACCAATTGTGTGTTTGAACCGTTTTAATTAAACTTTAGCGATTATAGGTCGGACTAGTGAATCGCTTGAACCAGACCGCGTGGTCAGACATGATTTATTTTTTGTCTTTTTCCTTTCAAAATCTCATTTTTAAATAATTTCGTAATTTATCACTTATATTTAGGGCTGCAAACGAAGCGAACGTTCAACGAATAGTTCGTGAACTGTTTGGCATGAAATTCTTTTATATTCGTTCGTTTGAATAAATGAACAAACACGAATAAGAAAATTTGTTGGTTCATTTATGTTTGTAACAGTTGATGATATGTACTTATTTATTGTTGTTAATTTTTTATCAGTTATGTTAACTATATATATAATTATATCAAGTATTTTTGGATATTTATGTTAACTATTTATTTATTTTAGATGGATTTTTTTTCTAAATTTTCCAATGAAAATACATATTTGATTTTAAAAAATATATATATGATTATTTGTATTCATTTGATTTTATGAACTTTTGATTATGTTTATGAGCATTTTTTTATTCGTTTACGTTTGTTAAGTGTTTATAAACAATTCATGAACAAGTTATTTGCTCAATAAACGAACACAAAAAAAGTATTGTTCGTGTGCATTCGGTTTATTTGCAACACTACTTATATTAATTAATTGTTTATGTTATGGTAAAAGTATAAATACAGTTCAAAATATATACACTATTCTCATATTTTGTTTTGAACTAAATTTAGATAAATAATATCAGTTCTTTTATTTATATTAAAACATGAAGTTCTTAAATCCAGTCAAACTTGTCCGAACAATAAACTTCCAAGGTGACCGGTTTGGTATCCTATCCGCTTTAAAAAATGCTTAAAACCACTTATTTTTATGCTTATGAGACTTAGAACTTGCATCATTGTACTACGGATAAACAAATAATACCATCAAACAAAGGCGCATAATATAAAGTTATGATTATTAACTAGCAATTCGACAACAAATACCTGCAAAAGGAAGTTCACCGGAGTTCACGAGCTCCGGCATGCTAAAAATAAGCCCAGAAAGCACAAGCACAAATCGTCGGAAAAAAGATAATAGGAACCCCGGTACCCTCCACCGCGTCAATCGGAAACCCCATAATCCCATCAGCAATGACACAAGTCACCGGAGACTCAACAATCAACGTCCTGAGCAACGGTGTGGTTACTTCACACAAACAATCAAACATCACACTGAGCTTCTCATCGGTGTCCATGGGGCCTTCGTAGAGGCCGTGGATGACGTGGAAGCAGAAGCCCTGGTGGCGGTTGATGGTGGCGTGAGCAGTGAGGCTGCGGTGGTCCTTGGCGGAGATGAAGAAGGTGATGTGGATTCCGGCGGGGAGGAGGAGCTCCGACAGCGTTAGCATGGCATTGATGTGGCCTTGTGCCGGAAAGGGTAAGATAATAACATGAGGCGGAGACGGTGGTTGTAGATCCATGGGTAGAATGGTGATGAGTGAGTGTAGCTGATATATTAATATGTGTGTGTTTGTGTCGTTTGTATAACTCAAGACCGCCGGATGTTTTTAATTATTCTGTTGGATTTCTGTTTCAATTTTTTTACTTTTTGGAATTTGCATCTTGACAACCTGTGAAAACCCCACTAACCTTCATTTAATATGCCGGAAATCAAATGAGAAAATTAAAAATTGTATAATTACTTAAAATAATGATGTTGTTATTTAGTTAAATACACTTTAAACAATTAAAACAATAACTAAATACACATG
This sequence comes from Flaveria ramosissima, assembly GCA_025215565.1. Lineage (NCBI taxonomy): Eukaryota > Viridiplantae > Streptophyta > Magnoliopsida > Asterales > Asteraceae > Flaveria > Flaveria ramosissima. Next base: position 48,560,828 of record CM046042.1, on the reverse strand, counting down.
TATTATATTGTATATATAATATGATCTTGAAAGATGGCGAGAATACTATATATCACTAGAATAATGAAGATGGGTGAAAGAGTTAACCTATGAGAGTTTTTGGGAGCAAGAATTGGAGATTAGGGTTTCGATAGTCATTGCTTTTCTTATATTATTAAAAGTTACACATCAGACATCCTGTAATCCAAAAGATCTATTCCAGGCGAACACTTTTAAGCGATACAACTTTATCCCTTAAACAACATAAAAGTTGTTCATAAAGCTCTTGTATATATAAAACTAGTTAAAAACAAATGAATTGTAAGATCATAACTTACAACACAATAGTTGAAAAAGTAATTACTTTAAGAAAATCCACCTTCGTTTAAGAATGTAAGATCCACCATGCTCACTTATTTTTAAAAAAACTATTTATAAAATTATTGCTAAAACAATATTATATTTCTTGGTCTACTTATATATCAAATGGTCACTTAAGAATGTAAGATCCATCATACTCACTTATTTTATGTTTAACACTCATTGCTTTAACATCTTCGATCAACCTATCCAAATTACTTTAAGAAGATCCACCTTCGTTTACAGACTCCGTAGCCAACTTCGCCATTTAGGTTCGCATATTCTATAAACTTCTCTTTCCTAACCTCCATTACTTTTGTTACAATCCTCTCTACTATAGTTTGATCATATGTATCCTTCATGTCTAACCCTAGTTTCCACACGGCCCTGACAAATCTACTATTTATTTGTTGATGAGTGAAAAATGGCCAACTCAGCATTGGTACTCCTGCAACAATGCTCTCCGGTGTTGAGTTCCACCCGTTATGTGTTAAAAAGGCACCTATTGCTGGGTGGGCTGTAAAGAGCAACAATACAAATTGATCGATCTCATGAGGAGAATATAGAATGTAATCACACACGGTAAGAAGATTGAATAAGAAGAATACATGAGTAAATTGAACACAAATGTAAATAATATTTCTTGTATTCTCTTTGATTTGAAACTATTACAATTGAGTGTGAAATCAGGAAATATGACAAAAGCTACTTAATTACAAACCAAACTATCTATTTATACTAAACAACACCAATTCTCACGCGAGATGTATTTCTCGCGCGGCAACTTGAACTTCTCGCGCGACTTAATCTTCATTATCTTGAATTTGATTTCTCGAATCTCTAGGTTTAATCCCTACAATATCTGCTGAATCAAAATTTCAGATTCAGTGAGCTTGGATCTTAGGATTCATCACGTTCTTGACCTAGAAATTAAAATTAAGATGGGTGTATGGGTATGAATCAAAAAACAAAGAGATGGATAATAAAAATGTTATGATTTTATTGATATTGATAAACAAATTACAATGAGAATCATAGATGGATGATGGAGATCAAACCCACCCAAAGGAGGATTTCTCCTTGGGCGGTGTTTCACACCATGAGAAACACACACACAAGAGCCACACTTGCAAAAATGTGCTAGTGGGTCTATATATTCTATTGTTACAACATGACCTAATTTTAACTTTTCTTTTTGTCTTGATTTTGACTTTGTCATGTTGAATTGTCTTGTATTGTGGTTTTTTTGTTATCAACTTGGTCCCTGAACTTGTACAATAAGATCTTCGGTCGGCTGTGATTATCATTTGTTAAGCTTTAGTTTATTTTATTGTTGAACCCAACAATATCCCCCTAGGCTTGGTGAATCAATGCTTTAGAAGTCCACGTCTGCAATCTTGTAACTACTCCCGTATGCGTCCATCTTGTTGTCCAGGGCCTTCATAATTAACCAACCAAACTGTGCTGCCAAAAAGTGAATAAATTCATCTGCTGCAATCGGACAAGCCTGCAACCTTATCAAATCGTCTCTTCGAAACTTAAGCATATCCACAGGGTCGATGATACGGTAGTCACTATCCTCTTTCATTTTATAGTTGCTTATATACATGGTTCTCCTTGATAATCTATCTCATTAGCTTCGGAAGTCCAAAACTAATTAATGACATAAGTATAAATAGTCGGGCTGGCTGTAATATAGCATGATGTATACATGAAGTCTTCAGTCCTTCTATCGAAGATCTGAACAGAGATTTGTCTTAAGGAACATCTCCGAGAAAAGCAATAGCATTATGGTTTTTATTAAAAACCATTGGATGAGCCATCGGAAAGATAAATAAAATGTAAATGATCAGGTATCTTTGAATTTTGGTGGAAAATGAAGATTTGAGACTGTAGCAGTGATTCCAAATCATAAAAATTGATTTTGGTTGAAGTTTTCGCGAGAGTAACTGCATCATGCGAGAACTTTGCAAAAATAACTGTATTTTGCGAGAACTTTTTCATGTAATAACTTTTCATGAGAAAACTTTTCCATACCAAAACTTTCATGCGAAAACTTTCATATGAGAACTTTTCATGTGAGAAATTTTTTATGAGAAAACTTTTCATGAGAAAACTTTTTCAGGAGAAAACTTTTCATAAGAAAATTTTCATGCAAAATGTTCGCTGTAGTCATCGTCATTTGCAAAAATGTTCTCATGTAAAAACTTCACCATGTTAAAACTTTATCATCTATAAACTATATCTGGAAGATGCTGGATGATTTGAAGTTTGGTACATAATTGGGGTTTTCGTGTAGTTTGATCAAGTTCAAGATTCTATATCTACAACATTTGATTCGGGTCCTTCGTGAATTAAAACTTGACAATATGGGCTTATCTTATCTTACTGATGGGGACAATGATCGAACGGGTTAATTAAGTGAAAGATCAAGCTTGTTTGGAATTCTTGCTTTGAAAATATGGGCTTATTACATCATTTAATTAAGGGGGAGAATACTTTAGATGATCTATTTCGTCATCACAAAATCTTGTTATCGTATTGAAGAATCGGGTTTTTCGGGAATCCAAAATAGAAGTTGGACCTCTCTGTCATATGCCTAATACATCTTAAGTTGTAAGTAACCAATATATATAACAGTTTAATCTTGATTCAGATATGATATCTTTTATGAAGTTATACATTAAGAGGAGGTTAAAGCTGAGGGAGAATATTGAATTAAAAGATACCGATGATGAGATAATTCTTGAAGATGAGTTACTATAGTCAAACATAGCTTGATATCATAATCCATATACAAAATTGTAAGGACCTAGCCTTTATGGATTACAATATCAAGTGAAAATCAAAAACTCAAATCTTGCGAGAAATACAAGGAAGCGAGAACTCCAAGATGATGGATAAAAATCTCATCGTGCCAAAACTTAGAGTTGTAAAGGTGCTCGAGAGTGAGAGAGCAAAGAGATGTGTGATAGGC
>CM046042.1:48470012-48555012 GCA_025215565.1 Flaveria ramosissima | reverse complement strand
ACCTAGCTACCCTAAATGCCTAGCAACTTGTAAGAGATGTCAAAATCTCCACAAAATCCCAGTCATATCTTGTGAAAAACAAGATTTAGATTCCAAATCACCAACCATAACCACCAATCATCCAACCCCCTAACCCACACTTTATTTTCATCGGCACTCCACCATTAAACATTCTGTAATTCTCTCTATTGACTCTATTGCTTGTTGTGCTCAAATACACCAAGTTCCAGCTATTTTGCAAGCCACAATCGATCCATAAGTGAAGCATCATCCACCACTGACACCAAGCATTCTTCCATCATTAAAGTTCATAACAATAGCCCACACACTCATCTCAACCCCCTCTCATGCTAAGGTAACCCAATACTACTCGAAAACGCGCAAAATATCATGTTTCGTCACGTTAGTGACACAACCAACCCCATGACATCCGCAACTTCTTATGAAACCTTAAAACGCTTCATTTTTCAGTAACTAAAAGACATATAAGTTTTATAAAAATTGTAGTTGATCACAAGCATGGTTTTTTAAATCTAGCACACCCGAAAATCAGGTTTTCACAAAAATATAAAAGTATATTATCTAAATCCAAAGTTTATAGTCTAAATATTTCTGAAAGTTAATAAAGACTATCTTAAGTTATAAATAAAGTTTCAGGATTTAAGCTTATGTATTTCACACTTTATAAATAATACAAAAACTTGAACATATGTGATTTTGAGAAAAATAAAGGAAATAGATTGGGGAGCTAAGTTACTAAAATTATGGAGTTATTTAGAAGTTATTTATATTGTGAAAATATTTTGTAAGGGAAAAATCAGACTAAAATGCTTAGTAATCCACAGCCGAAACTTAATCGAGACTTAATGGAAGTAACCGGTAAATATAACAAAATTACCAAATATGCATAACATTCGAATGTTAAAAGTTCCTGTAGTCTTATAATGTTAATAAATTCTTTGAAATTAATTTTCACACATTTTAGAGTTTTTTTGCTTAATAAACAAAAATATAAATTGTTTATTCATGCTTAAACTGTAAAAATACATAAAAAAGAGTTCTTAAGCAAAAACATAAAAAATCTAGAATATAAAAATGTTTCTAAGTATATTAAAGTAGTATATGACCAAAGTATGACCAAAGCCAACCCGAACTCGAAAACCCATTAAAAACCAAACCCCAAGCGTTAAAAATACTAAAACCGACAAAAACAACTTCAGACATGAAAATCCAGTAGTAATGACCTAATAATGATAAAAATAAGTTAAAAACAAATATTAGCATTTATAAAACTTTCTAGAAATTTATACAAAATTTAACGTTAATATAAGTTAGTTAATGACTCACTAGAAAAAATACAATAAAAATATATAAAAATATTTAAGCTAAGAAAGTTAATATTTTCCAGTAAGTCATAATCCTCAAACTTAAGGTACAATTAAAAGTTTAATTAAACCAATGAACTTAAATATACGTTTTATAACGCATTCGAAATGCGTTTAAAAACATAATAACCTCACTATTCCAGAGACTAAGTAGAACTCAAAATAAGATAAAACTGAAAGTTAAACACTATTTTAACCAATAACAACTTTAAGCAAGTAATCTCTATTATAACCGACATAAAACGACAACTTTAAAAAATATGCTTTTCAAACTATTAAAAATGGTTAAGTAAAAAAGAATATCAATATATTCTAGTATCTATCCTTACTTAGAACAATAAAAGCTATCACAAATAATTAAAGTGTAAAAATTCCAAACGTTAGGGTTAAAAATATGTGTTTAACAAAGTTGAAGTACCAAACTTGCCAACTAGTGAAACCTTACTGTTTTGGAATTAAATCATACTTATAAACACTATTATAATCTGAATTCATGATATAATAACCCAAACATAATCAAAGATCACGTTAAGACTTTAAGACTTCAAGAGTGAACTAAATACACATGCGTAATGGAAATCATCAAATCACATAAGATAAATCTAAACTTAAGGGTTGGGCTTAGATAAATGATTGAAATAAAGCTAATATGTAATGAACCTAGGAACCTTGACGGTCGGTAGCACACTAGATCTCGAACACTTTAGAGTGGAATGCATACTCTTTAGAAACTAGTTTCCGGTGCAACACTACTGCTGTTGCCCCCAAAAGTTAGCACAATCTTTAATTCTGTGGGGAGACACGTGATTTGTGGATAGTACTATTCGGGGAATCCCCCACACACAAGGGGCCTTTTGACAAGGAAACCTCCTATTGAGATAGAAATATCATTGTTTTATATAATAGTGCATTGTATTAGTGTGCTTGACAAGGCATGCTTTAACCCATAACAATAAGGGGTATGGGTTAAGGGATGTGTTGGCACACGGGTGGGTTGTCCCGTGTCAAGGTTTGATTGTGGCACTTTTTTGTGCACCTATGTTTATGATTATTTAATTATTTGTGATGGGCATTGTGTTGTAAAATCATGAGCTTACCAACATTATATTGACGTATTTTGAGTGTGCATTTCAAGAGAAGAATAATTTAAGTAGGTGATCATGAATAGGAGTTGACCTAGTCGGATTCATGGAGTTTAGCCATCACCCTATCTATATATTAACATTTGGAGATAATTTATTTAAACTTTATGTAGTTGGGTTTAGACAATATTTAACTAGTATTTTAATTGTGTGGATGCCACGTAGGCAATGGATCATTTGACTTGAATTATTTAAGTAATATATATTAAATTCCGCAACATTGTTTGATATTAGTCGTCACAAACCCGGTAAACGAGGTGTGACAGATGGTATCAGAGCCAATGATTTAGCGAACTAAGATCTTACTTTTAGATACCTAGGCTTTAACCATCTACCTTAGGTACTAAGGAAATTAAGACATAAAAACCCTTTACGCAATGACTAATAGAAAATCTAGGCTTGAACATAATAGCGCTTAAGACTGAAATTCCATTGACTATTTCCTTTTGAATACATGATGCGTATGTTTAAAATAAAAAGTGTTTATTTTATAGCAATGGCAAGAGGACGAGCACGTGGACGTGTCCCGAACCAAACAGGTTGTGTAAACACCCAATCGGGAACCCGAACTACCCGACAAAATGAAATCCCTACGGGTAATACCAACAATGCTATTTCGAACGCTTTACCTGTAATACCGATGATAGGATCCAACAATTGATCGCAAAAGCCATTTCGAACGCTTTACCCGCCATCAGTTGTTACATCAATGTCGAATGCAATCGGGAGGATCGAACTGGGGAAATGAAACTAGAAATGGCAACAACACTAATGAATTTATAATGAGAAGGATCATGAAATGACAGGTGTTCAAACTAGATGTACTTACAAGGCCTTCATGGTATGCAAACCACCTGACTACTATGGGTCGGAAGGCGCTACGAGTACCATAAGATGGTTAGAAGAAATAGAGGATGTCTTGGATATAAGCAAATGTGGTAAAGGTAATAAGGTGAGGTTTTCTACACACTCACTCAAGAATGGAGCTCTAAATTAGTGGAATATCCTTTTAACAAACTCAAGGAAGGAATACGGTGAACCAAATGAAGTAGGGGGTGTTCAGGAGGCTAATGATTGAGCGTGTGACATTGTCACCTTAAGGTCCGTAATTAACGTGGTTTTCCGTTAACTATTCTTTGAACAATCATCCTCATCTTTACTAAAACTCTTATGTGGATATCATGTTTGCCTAACCATATCTGATTTCTGTGTTCGTATCGTTTAACATATGCTACCTTAAAACTTTTAAAACTTTCATCATCGTAACCGCCAAAATATACCATTTTTATATAAATTACATCACTAATATAAAACATTTGTAAGTTATAAACATCATTAAATGCGTTTTATCATTAATTATAACTAATTTGTTAAAGCGTTTCACGAAACAAATTTGGAAACTCGGGGTTAAGTGAAGGGATAAAATTGACATTTTGCAAACTTGGAATGGGTATAAATACCCCCATTTCCAACCTTAGAACCATAACTTCACCTCATCTTCTTCACTTTTTATCTTTCTTCGTCACTTTCATCTTCATTCTTGCAATAAAAAGACCCATTTTGTTGATACATGTATGTCCCTAGATCATGATTTGTAATGTAATGAACTTGTCTGTCTGATTATGATGTAATTGTAATCGATTAATGAAATGATATGAATTGGTTGTTACTTGTAATGTTTAATATTTCATTAATGAGTTGTGATTGAATTGATTGGGTTTATGAATGTTTGAATGAGTGCACATTAAGTTATATTAAATAGAACATTCAAACTTAACTTAATGAAGTTCTCATGCGAATGGCCCATGCGAATGGACCACACGCATGAATAACTTCATACGATTGACTCAATCGCACGACTGAACCAGGAGACTGGATCAGTCGTATGATTGACACATAAGATTGACTCAATCGCACGACTGAACACTCAGTCGTGCGGATGAATCAACCGCATGGTTCAATCGCACGACTGAACCATACTTATGGCCCAGTCGCACGATTGAACAATACTAACCTATAAATAGACCCAATTCGTGGGAAAACGTAAGCATTCATCCCATTACGATTCCAGACGTACCCTAGCCGTCCAGAAGCCTCCCAAATCGTTCTCCAAGTTCATAGAACACATCAGATCGGTTCCTAATCGATTTCTGACGTTGATATCAATTCTTGATTGATTCATCGTGTGTTCTCACTGATTGGATCGCCAATCAAATAGGATTCCGCACTATTTGAGTTGGTTTAACACGCAATCACTCGGTATTTCGTTCAAATACCAGGTCCTAACAAGTGGTATCAGAGCTTTGGCTCTTGATTTCGTGTTGATTCAATCAAGATTGCATAAAAGTTTGTGTTTTTGCACGAAAAACGCAATCTTTTGCATCAAAAGTGATCTTGGACGTTCCCTGCTCATTGAAGTTCAGTTTCTACGGACTTAGACGATTTGGACTTGCAAAATTTCGAATTTTTACGGCTGAAACCCGTCAAACCTAGAAATTTTCGCAAAACAGCAGCTTCAGTCGCACGAGTGACTCATTCGCACGAGTGACTCATTCGCACGACTAGACTCATTCGCAGTGTTCATTCGCACGACTGGACCTAGTCGCACCCTCATTCGGCCGACTGAACCGTTCGTTCGCATAGCTCATACGCACCAGATTCATTCGCACGACTGAACCATTCGCCCTGTTCAGTCGCACGGTTGAACCAATCGCAGAGTTCATACGCACGATAAGACCATTCGCATCCTTCAGTCGCATCAGTTAAAGTTGATTTGATTAGACTCTAAGTTTATTAACCATGGAAGATCAGATGTCAGCCTTTACTGCGGGAAGGACTCAAGAATTCAGAACCTGCTGCTGCTTGAGAGTGAGGTGGGTATTCACAATAAACCACCAAAGCTCTTGACTTTAGATGAGTTTCCTCACTGGAAACAACGTTTTGAGATCTACCTCAATGGAGTAGATCCTAATCTGTGGGAAGCTATCGAGGTGGGTATAGTACACCGGTGGGAGCAGATGGAGTAAAATTAACGTTAAGTGGGATGACTGACGCTCAGAAAGTAAAGTATAATGCTGAGAAAAGAGTTTATGCGATGATAACTCAGTCGATTCCCAAAGACATATTCCACCAGTACTCAGAGAACAAGCAGTCCAAGAAACTGTGGGATGAGCTAGAGAAAAGGTATGATGGGAATGCATCGTTAAAGGCAATCAAAGCAAAGGAGTTAAAGAAGGAATTCGATAACTTCTCATCAATTGGTAACGAGGTTAGATGAAGTCATAGACAGATTCTACCATTTGATGAGCGAGTTGCATACACATGGAGTGGAAACAACTATGGAAGAGAAAGTAAGCAACTTCGCAGATGGATTGCCTGATAAGTGGGCTTCATTCGTGTCTAATCTTAGACAGAATGGAATACTTATAAAGCTGGATATAAATGACTTTATTCTCAGACTGCGTGAAGAAGCACTAAGGATGAAGTATAGAGCACAGAAGTCTTCATATACACAAAACCCAGCTTTATACAATGCCACGCCTCAAGCTAAGACATCTGGAGCACCTCTCCAGACAGCATTTGTGTCTAGCTCGTCAGGTCCTTCACATGCTTCTACTTCTGGATCAGACACGTCAGGGTCGTCATGTACCCATTATATTGGATCAGAAGCAAGTGCTACTAAATTGAAGACCGAGAACCTCGGTAATGTGACTGTAGAAGTAGCACGAGAGCATATGGATCTTCTCGCTGCAGTAGTTCATTCATATGATGGACTTGTGGCTGGGAAGATTGGAAACTGTCATTTGGCAGATGAAGACTACGAGCAGGTAGATGAAATGGAGCTTGAAAGAATGGATATAATGTGGGCCTTAGCTAGCGCTGTCCGAAGGGCGAAGAAGTTTGTTAAAAAGACAGGACAAAACTTGATAGCTACTAAGGATACCACATTTGGTTTTGACAAAAGCAAAGTGACCTGCTTCAACTGTGGAGAGAAAGGGCACTTCAAGAGGGAATGTGTCAAACCAAAGAAGACGGGTAATGGGAACCCGTTCTCATCCTTTACTCGCCAAGACAAGCAAGCCTCGTTCTACTTCATCAAACAAGGACCCAAAAGCCTTGACTGCTCATGATGATGAAGGACAGGACTGGAGTTTTAGATTTGTCAACCCAGAATCTAACATTGCCAGTGTTGAAGATATTGATGATGATTCTGCGAGTGAAGGTGATTTAGCAGTTGATATAGCGATGTCACACAGTGAAGAAACAACTGCAGCTGAAGTCAGTTACACACCAAAGGAGGAAACTTCCAAGTCAGATTCAGAAAAGTCAGAATCACCAGAACCAGAGACGTCTGATGCTGCGTTGATGGCTAACTCTTCTGAAACAACACAGGTAAGTACAACTGACCAAATGTTTAATAATCATGCTTGTTCTAACTGTGATATGTTTAGGAATAGCATTGATGAAAAATTTGCTAGGTTATTAGATCACAATGATAACTTAGTAAGGACTTACAACTATGCACTGAGGCCAATAGAGTTCTAAAACAAAATGAGCATAGTTATAAAGAAAAGATAGACCTATTGACTAAGCAACTTAGGGAAACCGAAGTAGTTGCCTTTAATCAATCAAATGACATTAGGTACTATCTAAACTCCCTAGAGGACACTAAGAAACAAAAGGCAGTTCTAGAAGTAGAAGTTAATTCCTTAAAACAGAAACTGCATAGTTGGACTAGTTCTTCACACATAGTTCAACACTTAGTGAGAGAAAGGAATAATGGGGAGGGATTAGGCTACAAAGTGGTTCCACCACCACCTGAGACCTTGATGAACACCAAGTCTAAACCAGTAAACAACAACCCAATCAAGGATCATGTGGTGACCACTCCTCTTGTTACTGATCCAGACACATCATGTTCATCTACTGAATCTGGACAGAAAACAAAGGAGGCCACTTCAAAGGCAAAGGGTAAATTGCCTTGTGTTAATCTGGAAAATGAATTTGAAAAAGTTAACTTAAAGTCAGGGTCAAACAGAGTCAAATCAGAACCCAAAAAGACTTCAAACGTTAATTTTTCACATGCTACAAGTCAAAAACCAGTTAACAAAAAGGTTGAACAAGTTAAACAGGTTAAAACAGTTAAATTTGTTAAACCAGAGAAAACATCAAACATGCAAGAGTCAAAACCTAAAGTGATTGATGTTACTAAAGTGTCACGCATTTCTCCACAAAGAAAGTCAAATTATAAGGTTGATAGCAGATTGTGCTACAACTGTGGAGAATGTGGACATATTGCTTCCTATTGTCCTTTCTATCAGACACCTAGGAAGAAGATTGATCTTCAGGACTCTAGACCTAGGTCTTCTAAGAGGAGTTCTCTAACTCCACCTAGAAGATCTAGTGAACCTAAAGTCCAACCTGTAAGCCAGACGACTGTTTATCATAAACAGGCATTGCACAAATCTGGCTTATGGAAAGAGAAGACTACCTGTGTGACTGATACTGATGACAAGAAGGAATGAGTTACCCTCACCTTCTAAAGGTCAATGGGTAGAGTTTATGATGTGTGATGCCTCTGGGAAACCCAAGACAGTAAAGGCTTGGGTTCCTAACCTAAACTAATACATTTACTTGATATGTGCAGGGTGTTCGGTATAGCGCTGAGACTAACACGTGGATTATAGACAGCGGAGCATCCAGGCACATGACAGGAAATAGAGCCCTTTTATCAAATGTCAAACAAATAAAAGGAGGGCATGTTTCCTTTGCAGGAAACAAGGGAGGATACATCACAGCACAGGGAGAAGTGGGAAATCAGAAAGTTAAGTTTGATAAGGTGAACTACGTTCAACAACTTCAAAATAACTTGCTTTCTGTTTCCCAAATCTGCGATAAAGGATTTAAAGTCATCTTCGACAACACAAGTGTTACGTGCTGAAGAAAGACTATATGATTCCAGAGGACCAAGTTCTGATGACTGCTTCAAGATATAAGGACCTATATGTCTTGGATCTGTCAACAGCTGCTCCAACGGATCATGAAGTGCAGTGCTTTCTATCTAAAGCTACTGAGAAGGACTCAATCTCCTGGCATAGGAGAATGGGACACATTAGTCAAAGGAAGATGAATCACTTGATTCAGAAGGACTTAGTGAGAGGAGTAAATGTCAAGAACTTCCAACTTCCTGACTTTTGTGTAGCTTGCAAGAAAGGCAAACAGACAAAGAAGTCTCATAAGGAAAAGAAAGTTCATTCAATAGAACTTCCTCTTGAACTTCTTCACATGGATCTGTTTGGTCCAGTCAGTACAAGGAGCATTGCAGGCGATCTGTACTGTTTTGTGGTCACTGATGACTACTCAAGGTTCACTTGGGTAATGTTTCTGAAATCCAAATCAGAAACATTTGAGTCATTCAAGGAATTAGTCACCACTCTGGAATCTCTCTACAAGCTAAAGGTTAGACAAGTACGCTCAGACAACGGGACCGAATTCAAGAATCAATGGATGGAGGCATACTGCAAGGAAAAGGGAATTGTTCATCAATTCACTTCAGCTACACGCCTCAGATGAATGGTGTTGCTGAGAGGAAAAATAGGAGCTTGATAGAGACTGCACGGACTATGCTGGCGGACTCGAAACTGCCTATCCAATTCTGGAATGAGGCAGTAGCAAATGCATGTTATACACTGAATCGAGTCCTAATAGTCAAGCGCCACGGAAAGACATGTTATGAGCTACTACAAAGACGCAAACCGAATTTGGAGTATCTTGAACCTTTTGGCGCGCCATGTACACTTCTGAAGAAGACACAAGAAGGAAAATTCAGCGAGAAGGCAGATGAAGGAATCTTTCTAGGATACAACATACCGAATAAGCGAGTTTACAATAACTCAACGGGTCTTGTAGAAGTGTGGTGTAATGTCGACGTTCAGAGATATACCACACCACCTACAGGCAAAGGACCTGCCTACTTCTTCGATTATGATGGATTCTTCAAATCCTTCAACATACCTCTCTCTCCCTCGGACGATGAGCTAGCAACTAGGATGATGTATGATATTCTGAATACACCATCTAGCACACAGGGAGAATCATCTACTCAGTCAGGGGGAGTAGTCGACGACAGTGACTCCTCCTCTGAAGATGAAGCTGAAGAAGATGACCAGAACAGTCAGGAGGAACAGGTTCCAGTTCCAGCAAGTCCACAAGCATCTACGAGTGATGCACCTTCGACTTCAGAACCTCAAACTCCAACTACCTCAGATGCAGAACCAAATGTTCATAATCTTGGGCTCTGAGGTAGCTGTTCCTACTACTCCAGGATCACGACTAAATGTTTATCATCCCCTTGACAATGTCATTGGAGATGTCAGATCAGGAGTACAAACCCCGAAATCAGTTGTACTCAGCTGATTACGCCTCGGTTATGAGAAGGTTACAATTCATGATGGTGCATATCGATGTTTTGTCTCGCAGGTTGAGCCAAAATATGTCAGTGAAGCACTCAATGATGAGGCGTGGGTGAGTGCCATGCAAGAAGAACTTCTGCAGTTTAAGAAGTTAGGTGTATGGACACTGTTGATAAACCTAAAGTTGCTAAAGTCATTGGCACTAAATGGGTAACTAAAATGCAAGAAGGATGACCAAGGGGTCATTATCAGGAACAAGCCTCGACTGGTGGTTCAAGGCTTTCGCCAAGTCGAGGGATTGACTACAATGAGGTGTTTGCACCCGTGGCAAGGATGGAAGCTATTCGTATCTTCCTTGCCTATGCATCGTACATGAAATCAAAGTCTACCAATTAGATGTAAAGAGTGCATTCCTTCATGGAGAAATCAGAGAACAGTCTACGTAAGTCAAACCCGAGGGTTTTGAAGATCCTTACCATCGGGATATAGTTTACAAGCTCGACAAAGCTTTGTATGGGCTTCATCAAGCTCCTCGAGCTTGGTATGAGAAACTCTCAACTCATCTTGTGAAACACGGCTTTCGCAGGGAGTAATTGACTGTACACTGTTTATTAAGGAAAAGGATGGCGACCTACTGCTTGTACAGATATATGTTGATGACATAATCTTCGGGTCAAAGAACGAAGAGTTATGTAAAGATTTTGAAGCAGTAATGAAGAAAGATTTGAGATGAGTGCCATGGGGGAGATGAAGTTCTTTCTCGGGTTACAGGTGGATCAAACACCTAATGGATCTTTCTACATCAGACCAAGTATGTAGGAGACATTCTCAGTCGTTTTGACATGGAGAATGCTCTCTGCTGCTGGGACTCCACTTGCTACTAATCATGATATAGCACCGGATGATAATGGAGATCTAGTAGATGCCACTATGTACCGAGGAATGATCGGATCTCTCATGTATCTCACTGCCTCAAGACCTGATATTATGTTGCTACATGTCTATGTTCGAAGATATCAGGCTAAACCAAAGGTCAACCATCTGATCGGGGTCAAGAGGATTTTTCGTTATCTGAAGGGTACACCCACACTTGGATTGTGGTACCCTCATGATGATGACTTTGAGCTTACCGCGTATAGTGACTCGGATTACGGGGGCTGCAAGATGAACTACAAGTCTACATCAGCAGGGTGTCAATTCTTTGGGAGAAGATTAGTTACCTGGCAGTGTAAGAAGCAGACATCGGTTGCCTTGTCAACCTGTGAAGCCGAATATGTTGCTGCTGCAACTGCAAGTTGCTGTTCTCAAATCATCTGGATTCAACAGCAAATGCGGGATTACGGTTTAAATTCTCATCTACTCCTATTTTTGTTGATAACTCTCTGCTGCAATTGCAGTAACTAAAAATCCGGTCCAACATCCTAAGACCAAACACATCGGTATTAAATACCATTTCATAAGAGATTGTTTTGAAAAGAACTTAATTGATGTGGTTTAAATTAATACTGATTTTCAACGCGCTGACCTCTATACTAAAGCCTTTGATAAACCACGTTTTCAATATTTATTAGAGGTCAACGGTGTTAAAAAAAAGTGAGGTAATTCCTGATGATGAAAATGTGTAGTCCGATGTCGTGTACTTAAATTTTATTTTATTTATTTTGATTTGTCTATTTGATTTTAATTTATTTAAACTCATGTTCTCTTGCTGTTTATTAAAATCCTAAAATAATTAAACCAGAAATGATTTTAGTATTTTAGGGGAGAATATGTCAGCAGTTAACATTAAAAAAAAAAAAAAAAAAAAAAATGAAAGAAGGAGAAGGAGTAGCGAGCTGAAATAAGGTAGATTGTATCTGTGATACCGATTCAATACCTTTGGAAAATGATAGTACACAGGAACAAATCAAGAGGGACTTTAAAATTTAAGTTTTAGTAATATGCAAAAGTTCAAAGAATAATCTGTGTAGTCTAAGCAATACTAAAAAGGAAAGATGATAGAAAACTGGCAACTCCTAAGGTGACACAAAGAAAGTAGACTTAGAGGCTGCTAGACCATATATGATATGTTGGTAGATTCAACACAATAGACAACTAGACCGGATTGGTGATTTCAAGATAAAACTAAAGTGTTCAACTGACTGTGGGTCCATCTTATCACTGTTAACACAATCAACAATATTCCAATAAGGGGTAATGAGCAAGTAAACGCCACAAATGTGTGCGGATGACCATAACTAGAGCAAAGCAAAACAAAAAAAAAAATGAAAGACAAATGCAATAAAGCTAATGACTTATGTTGTTGGTGCATTTTGTGCAAAATAAAATAAGCTGCTCTAACAAGGAGATAGGTTATGTGCCTCTCTGCTGTGCGATGGCACTGACCTGAGGATAAGCATAACCTAGATATTCTAGAATTCATTGTTGTTTGCCGCCTCTCTGCTGTGCGATGGCACTGACCTGAGGACAGGCTTCTCTTTGAAAGCTCTAAGAATAGTCTCTTCTTGTAATAATACCCGTAGACCGCTCAAAAACTCCTGAGGGATGTTGATTACCATATAAGTGTGGGATCCACAAGTGTTAGTTGAAATAATTAAACCTAAATAAGTCACCAGTCTGTGTCAAAAGTCTGTGTATGGATTTAAGTGGACAAACATACTGACAATCATTGTGGCTACATTCTCAAAGGTCCAAATCAATGTGAGAATCTAAGAGTTTCAGTATGATTTCCTTATGTTGCTAAAGACTCTGGATGAACACCGAGAACTTGAGCATCAAAAGGTTTAATAACGAGTCCCAAATGATTTGAATTGCCTGTATGATTCCAAAAATTGAATTGGTCCAGATGTGATCAACCTAAGTTGAAGCTATCTACTCCCGATCCAAATCCCGTAGATATCAATCTCTGGTTTATCTCTCACAAAAAGCCAAAATATGTCTGATTATGTAATTAGTTTAAATTCTTAAATTAGTTAGCTTGTTTTTAAATTTTAACTTGAGTCAAGTGTCGGGCTACATCAGGAAAGTCAGAAGAAATAACTCACTAAACGAGTCATGTCTGAGATGACCATATGTGCTTTGAAAGGTTATTACAGTCACGTCTGAGGTGATCAAAGTGTTTTTCAAGAATAAAAGGATCATGTCTGAGATGATCAGAAGGTCATAACGTTTAATTTAATTAATATAAAAGAGTCTAAAGGTAAATTGGTAAAATAGCAGAAAAATTAACTAAGTATGACCCATTCGCACGAATGGACCATACGTATGGACTAACCATACGAATGAAGTCCATTCGCACGAATGGATCATACGATTAGTCCAATCGGAGGCTTAAGTGCGAACGAGTGAGTCAGTCGCACGACTGAACTTCAGTCGGACGACTGGAGAAGGGCGACTGACCCAATCGCACGACTGAGTCTCACTCGCACGACTGAAAGGTGCGAATGAACTCAGTCGCACGATTGGATCTAGGGTGGATATAAATAGAGGTGGAGTCGGTCGCAGAGACTCCTCATTCTCAAATCGCCCCTAATTCGCATATTGTACCGTACTCGTTTACTCTTCTCTGCCGAAATTTTCTCTGCTTATTTTTTCTTGTTGATTCTGTGATACTAACGTTCGTCCATCGTACGGTACTTGAAGTTGTCTTCCATCGAAATCAGAAAGAATTGAACCCTAATTGGATTAATACGACTGTGAAAGGCGAACCGCGACTGTCAAACCCTAATAACCTATTAAAACTAAGTAATATGTTAAAATTGAGTAAAATAGGTTGTTAGGGAAGAGAAGGCGACACTAAAGACCGGTTAATTGAGTGATAAGACTTATTCTGCGTAGATTCGATCTTTGGACGACTGAACACATGAGACAGACGACTGGTCGTCCGGATGAACTTCAGTCGCACGACTGAAGGGTGCGAATCAATTAATCGCACGACTGAACCATGCGAATGAGACTCAGTCGCACGACTGGTGTAACCGCACAAGAGTACATGCGCATGAGTCCAGTCGCACACTCAGTCGTGCGTATGAGGTCAATCGCACGTCTGAACCTCAATCGCACAATTCAGTCGCACGACTGTCTTCAGTCGTACAACCCCAATCGCATGACAGATACTTTTTATTCAAAGTTTAAGTGTTGCTTTATACTCTTAGCCAACGAAACTAACGTTTATGTTATTATGTGTACAGATGGCGAGTAGATGGAATATGAGCACCAAGCACAACATATGTGCTCACCTAGACTTGACATCCAGGAATGCAGCCGACTTCGCTGGCATTATTACTTTCCTACAGAGATCCAGGATCGCTCACGCTATATCTACTCCCTGCACACCGTACAGATCAGTGCAGCAGGCCTTCTGGGAAGGCGCATCTGTAGACAGATCCACCGAGCCTCATTGCATCAGGAGCTCGATTTTTGGTGAGGCTATCACTATTTCTGAGGAGGATCTGAGGATAGTTCTTCAGTTTGGAGATGATGCTGAGTGTCCCACACGTCTACACCCCCTCACTGTCCGTGGATGCTTCATGAGAGCCAAGTACTCTGGGGACATCAATGCCGGGGTACTCAACAAGAGTAACCTCTGTCCCCAGTTTAAGTACCTTGCGCACGTGCTGCTGAAGTGTATGCATCACGGAAGGGAGGTTTTGACGAGCTCTCTGACCAGATTCAGAACGCTTATGCAGCGTTGGTGCTGAACCACCCGTTCAGCTTCTCCAGATGATATTCAGTTACTTGGTGGAGAACCTCGAGGGGAAGGGGAAGGAAGGCTTCTGTATGTACCCTAGATTTCTACAGATGATCATTGATCAGAAGCTTCCTTCCCTGCCGAAGGAGAAGGAGGACGCTGTTATTCTCGAGGTCATGGACGACACGACTCTTGGAGGATGAAGGTATACAGGGGGAAGCAGGTGAAGCCCCCTGTCAGGAGGTTGTTTGGGCATCTGGCCCGGGCTGATTATGTGGCGCCAGCAAAGAGGAAGTGGCGCCACGAGGACAGTGACTCAGATGTGGAGCATATAGCTATACCAGAGACTGACTCTGATGATGATGATAGCGGCGACGCCGGGGATGACATGCCTGCCCCATCTAGAGGCACAGATACAGACGTTATTCCCCCGGGGTCAGCCACTGCCGGAGAGGTCGCAGAGATGGCCGGCTTCCATCAAGAGTTCGTCGCTGGTGATATCGAGGAGGAGGAGTCAGACGAGGAGCCCCTCACCAGGACTGTGGGAAGCAAAGTAGTTCCCACAGACCACGGGCTTAAGGTGGTTGGTGAGCACCCAAGGGACTCCTCGGAGAGAGATACTGACCCTAACTACGTTCCAGGGTCAGTTAGCCGAGCTGCAGGGGGAGCATCTACTTCCTCCGGGACTAGGAGGAAGCGGATGGCTCAACCACATGGTATGAAGAAGAAGAAGCGTCGTTTGACCTTCGTGACTACCACCACAGCCGCCACTACCACCACTACTGACATACCACCCATCACCATAGCCACCACAGCCACTACTCCTACTACCACATCCACCACTTTACCTACCACCACTGTAGCTATCCCATCCATCACCAGACCATTCACCCCTACTTCACCACCATCAGCTCACCGACCCATATTCACCACAGCCACTGCCACCACCACCACACATCAGGCTGGACCGTCAGCCCAGCCCTCACAGGTTCATGGATTCACTCTACCTCACATTGGGGTAGAGGAGCAGCTCTCAGCGCTAAACCGTATGGTTATGCGTCTGCTTGCTGCTGACGAGGAGAAGGCGGCACAGATCCGCCAGCTGACCGACTTGGCTGCTGCCCAATCTCAGCAATTGGCAGAGCAAGCTCGGGTCATAGACCAGCAGAGAGTTGAGGTGTCCCAACTCCAAGATATTCAGGCTCAGTCCGTCAAACGTATTGAGGAGTTGGAGACGACCAACAAGACGATCATGCTGAGGCTGAAGGGGTCGAAGGATGAGCCCCTGAAGCTAAAGGAGGGTGACGGGGATGACGGAGATGATGATGATGAAGATGAGGATGATGATGAGGAAGATGATGATGATGAGGAAACAGAAGAAGATAGGACAGAAGGACATGATGATGATGACGAGGCAGAAGGAGGGGATGCGGCTGCATCGGCCTCTGCCTCAGGTCAAGAGCGGAGATCCAAACGTCGACAAGACCAGTCATCCACTACTTCTGCTCCTCCGAGCGACACGCCACAGATTCAAGACAAAAGTATTGATTAGACGTTTTATGTATTTATTTACTTTGTACTTGAATCATGTAATGAAAAACAAATGTATTAAATGTTTATATATATTAAGTTAATATCTGTCTGTTTGATTAATTACTAATGATTTATGTGTTGAATGTTTATCTCAAACAGATCCAAACTTTCAAAGGGATGAGTTTGACTTTACTCCCCTTCAAATGGTCAAGACTCAGTTAACCATGATTCTTGACCTACAAGGGATAGTAAGACGGTCTGTGAGTTATACCCCTGAAGAAGGGGAGATAATTCATGACCTGTCTGATGAGCAAATAGCAGAAATGTTCAAACTCAATCCCGATGAACTAGTGAAGGACGCTCCAACAGTTGATTCAACCAGTGATGAGGAACTGAATGATATTGATGAAGTTGAGGTTGAAGACATCACTGCAGAAGAGTATCCTCAGTACGCTGACGCCGAGGGAAATGTGGTCCCCAATTTGGGTGAATCCCTAGTCAGTGATACTTTTGAGGTACTTGACAAGATGGAGCAAGAAGCAGAAAAGACTAAAGGAACAGCCCAAGCCTCCAATGCAGACGTAGATATTCGCAAGGCTGAATGGGCTGCCTGTTTTGAAGAAGTACGAGCCCAGCGTGCTGCACCAAAGAGAGATGCCTACACCAAGCTCTACAGAGTCAAGAAACACCATAAGGTGTCAGGCAGGATTATCTCTTGGGCTTATTTTGAAGACCTTAACGCTTATGCAGTTAAGAGGGAGCAGGGCATAGAGTACTTCAGGTTCCCACATGATCTGAAGACTCTACCTGGTTTTGAGCTCAACCAGCTGGCTAAACTAAAGCTGCTGTATGCCGACCCGAGAAAGATGTCAGGCTGGTTTGAGGCTGCCCTGAGGAAAGAGTACCACACCAGGTGGGTCAACTTCAAACCTCAACAACCTACGAGGTATATCAGACGTTCTGAAGTTGATCCCATAACTGGAAAGCCAAAGATAGTGCTGAAGTGGAGTCCCCCGAGAACAATGTCGAGAATCCCTCTCAGGGAAATGCCACAGGACTTCACTCCCCACTTCAAATGGTGGTACTACGATTGGAGAACCGCTGAAGCTGTCATAGTATTGAATAAAGAGGGACAAATGGATACTATCAGGGTATTCGACCCAATGTGGCTAACCAACTTGTCTGCTAATGATGTCTACACATTATACAAGTGGCCACTATTCTATGACACGCAAGATATTGTACAAGCCCTCCAATTCCAAAATGTCATAAGACTCTGCTTTGCTTTTGAGATACACGCAGGAGTCACTAAAGAGGAGAAGTACAAGAAGTTTAAGGAGGTGATGCAGAAGACAAGCGAATAGATAGATCTAGGTCCAAGGGGGAGTTTGTTGATACATGTATGTCCCTAGATCATGATTTGTAATGTAATGAACTTGTCTGTCTGATTATGATGTAATGGTAATCGATTAATGAAATGATATGAATTGGTTGTTACTTGTAATGTTTAATATTTCATTAATGAGTTGTGATTGAATTGATTGGGTTTATGAATGTTTGAATGAGTGCACATTAAGTTATATTAAATAGAACATTCAAACTTAACTTAATGAAGTTCTCATGCGAATGACCCATGCGAATGGACCACACGCATGAATAACTTCATACGATTGACTCAATCGCACGACTGAACCAGGAGACTGGATCAGTCGTATGATTGACACATAAGATTGACTCAATCGCACGACTGAACACTCAGTCGTGCGGATGAATCAACCGCATGGTTCAATCGCACGACTGAACCATACTTATGGCCCAGTCGCACGATTGAACAATACTAACCTATAAATAGACCCAATTCGTGGGAAAACGTAAGCATTCATCCCATTACGATTCCAGACGTACCCTAGCCGTCCAGAAGCCTCCCAAATCATTCTCCAAGTTCATAGAACACATCAGATCGGTTCCTAATCGATTTCTGACGTTGATATCAATTCTTGATTGATTCATCGTGTGTTCTCACTGATTGGATCGCCAATCAAATAGGATTCCGCACTATTTGAGTTGGTTTAACACGCAATCACTCGGTATTTCGTTCAAATACCAGGTCCTAACACATTTGGTCTCGTTTTCGCCGTCTAGACTTCATCTACAACCGAGTCTACTCCATTCTAGCAGGTAGACGACCTTGGTTGTCCCTTTTCTTGCTTATTCACGGCTGTCCAAGCTAGGGTTTCGGGTGTTCAGGTTCAACCCGAACACATGAGGTCATGTGGGTGCGTGTGAGGTCTTTCTGTGAGTGCTTCATGTTTGTGTATGTTTGTAGTATGTTTCTGGAGTCCTTGTTGTGTAAAACCCGTGCTCGGAGCAGCTGGGGGCTACTCAGCACTTCCTGCAGTCGCGATTCTGCTGTCCAGGCGACTGGGTCTGTCATGTGATTGAGTCGTGCGACTGGGTGAGTCGTGCGACTGAATCATGCGTC
This sequence comes from Flaveria ramosissima, assembly GCA_025215565.1. Lineage (NCBI taxonomy): Eukaryota > Viridiplantae > Streptophyta > Magnoliopsida > Asterales > Asteraceae > Flaveria > Flaveria ramosissima. Next base: position 48,536,368 of record CM046042.1, on the reverse strand, counting down.
TGAGTCAATCGTGCGACTGAGTTGTGCGACTTGGTGTGTCGTGTGACTGTGTGTATGTGTGCGAATGAGTCATGCGTGTGAATGAATGTGTGCGATTGAGTCATGCGAGCGAATGAATGTATGCGACTGTGCGTGTATCGCATGACTGGAGTCCAGTCGCACGAATGAAGGTAAAATCGTACGAATGTAGCTGATTCATACGAATGAAGGTCGATTCGTACGTATGGAGGTTGAGTCGTGCGATTGGGTGTTGTGTGGTACGACTGAATGCTAGTCATACGAATGAAGATTCAATCGTACGAATGAAGCTGATTCGCACGATTGAGGGTTGATTCGTGCGAATGGAGTGTTGAGTCGTGCGTCTGGTCCTGTCGTGCGACTGAAGTTGTTGTGTGTGATTTCCTTCTTGTGTGTAGTGTGGTGTTAAGGTGACATCGACACGGTTGCTATTACTAATGACAACTTTAAAATCAACATAATAAAACTTACTAATGTTATTCCAAATTAAGTAACTTAACATTTTACAAGTACCAATAACTGATTTGTAACTACTAATATCTACCAAATACTTCTTCAATAACAATGAAACTTCTACACAAATATCATCAGCAATGGCGACGATGTCTAGTACTTGGATCTACATAAGACCTAGTACGTGTGTCTGTTTGTGTGTGTTACACACGACCCAACCGATACAACCCGAACCGACCGAACATTATTATACGTTTTATACATATCATTAATGCTTAACAATAACTGTTAATAGGTGTTTGACCGTTCATTGCATACAACATTTGGATACTTTGATCATACATACTTACCACTTAACAAGTGAGTTTCGTGGCCCCTTTTAACGCTTAAAATATTTCAATCATTTACAACTTGGGGGAAAAGTATGCTCACCCATTTTCAATGCTGTACAATTTACTTACAATTTACATACATGGAATCAACGTGATATTGTTTTGCAAGTACTTATCTGATACATGCTTGGGTCTGCTGTGTGGTTCTTTCTTTGCAACTATTTAATTCCAGTGTGGAAACCGACGGATAGGTATCGGTAGTACTACTGGGTTGATACCCGCACCCTTGTTCGTTGGTATACTAGTTAGTACCATCAGTGGCCAGGAACGGGCCCTTGGGTGAATATATTCCGACAATATCTTTGTGTACGTCGCTAGATTTAATTGCAAAGCTCATTGTCATGTGATTTTACTTGCTTATATAACTGTATTCACGGTATTCCATATCGCTTACTATATACAGCATCACTTACTTATTTACTATTTAAACCTGCGAGCTCACCAACAATTTTGTTGACCATTTTGAGCATATCTTTTCAGGTGATCATGCAAATTGAGGAACCTAGGTGTGCTGCCTTAGTGGAGACCCTAGGATGCATTTTTAGGACTAAACATATTTAACAAACAATTATTTTGATACAATTGTTGTAGTCTGAATTAAAAAATTACAACCTTTTGATACTTGTTCCCGGGTTGTGGGAATTTACATTACATTGTTATCATGTTTGGTTATGTGAATCATTTAACATGTTTATGCTTATGGCTATGTTGTCGTGGATATTGACTAAACACGACACAAGTCCCCTTGTTGTCGGGTGCCGTCATGACACGCTTGTCATCATTTATTATATTTGTGACATCTCATATTTTCGTTAAATTAAAAGTAAACTTTGTTAAGTTTTAAAAGGACCTTTTATGTCAATTTTGAAACTTTATGGAATTAATATGCTTAATAATAAATTTGGTGATTAACAAATTAATATAATAGTAATAACATTATAAGTGTTATGATGTTGTTTATTATTATGAAATTTAAGGTGTTAATAATCTTAAATAAAATAATAACTATTATTATTATTTTAATAATGAATAATAGTAATAATAGTAATCATAATAACAATAATATTAATAACTGTAATTATAATAATAAAATTATAGCAATAATAGTAACTAAGAATAATAACAATAATAATGATATTGTTATTAGTAATTATAATTTGTAAAAAAAATTTATTAAACTTAAAAAATGTGTTAAGCTTGGATTTAAAAGTCAAGGGTGCCTAGTTGTTAATTTTAAAACTTTAAATAGTTAAGTTTGGGCATAAAATAATAAAGGAAAGAGAGTACAGGGACCAATTGTGTAAACATTTGAAACCCAAACCCCCCACCCTTCTTTCCCCCGATTTTCCGGCCAATCACCGGCCAACTCTCCGGCGACGCTCCGGCCGCCCTATCCCCTCAAAATCCGACGATTCTACAACCTGAAACTGGTCCCAAAACCTTCGAACAACCGTTTCAATCATGTAAGCATTAAATAAACACAATTAAATGCCGGTTACGAAGCCAAAACGAGAGGGTAACCGTAGCCTTGAACTCGCTAGCCGTTCGAGCATTAAACAATAATTATAATCTAATTAAACAAACCTACACAATCATCCATCTATTCCTGAGTGATTATTGTTTCAAATTTCACCTGATAAACAACGAACACCAGCATCTACACACGTAAACGTCGCGGTTCTGCAACTAGTCGAACCCCACATTCTGGTGTTCGAGGATCAAAATTGACAGAGGGCTTTGCATCAAGAACCTTATTCGAAGCTTTCCACAAGTTTAATTTGATTTCCATCGTCGTTTGAACATAGAATCAGTTGTACGTGTGTCGCGGCTTTAAGCTTGGTCTGTTCATCACCCATCCATCATCAACTGGAGTAATTAAACGTATGTATATACTCGAAATCACATGGGGAATCAAAGCCCCATGTTGATTTTGGTAATCGCTATCAAATTGAAGTTCGATTTGGGGTTTAAAGATTCTAGGGTTCATATGGGATTTGGGGGTTTTGTTTAAATTGGTATTTAGGAAATAAAACTTGTGTTCTTACAGGCATAGGCGCCCCAGCCTAATGGTAAGCACACTCCCCCACAACTGTGAGGTCCCGGGTTCGAACCCGGGCTCCCTCAACTATTTTTTTTAAGGCTTTTTTAGCCTTAATTTAATTATGAGCAATTTCTAATAATTATAAAAATAGCTTTTATAACTTTAAATATTTTAAAAAAAAACACCAAATAATTTTCTGAAAATTTTTAAAATATAGGAAATAAAATAAATTGTAATAAAACCTTTTTACGAAGATTATTCTAAGTTTTATTTCTATTAAAATGGTTTTCAAATCTTAATTAGCAAGATGATTTTTGGTTTAAATATTACCTTTAAATTATTATCGTTTAAATCATGTTGTTCCAAGTGTTTATTTAAGTTTAATATGCAAACCTTATTAGTTATTTTAAATGGATTAATTACATATTTTCTAGTAAAAGACTTGAAATACTATATTTCCTTATTATTTAGCGTATTTTACTAAAGCCCCAAATTCGACTTAGAACCCTAGCCCATCTCTAATTCGTTAAACTTATTAAACTTAAATCTTGTAATATTTATATATTTAGGTGTCTTGTGACGTTTATCTTGGAACGACGTTTACTATTCTTAAATAATCTCCATTATATACTTATTGCCATGTGAGTTTTCCTTGTCCCTTTTTTATAATTTCACACTTATTTGGGGTGAAACATGATGCTTATATTACATACACGTTTAAACATTTGAGACTTGTAATGCACATGCAATTCTACTTATTATTTGGTCATGGTTATTTGTGTATTGTAAGTGTTTATATGAGATACATAGTTTGTTTACAATCATTAACTATTGCTAGCCTGGCGACGTCTTAGATCTTTGGGCCTGACAAGCCTATTTGGTGCTAAAGTCGAGGTATTGCCGACTCCTAGGGGCCGTACGCTTGTGCACTAGGGAACCAAATACACTTAGCCAATCTTTTATACTTGTAATCAAGTCGAGGTTTGGTTGTAACGATATGTGTTCTATAACCTTACTAGCTTATAATCCATGACATGAATTGCTACTTGTAATCTTATTATGTATGAAAACCTGGAAACTCACCAACTATTTTTAGTTGACTCTTTATTTTCATCATGTTTCAGGAAATCCTCAAGATTAAAGTGTCTTTTGAAGCTTGCAATAAGACTAGGATTTGGATCTAGTTAATTTAAAATAAAATGTTTTTGTAATGTTTTATTTTGTTTGGAAATTATCTCATGTTTAAGACTTATGCTTGTATGCTCTTTTAAAACTTATAAACTTAATATTTACATTTTAACATAGCGTTATGTGGTTGTGATTAATCTTATCCCTCACATCTCGACGTTTCCGCCGTCAAGGTTGGGGTGTGACAGTATTGCATCTCTATCGCTTACCATGTGTTATGATGATCCCGGTCTCGTTACATCCCCGTGTTTCCGCTTTTAGCGCGGGTGTGACAGCGTTATTGCCCGATAAATGAAATCAAGCAAATGGAAGCCGAGTTTTTTAGCTTGGAGATGAAAGGGACTGAGCACCTAGAATACATGAATAGATTTAACGAACTAGCACTTCTTGTGCCTCATCTGGTGACCCTTGAGTCATAAAGGATTAGTCGGCATGTGTGGGGACTGATACCAAAAATTAGAGAGATGGTAAAGGTAGCTACACCGAGGACACTTCAGAGACCGTGAAAATTTCTACAACTTTGACGGATGAAGTAGTGAGGTGTGAAGGTGAGAAGGGCCCTGAAGGCGTGAAAGAGTTTGAAGGTGTCGGAACAAAGAGAAAGTGGGAAACCTTTCGATCATCAAAAGGAGGTTCTAATGGAAGTTTTGGGAAAAACAAGCAATCCTTTGAAAAGAAACCCTACCTAGGGAGGTTCCCATTATGCACTAAGTGCGGCTTCCACCCACCTAGCAAGTGTCGATCAAGACAAGCTGAAAAACCACAAGTTAGATATGCCAAGTTGAATGTTTGTTTAAGTGCAACCGTCCAGGGCATTTCGCCAAAGAATGTAAGGCGACCACCGCAGGGGCGATTAAATGTCATGAATGCGGAGAAAATAGGAACATGTGCCCGGACTGCCCCAAATTGAAAGCTAAAAATGCCATAGTGGGCCGCCCCAAAGGAAGAGCATTTGTCATGAATGCGGAGGTTGCCCGAGAGGAGCCCGGGGTCATGACTTGTACGTTTCTAGTAAAAATAATTATGCATATGTATGTTAGATACTAGAGTCAATAGGAGTTTTGTATCCACGACCTTTAGACCAAGAATTAAGTTAGAATCTTCTAAGATGCATGAGGCATATATGATAGAATTAGCCAATGGAACATTAGTCAAGGCCGATGAGACAATTATCGGGGGCACATAATATTTGGATGAACATGAATTTCCTATAGACCTAATACTAGTAGAACTAGAAGGGCTTGACATAGTAGTAGGCATGTATTGGTTGGCAGAGAATAGGACCAAGATCATATGCGACAAGATATTATTAAAGATTCCCCTACCTAAAGGAAAAACTCTCGCGATATACGGTGCGAGGCCATGGCTGTCACACCCCAACCTTGACGGCGGAATCGTCGAGATGTGAGGGTTAAGATTGTTCACAGCCACATAACGCTATATTAAATTGCAAATATTATTTATCATAAGTCTTAAAATGAAATACAACCATAAGTCTCAAACAAGAGATAAGTTCAAACATAAATCAAACATAGTATAACATTTTGTTTATTTAACTAGGTCCAAGTCCTAGTTTTATTGCAAGCTTCAAAGTCCACTTTAAACTTGGGTGTAACTTGAAACATGATAAAAATAAGAGTCAACTAAAAATAGTTGGTGAGTTTCCAAGGTTTTCATACATAATATGAAAAAGGTTACAAGTAGCAATTCATGTCATAGGTCATAAGTAAGTAAGGTTATAGAACACATATCGTTACAACCAAACCTCGACTTGATTACAAGTATAAAAGATTGGCTAAGTGTATTTGGTTCCCATGATGAACAAGCATACGTCATCAGGAGCCGCCAATACCTCGGCTTTAGCACCAAATAGGCTTGTCAGGCCCAAAGATCTAAGACGTCGCCAGGCTAGCAATAGTTAATGATTGTAAACAAACTATGTATCTCATATAATCACTTACAAACACAAATAACCATGACAAAAATAATAAGTTGAATTGCAAGTGCTTTACAAGTCTCAAACGTTTATAAGTGTATGATGTATAAGTATCATGTTTCACCCCAAAATAGTGTGAAATAAAGTAAAAAGGGAACAAGGAAACTCACGTGCTAAAGTGCACTAAAGATAACAAAAAAGCATCCCAACGTTTGCTTCACGATTCAACCTAAGATTTAGTGTCTTAGGATTAGAATAAATGAAAGAATAATGACTAAATATGAATTAGGGTTTCCATTGGATTTTGGGGGTTTTCAATAAATAAATCAAGCAAAATAAAGCAATCGTTTAAGTTTTGAGTTCATAATGTTGGAATCAATCAATTAAAAATAAGAATCCAAGGATTTAACTTATTGAATTAATAATGATTAAATATGATATGTGAAAAGAGATAAATAATTTAATAATTAATTATTTAAAAATTTGATAAAGGTGATTAATTGAATACTTATTAGATGACTTTAAAATTGCTTAAAATCATTTTATAGTATTTTGAACTTTTTTTATTATAAAAACCTTATAATACAAAACTTTACAAAAAAAACATAATATGTTGTTTTATATGTTAATTAAAAGTTTAAGAAGTAGATTTATTAACTATTTATGACATAACATAGTTAATTAAAACATTGCATAATATAACATATTTAAATTATCATTTGTTTAGTTAATTATTTAAATAATCATTGAATAAGTAATTATTTAAATAATCATTGAATAAGTAATATTTCTTATAACTTTTTATTCTTTAAAAATAACTAAATTTAAGAATTATAAAATCTTTAAGAAATTAACTTAATAATTTTCAGAAATATTTTAGTTAACATAGTAATTATAATTCTACTAAACAATATACTAAAATCTTATGCAACTAAAAGAAACTAAAAGAAACACATATTTAAAAAAATGAGGGTCCCCGGGTTCGAACCCGGGTCCCTTGTGTGAGTATGTGATGCTGTAACCGGTTGGGCAGAAGCCCATATTTGATTAGAAGTTCAATTTAAATGTTTAAAAACATTAGTTACCGAAATTCCCAAATTCCACATAAACCCTAAATTTAAATCGAATCCAAATTGAACATCAAGATGATTATGATAACGAAATTGATGTTAGGGCTTTTGATGTTCATAAGATTTTGAGTGTGTAACTATGTTCATTTACCCGTATTGTAGTCGAATTGAATGCAAGCAACGTGAAGAACATGGTCGCGGCCGTAGGTATAAGATGAACGATCAATCTTCAATAGAAATCAAATTAAACTTGCAGATAGATTAGAATGATGAACTTGACCAAAAGCCCTCGATAAATTTTGATTATTAAACTCCATAGAGTGATGCTCGGCTAGCTGCAAATTCGCGATGAAGATGATGATTGAATCCGTATTTCGTGTGTTTCTCAGGTGTAATTGGATGTAGCAATTGAATATAGATGGTTAGACGTTCGTTTGTGTTATATTTTTTTGATTATTATTAGCCTTAATTGTTTGAACGGCTCAATGATTTAAAGTCGACGGTTTCTCGACTTGTTAAGGATCCATAACCGCTAATTAACTCAATTAAACATCGCCATTGAATTCGAATCATGTTCTTGAACGATTTGAAAGCGGTTTTGGATCGAAAATTTATTGATTTCGACAGTTTTGGCCATCGCCGGAGCTCGCCGGAGCTTCGCCGAATTTCGGCCGGATTTGCGGGAAGGGGGGTTGGGTTTTGGTTTCAAAATTCTTAATTGGCAACCTAGGTCCCTGAAATATCTATTTTTAACATTTTATGTATTAACTTTAATATTAAAGTTTCTAAATTATCAAATAGGCCCCCTTAACTTTTAAATCAAATTTTTATATATTTATTAGTTTAATAATTCTTACAAATTATTATTATTAATAACAATATTATTATTATTGTTATTATTATTAGTTATCATTATTATTAATGATATTATTAATAATATTATTATTATTACTATTATTATTATTATTATTAAGATCATTATTTATGTGTTAAGTAATAATTTGCATTATTAACTTTCAAAATAAAGAGTTAAAACAATTAAAACAATAATCGTAAAAGGTCCATAAGTTTCACATATGGCAACAATGACCCTTACAAGTTTTAACAATGTTAACTTATAATTAACCCAAAAATACATGATGTTACAGTCTCCCCAACTTAAAAGAATTTCGTCCCGAAATTAAGAATGAACTTAAATGAACAAAAAGGAGTTATAATGAAAGGTAAGTGTACAACGGCTAGAGATAGACGTTTGATTACGGATGAGATGGAACCTTATAAGTCTCTTGACATAATGCATACCAAATTTGAACTCTTCCAGTGAAATACGAGACGCTTTGAAATTTGGCATATGAAACGTTGAAAAACGATGACAAGTTACCGTGTATGTTAGACTTATAATCCACAACTTCTAGAATAAAATCTCGTAGTAAAGCGACGTGTTGAAATCAATAAAAGACCACAATTGTAAGGAAGGTTAACCGTCAGGATTTAAGAATCCCAAACATCACTATATGAAACGATCTTGAGCATATCTTGTGAATATGTATCTCTCCTTTGACCAATCATCGGTCTAAGAATAATACGATATGCGAAGATTTTGGAATAAGTTCACGACGATGGTTAGGAACATTATTAAAAGCAGAAAATGAATTGATCATCCAAATTAATGATCGATGTTTAACGACATACCACGGTATACGACTATTTGAGATAGATGCGAGCCAATTTCTCGACCCGTTAACCCACATGAGTCAATATGAAATTAGTTAATCGGTCTATAATGCACCATTTGTCATCATGGCATCTAAGATAAGAGGCACTTAGTGATGAAAAGTTAAACAGTAGATTCATAGAATCATGAATGTTAGGCTTTGTCATATATAAAGGTAAGACACTTGGACACATACCAAGTTATGTCTTTTCTTTTATGCCAAACCCATAACTACAAGTTACGAAGGTTTATGAACCTCCACGTCACAAAGTAAGTAATAACGAGTCTCGTTAGTCGAAACCAAGATAGAGTCTTAAAGATTTCCAAGGTTAAGGGTTCAAAAGTGATTCAAGAAGTAACGCAAACAATAAGACATGCATTTGTAACCATGTTTTGCAAGGTAACAAATTTCCAAATATAGATTGCATACGTAATTCATCAAACCCATAAGTACATTCGAGAACATTCATATGACTAGAAAGACATAACCACAAGTTGATAATGTATTTATTTAGTAGAAAGATTGTTTAACAAGACTACCATCACCCAATCATGTGTTGATGATATCTCAAAATGAAAGTGGATAAGTAGGGAATAAATGGTTCGATATAGCTAGATCAAATCAAAACATAATGATAAAGGGAAAGAAATCAATTTAAGAATTTAAATGCTCCAAGCTCGGAATCAAAATCAACCTAGAGTGATCGGGTCTCTGTTCAAGTTCAGAATTCATGCTTTGGCTTGATAGGTCCAAACACTAACACTGGTTCACCCTTCAAGTTACTACATGTTTCTTGTCACTTGATTAAAACCTTAGTAAGTTGGAGATCAAGAAATGAGAATAGTCATCAAGGTGTGGTTTTCACCCCTAACTAGATGGTGTCTTCTCAAGGTATGACCTCTAACTTACCAATCAAAAAGCTCGATCCCAACTCATTGTTGAGGATCCACAGAATTAAAACGAGGTAACTCACCATTAAGGTAAGGGACATCACTCCTATCTTAACGGTGAAGCTTTACAAAAAATATATATATATATATATAACAAGATGAACTTGTTCATCAAAATCCAGAATTCACTCCTACTTTGATGAAGTCGTCTCATTTGAACAAATACAATTCATAAAGATGATATTATCATAAAGGTATGGAATTCACGTCTATCTTGATGATTGAATTTCATCATAGCAAGAAAACAATCGAAGATTGACATTTGTCACCAAAGTACGGGTTTCAATCCTATTTTGGTGAGATCATGTCATTTGGGAAATGTCATTCCAAAGAAAATAATTGAAGTCAATCCTCGGGATAAGGAAATCATTCCGACCCAGAGGATGAAATTTCATAAAACACACTATTGGAAACCATTTATCAAAACGAATGAAGAATCATCACCAAAGTAAGGGAATCATCCCTGTTTTGATGAGTTAGAATTATTTAGGATATACGAGTGTTCTTAGTCATAGGTTGACTTGCAACTCTTGCATCTCCCACGGTGCAAACGGTATGAAGTTTGACTTAACAACGAAAGGAAGAGAATATCTATTAGAAATTCAGAAAATTTCAAGTTACATTAATGTAACAAAAGGGAAATCATGCTTACAAAATTTAAGGTCAAAGTTCGAGGTAACAGAATTAGTTATGATGGTGTTCAAATCTTGAATGGTTTAAATCAGGAAGACTAAATCAATGACAAGAGTGATTCAACACCACGACGAGATGTGAACATTCGATTCACAATTGAAGGAAATACATGAACTCCTCAAGACATGAGGTCAACCATAACCTTATTAAGGACATGCGTACTTATAAGCGATCACTCATCTCAAGGGTTTCGAGTCAAGTAAATGGATTCAATGATCGAGTCAAATCACCATTTACACTTTGCCTAGACAAAGTATCTCGAGATGTAGGAATTCCACCTATAGCATTGCATGTTCTTAGTTATGGGACACATCCTTAAGAAGACTTGAGAACCATAAGTAACGGTTTAAAGTTTTTGATGACCATTCGGTTTAGATTCCCAATATATTTGGGTATATTAAGATCCATGTTCACATTGGTCAAGATATAGAAATAGTTACATGAAACGCTCAACGTACAGCAGTGTTTAAACGTAAGAGTTGAAATGTAGGTTAGGTTCAATATCAACAGGAACATTATGTATGATAAGAATGAAGAGATACCAGTTCAAGGAATCAAAGATTTTTAAGATACAAAGAGGATGGTTCCATTTGGTAACGCATTACCATTTGGAATCGTTGACACGTCAAGGTAAATTGACCCATTTGCCTTTGAGACTTGTGTATGTTGACCATAGTTTATCACTCATCCCAGAAATCCCCAGGTAAGCATAACTGGTCTCGTAATGACATTTATACAATATGCTTGCCTTAGCCCGAAGGCCTTTTGCCAGGAAATCCAGAATACAGGTGTCTATGTGTCACACAAAATTCTTTGGTTTATGAAATCAAAACCTTGATGAGATTTTCATAGATTAGACATAGAGTCTAAGGAATTGAACACACGACGATAAGTGTAGATTCCACATGTCTTTGAGAATAAGTTTAGGAAGTTCATTTGTCGGGGAGGGTCAAAGAGTCAAAGTTAAGTTTAGGGAGACAAGTAACTAAGTTTAAGCATACATAAGGCAATCCTATGCTAAGGCATCAAGTTGCACAAAAAGCATAGCATTATGTAGCATGCAAACAACATGTAAGCACAAAGGTACAAGGATCTTTCTATGAGGTTCATGCAACTATAGTCTAGGTCACCATTTCTAATAACCTAAATCCCTATAGTTATGGGCTCTGATACCAATATGTCACACCCCAACCTTGACGGCGGAATCGTCGAGATGTGAGGGTTAAGATTGTTCACAGCCACATAACGCTATATTAAATTGCAAATATTATTTATCATAAGTCTTAAAATGAAATACAACCATAAGTCTCAAACAAGAGATAAGTTCAAACATAAATCAAACATAGTATAACATTTTGTTTATTTAACTAGGTCCAAGTCCTAGTTTTATTGCAAGCTTCAAAGTCCACTTTAAACTTGGGGGTTTCCTGAAACATGATAAAAATAAGAGTCAACTAAAAATAGTTGGTGAGTTTCCAAGGTTTTCATACATAATATGAAAAAGGTTACAAGTAGCAATTCATGTCATAGGTCATAAGTAAGTAAGGTTATAGAACACATATCGTTACAACCAAACCTCGACTTGATTACAAGTATAAAAGATTAGCTAAGTGTATTTGGTTCCCATGATGAACAATCATACGTCATCAGGAGCCGGCAATACCTCGGCTTTAGCACCAAATAGGCTTGTCAGGCCCAAAGATCTAAGACGTCGCCAGGCTAGCAATAGTTAATGATTGTAAACAAACTATGTATCTCATATAATCACTTACAAACACAAATAACCATGACAAAAAATAATAAGTTGAATTGCAAGTGCTTTACAAGTCTCAAACGTTTATAAGTGTATGATGTATAAGTATCATGTTTCACCCCAAAATAGTGTGAAATAAAGTAAAAAGGGAACAAGGAAACTCACGTGCTAAAGTGCACTAAAGATAACAAAAAAGCATCCCAACGTTTGCTTCACGATTCAACCTAAGATTTAGTGTCTTAGGATTAGAATAAATGAAAGAATAATGACTAAATATGAATTAGGGTTTCCATTGGATTTTGGGGGTTTTCAATAAATAAATCAAGCAAAATAAAGCAATCGTTTAAGTTTTGAGTTCATAATGTTGGAATCAATCAATTAAAAATAAGAATCCAAGGATTTAACTTATTGAATTAATAATGATTAAATATGATATGTGAAAAGAGATAAATAATTTAATAATTAATTATTTAAAAATTTGATAAAGGTGATTAATTGAATACTTATTAGATGACTTTAAAATTGCTTAAAATCATTTTATAGTATTTTGAACTTTTTTTATTATAAAAACCTTATAATACAAAACTTTAAGAAAAAAGCATAATATGTTGTTTTATATGTTAATTAAAAGTTTAAGAAGTAGATTTATTAACTATTTATGACATAACATAGTTAATTAAAACATTGCATAATATAACATATTTAAATTATCATTTGTTTAGTTAATTATTTAAATAATCATTGAATAAGTAATTATTTAAATAATCATTGAATAAGTAATATTTCTTATAACTTTTTATTCTTTAAAAATAACTAAATTTAAGAATTATAAAATCTTTAAGAAATTAACTTAATAATTTTCAGAATTATTTTAGTTAACATAGTAATTATAATTCTACTAAACAATATACTAAAATCTTATGCAATTAAAAGAAACTAAAAGAAACAAATATTTAAAAAGAATGAGGGTCCCCGGGGTCGAACCCGGGTCCCTTGTGTGAGTATGTGATGCTGTAACCGGTTGGGCAGAAGCCCATATTTGATTACAAGTTCATTTTAAATGTTTAAAAACATTAGTTACCGAAATTCCCAAATTCCACATAAACCCTAAACTTAAATCGAATTCAAATTGAACATCAAGATGATTATGATAACGAAATTGATGTTAGGGCTTTTGATGTTCATAAGATTTCGAGTGTGTAACTATGTTCATTTACCCGTATTGTAGTCGAATTGAATGCAAGCAACGTGAAGAACATGGTCGCGGCCGTAGGTATAAGATGAACGATCAATCTTCAATAGAAATCAAATTAAACTTGCAGATAGATTAGAATGATGAACTTGACCAAAAGCCCTCGATAAATTTTGATTATTAAACTCCATAGAGTGATGCTCGGCTAGCTGCAAATTCGCGATGAAGATGATGATTGAATCCGTATTTCGTGTGTTTCTCAGGTGTAATTGGATGTAGCAATTGAATATAGATGGTTAGACGTTCGTTTGTGTTGAATTAATTTGATTATTATTAGCCTTAATTGTTTGAACGGCTCAATGATTTAAAGTCGACGGTTTCTCGACTTGTTAAGGATCCATAACCGCTAATTAACTCAATTAAACATCGCCATTGAATTCGAATCATGTTCTTGAACGATTTGAAAGCGGTTTTGGATCGAAAATTTATTGATTTCGACGGTTTTGGCCGTCGCCGGAGCTCGCCGGAGCTTCGCCGGACTTTCGGCCGGATTTGCGGGAAGGGGGGTTGGGTTTTGGTTTCAAAATTCTTAATTGGCAACCTAGGTCCCTGAAATATCTATTTTTAACATTTTATGTATTGACTTTAATATTAAAGTTTCTAAATTATCAAATAAGGCCCCTTAACTTTTAAATCAAAGTTTTATATATTTATTAGTTTAATAATTCTTACAAATTATTATTATTAATAACAATATTATTATTATTGTTATTATTATTAGTTATCATTATTATTAATGATATTATTAATAATAATATTATTATTACTATTATTATTATTATTAAGATCATTATTTATGTGTTAAGTAATAATTTGCATTATTAACTTTCAAAATAAAAAGTTAAAACAATTAAAACAATAATCGTAAAAGGTCCATAAGTTTCACATATGGCAACAATGACCCTTACAAGTTTTAACAATGTTAACTTATAATTAACCCGAAAATACATGATGTTACAATGGCAAGGCATGAACATCATTTCATGTATGAAAGCTAATAAGTGCCAGTGAAAGGGGTGCATTGCATACTTAGCCTATGTAAAGACTATCGAAGAGGATAAAGGAATTCAGGACGTCCTCGTAGTGTCAGGATTCGCTGACATGTTTCCGGATGAATTACCGGGACTCTCTCCACAAAAGCCGGTTGAGTTTCACATCAATATAATACCGAAGATTTATAGAGAATATCTCAAAAATTGCCAAACCGTTGACTTAACTAACACCCAGAAGAACACTAAAGTCAATCGGGCAGCCAAGCAATAGGAAGCTTTCGAAACCTAGAGCAAAAGCTATGTTGTGCTCAATCCTGTCACTGCTAGAAGGAATAGATGATTTCACTGTGTATTGTGATGCCTCACACCACGAACTCGGCTATGTCTTGATGCAAAGATAGAAAGTGATGGCGTACTCTTCACGACAATTAATAGTGCATGAACAAAATTACACCACACGTTATTTGGAGTTAGGAGCCGTGGTGTTTGCGCTTAAAATCTGGAGGCATACATGTATGGTACAAAGTGTGTGATCTTCACTGATCACAAGAGCCTACAAAACATCTTTGACCAAAATATTTTAAACATGCGACAAAGAAGATGGGTGGAATTGCTTAATGACTATGATTGTGAAATCCCAAATCACCCCGGCAAAGCAAACGTTGTAACCGACACTTTAAGCAGGAAGGAGAGAGCAAAAGCGCTAAGGGTTTGTGCCTTGCGAATAAATGAGAGCTGATAACTTTAAGGGGTTTGAAGATCTGCCTAGTGATTCTTCATCTGCATCTATCTCCATTTGATAAGCATTAAGGATGTCGTATTACTTCTCAATAGTCATTGTCTTCAAATTTTCAATTATTTTGATGGAAACAATATAAACTTTCCATGTGTTTTGTAAGGATCTTAAGAACTTTATGAAAAAATCACTATTCTTTATCTTCACTCCAACTTTATTTAGTGAGACTAGAAGTTCAACATATCTAAGATATGTAGCAGTCATGGTTTCTCCCCTTGTGAAACCAAAATTTTCAAACTTCTCTTTTAGGACATCTCTTTTGTTTTCTTTCATATCTCTGTTCATTCAAATCTTGCCTTAAAAGCTTTCCATAACTTTTGAGCAGTTATAAATTTCTTGAGTCCATTCATGATGTTGTTGGATATGCTCATTCTGATCAACCACAGAGTCTTTGGATCTAAATCCATCTTCTTCAGATCTTCATCTGAGTACTTTGTAGGATCTTTGGAGATCATGACTACACTTTCACCAGCAGCTTGGACCATGGGGACATTCGGATTTTCCAGGTATCATAGTCATGTGGTGTAAACATGGGAGGTTTGTCTGAGTTTTATTCTCTAAATCATTCTTACTAGAAATTGCTATATCACTCATTTTGAGAGGGTAGTGGGATATGAAGAAATGTGGTGTTTGATATTTGTATCAAAAGAAGAAACAAGTGATTTTTTGAAAAATGACTTCAAGCAAATCAAGAGCCAAAGTTCTGCTATCACTTGTTTGATTGGCTTAGTTAGATTCATAAGAAGTTATTCTTAGATCGGTAACTATATAAAGAATACGAAATCTAAGTTAGCTACTTACTATCACAACACAAATACTTTGAGGAAATGTAAATGCACAAGTTGTTCTTTCAAAGTATTCACTTGATTAATCTCGTATAAAATGTTACAATCGATAGATAAAATCAAATAGCTAAAAAAGCTTGCCTCTACTATACAACTGTGAGGACTTTTATACTTAGAAATCTAAACAATAATAATAAACTATTCTATGTCAAAGTCTACATCAGACAGATAATATATGTATTATAGTTGGCAACTTCAGTACTATATTTTCTCCAAAAGTGAAACACAGCACCCGTCGGCACAGACAATCTTGTTTTAAGTATCAGTCGATCAGCTGCTCATGGAGCTTATTGATGATCGGCAGTCGACCTGCATATGCTGCTCAGCAGTCATTCAACATATGTAATTTGGTAGTTGCTCTACATATGTTGATCAGTAGTCATTCAACATATACAATTCGGCAGTGGATTCATACTTCATGATTCAACACCACTGAAACGACAAATAAAACAAAGTCTTCAATAGAAACACTAGTTTTATAAAAATGATCCAACATCATTTTGATGTAGATATCGAAACCTTAAATGACTCAACATCATATCTTAGTTTCAACCACACCTAACATAGAATGACTTAAACTAAACGATCGAAGAAAACAAACTAGAACCCTAATATTTGAATACCAAATAGATTTGATGCTAATTCAGAGCATGAAGCTCTACAAGCATTGACATTAGCATCCATATTTTCTTCACATCTCAAACTTACAAGGGAAAATATTAAAAATTATATGTAATTTTGCTTCTATGTAAGGTTTCTCATTCCCATCCTCTATAATTTTAAAGGAAACCATAATGATCACCCCATATTTGGTGTCACCATACAACCTCCAAATCTATTATTTTATAATTCTTATAAGCGGTTATGAATGGAAGAAAATAAAAATAATAATAATAAATGAATAAGTATTATTTAGTGGAAATAAGAATAAATATGAGAAAGCTGATATGGGAGACTTTTAAACAATAAACACATTTTTAGGGAATAATATTTTTTTGTTAATTATGAGGGGATGAGGATGAGAAAGCAAGTGTGAATGCTCTATTCCTATATAAAGAACAAAAAATCATAGCTAAAATGTTCAGAACATACAAACGAAGAACTCTAGCGACTTAGTTGGCACAAATTGACTAAAACACTATAAACATAAGAATTTTTTACCCTATTACGAAACAACTTACTATGACGAGTTAGAAGATAATCAAGTCTATCTAAAAGAGCTTACAACAACGGATGATGAAGACTAGTGATAGAGTAAACCTGTGAGAGTTTTTGGGAGCAAGAACTGGAGATTAGGTTTTATAGTTATAACCCTGGTCATTGCTTTCATTATATACTTAGAAATTACACATCAGACATCCTGAAATCCAAAAGATCTACTCCGGTCAAACACTTTTAAGCGATACAACTTTATTCCTTAAACAACATTAAAGTTACTCATACACCTCTTGTATGTATAAAACTAATTAAAAACAAATGAGTGTAGAAGATCATAACTTACAACACAATAGTAAAAAATAAAGTGATATTACATTTTTAAAAATATTATTTTTAAAGAATTTATTTATAAAATTATTGATAAAAAATATTACATTGCTTGGTCTAGTTCCATATCAAATGGTCACTTAAGAATGTAAGATCCACCATCGTCACCTATTAATCATTATGTTTAACACCCATTGCTTTAATGTCTTCAATCAATCTATCCAAATCACTATAAGAAGATCCACCTTCGCTCACAGATTCCATAGCCAGCTTAGCCATTCGGTTCGCGGATTCTATAAACTCCTCTTTCCTATCCTCCATTACTTCCCTTACAATCCTCTCTACCATAGTTCGATCGCATGTATCCTTCATGTCTAAACCTAGTTTCCACACAGCCTCGACAAATCTACTATTTGTTTGTTGATCCGCGAAAAACGGCCAACTCAACATTGGTACTCCAGCAACAATGGTCTCCAGTGTTGAGTTCCACCCATTATGTGTCAAAAAGGCACTTACTGCTGGGTGGGCTAACACGTCTAGTTGTGGAGCCCATCCAACCAGATACCCTCTTTCTTTAGTACCTTTCTCTAGCTCACTTGGTATCTTATCCTCATCATCTTTGCTTAAAACAAGGTCCTCTCGAATGACCCATAAAAATCGTTTCTTGCTATTGACTAAACCATACCAGAACTCGATAAGTTGGTCTCTTGTTAATGTGGCTAGGCTTCCGAAACTCACATACAACACAGATTTTGGTGGTTGTTGATCGAGCCAACCAATGCATGTCTTATCTTCTTTAAACAAACTATTTGAAGATATGGACTCGGACAAGGATCTGGTTTTAAGATGGGCATGAAGTGGTCCAATAGCGTAGACGTTGGAGCAATGTTTTTGAATTTGCAAGAGAATAGAACCTTCAAGGTCATTAAAGGTGTTTAAAATGAGGGCATGAGCATCCGAAGTCCGACGTGTTATGCTGCAAACTTGCTGGAGAGTATAGTTGCTTACGTCAGAACGAAAAAAGCTAGGAAGATCACGCCGACGAAGGAATCCTTCCATGCCCTTTACATTCACTATTCGTTCGTCCATGTTTCCACCTTCATTTTCAAGACAAATTTAGAATATAGTAATTCAAATTCATAAGCTTCCAACCATGAAATTATTTTATGGGTTCACCTATCTTTGTTAAGTAATAAATCATCCGTTTTTTGTTAAGTAATTCTCACACCATTCATCAATAATCTTTATGAATTACATTACATCTATATATTTTAAAAATTAAATCTTTACATATGCTCATGCTAAAGTCCAGTTAAAAGACGACACAGGAAAATCAAGAAATTACCACAAAGTGTACAACTGCACAAATATGATTTGTTGATTTAATGCCCCGTGACTAAAAAGGAAAAAGATTAGCACGTATTGTTACATAAAGGAGACTAGGGTAACTTATAATTATCCAAGATGAAAGGTACATCTATATTATCTCAATAAAGACGATAAGTGTAATTTATTTTAATATATATTTATTATATAAATCTATAAGAACATTCACATTAGCTTTTATCTCCATTTTAATTATTACACTAAAATCATAACTTCTTTCTCTTTTTTGCAATTTAAAAATATTTTTATACAATAATTATTATGTTTTCTCTCTACTTTACTTAGAACATTTTCAAAAATATGAAAGAGTTTATAGGATTGAACAATGTTTTCCCTCAATATACAGATAAATAATAATATTTTTCTCTCTTCTGCTTATAACAACTCATAATCGTTATCTATAATATAGGAAACATACAATAATATGAGTAACCTACTATGAATACTCTAACTGTACTCTTAAAACTAGTGTTCTCAAAATTAGACCGGACCGGTTGTGTGTGTTTGAATCGTTTTAGTTAAACTTTAGCAGTTATCGGTCGAACCATGTGCTCAGGCGTAATTTTATTTTTTTGTGTTTTTCCTTTCATAATCTTATTTTTAAATAATTTCGTAGTTTATCACTTATATTTAGGGCCGCAAATGAACCAAACGTTCAACAAACAGTTCATGAACTGCTCTACGAGAAGTTCTTTTATGTTCGTTCATTTTAATAAATGAACGATCGCAAACAAAAAATTTTGTTCGTTCATTTATGTTCGTAACGTTTGATGATATGTTATTCATTATTCTTAAATTTTATGTCACTTATGTTTATGGTATATATAATTATGTCACTTTTTGGATATTTATGTTAATTATTTTCTTTTTTATTTTTGGTGGATTTTTATGGAATGTTTGTGATTAAAATGCAGATTTTATTTTAAAATATATATATGATCATTTGTATTCGTTTGAGTTCATGAACTCTTGTTTATGTTTATGAACATTTGTTTGTATTCGCTTGTGTTCGTTAAGTGTTTGTAATTAGTTCATGGACAAGTTAATTTCCTTAATAAACAAACAAGACATTATTCGTGTGTGTACGGTTGCCCTACTTATATTAATTAACTAGGTTAGTACCCCGTGCATTACATGAGTTGAATAAATAATATATTAAATAATTATCAATTATAAAATGGTATTTTGAAATTAAATATGATTGAAATTTCGTATAAGTAATAACTATAAGTAATAAAACAATGATGTTATTTTCTTCGAACTTTAATGTTTAATTTTTTATTTGAAAATTTTTGTTTTAAGTCAAACCATTTTAAAAAATGTCATTTAAAAATTTCTTATTATATTTTAATTTCCATGGTCTAAAAAAATTATTTTCTAAAAACAGTAATTTTAAATATTTTATATTTTTTAAAAATTTGATATATTAAAAATTACTTATTCTATACTATATATTGTTTCTTTAGAAATTACATTTATAAAAAGAACTATTTCTTTATTTATTAATAAACTATTTTAATCTAAAAAATAATTAAATAATATAATTGGTAGTTAGTGCAAATATTTAATATGCGATAGAAAAAAGAAAAATTAGAGTTAGGAGGTCTAGAACTATAGTAAGTATATATTTAAAATCTTATTTTATTGGAATAGATGAATCAAGTGTTTATGTTATGTTAAAAGTGTAAATTTGTAAATATATACACTATTCTCATATTTTGTTTTGAACTAAACACAGATAAATAATATTAGTTCTTTTATTGATATTACACCATCAGGTTCTTAAATTCAGTTAAAATTGTCCGACAATAAACTTTTAAGATGATCGGTTGAGCATCCGATCCGGTTTAAAAAAACTGCTTAAACCACTTATTTCTTTGCTTACTAACTCGCATCATTATAAACAAATAATACCATCAAACAAGACGACATAATATAAAGTCATGATTATTAACTAGCAATTAGACAACAAATACCTGAAAAAGGAAGTTCACCGGAGTTCACGAGCTCCGGCATGCTAAAATAAGCCCAGAAAGCACAAGCACTAATCGTCCGAAAAAAGATAACAGGAACTCCGGTACCCTCCGCCACATCAATCGAAAACCCCATAATCCCATCAGCAATGACACAACTCACTGGAGACTCAACAATCAACTTCCTGAGCACCGGTGTGGTTACTTCACACAAGCAATCAAACATCACACTGAGCTTCTCATCGGTGTCCATGGGGCCCTCGTAGAGCCCGTGAATGACATGGAACCGGAAGCCCTGGTGGCGGTTGAGGGTGGCGTGAGCGGTGAGGCTGCGGTGGTCCTTGGCGGAGATTAAGAAGGTGATGTTGATTCCGGCGGGGAGGAGGAGCTCCGACAGCGTTAGCATGGCGTTGATGTGGCCTTGTGCCGGAAAGGGGAAGATAATAACATGAGGCGGAGACGGTGGTTGTAGATCCATGGGTAAAATGGTAATGAGTGAGTGTAGCTGATATATATTAATATATGGGTGTTTGTTTCATTTGTATAACTCAAGACGGTACGTTTGTAATTATCTGTTGGATTTCTGTTTCATTTTATTTACTTTTTGCAACTTGCATCTTGCATCTTGCCATTATATATGAAACAAATAAGTATACACAGTGAGTTTGAAACTTTGAATGTAAAAAAAAGTAAAAGAAAAAAATATATTTTTTTGAAGGATCCAAGGGAAGGGTGACTCATGGCAGCATGTGAAAAACCCACTATCCTTCATTTAATATGCCGGAAATCAAATAACAAAATTATAAATTATATAATTAGTTAAATAATGATGTCATTGTATAAATAAATACACTTTAATCGATTAAAACAATAACTAAATACACATGTATTATATTGCATACTATGCTCTTGAAAGATGACGAGAATACTATATATCATAATGGATCCTCCGTCCGAGGAATTTTTTTTAAAATTATAATTTAACTTTTATTTAAAAAGAATAGTAAATTACACGGATGGTCACTTTGTTTTAAAACAAATTACAGTTTTGATCCATGAACTTTAACTTTTTATTTATTTGGTCCCTAATTTCATTGTTTAAAGTGTAGTCTCTACATCCCTAATTTCATTGTTTACTTTCAAATATAGTCCCTACACTTAACAAGATTTAACTTTTTTGTTAAGTCCCTAGAAATTTACCATCCCTCAATCTTAAAAAATCAAAATAAAACCCATAAACAACCCCCAGCACCCATAACTTCTCATATGACAACTACCAAGGCAACCTTTACCATGCATCATTATCAGCACAAGTTAACAAGAATAATGGATTAGACCCCTAATGAATTAACAAGAATAATACTGATTCAACCGTGACCAACCTATGTTGATTTGTGGATGCCCTCGAGTATCTTGGGTGCATGGGAGGATCTACGTAGTCAACACCGAAGTCATCAGAATACAATGAATTTTCGTGAGTATATAGAGATGTATGTACGAGTTTTTTGAGTGGTAATAATGGTTTTTTGTACAGTGACTTCATTTGATTTTGATTTTTATGAAAAAATAACAAAATTAAGTTGCAATAACTTACGTTAACCCATCAATATTAATATCAATCATATATAGAGGAATCTCCATGAAACATAAAACACCAAGCAACATTTAATAGGTGTTGATGCTTCCTTTCAGCCACCTCATTTTGTTGTGGGGTGTACGCAATGTAGTTTGATACCAGATTCCTTTTTTTTAAATACCATGTGTTGGAAATTTTAGTGAAAAATATGGTTTTTCACTTGTTTTGGACATTAATAACCATTAATATTTGTTAAAAAATAATTATTTATTAGTTTACATTGTTGTATGTGAGAGGGTCACAACGAATTAAACCGTGTCCAAAACAAAGATAAGTTTAATGAGATATCGATACTCTAACTTGTGTGGTTGAATGAAATAAATAGTGAGTCAATGTGGATCTTCTACTATGATGTCATTAGAGGTTGCACTACGGGTCAAGTTGCAAATAACTGACACGTGATTCTGCTATGTGAAAATGAACAGATTATTCAAATTCTGGAATATTAATTCACAATAAAATAGAATTAAATTGTGTATTAATATGGAAAAATTAATTTAGCTATGAAGGTTGTAGATTAATTATACTACAAGGTAGCGTTTGGTATGCAGAAATGAGAGGCGGAATGGAATGAACTATTGAGGGTGAATGAACAAAACATGTTTGGTTGGTGAAGGTAATGGAATGAACCATTACATAGTTGATTCCATTCCCTCAAATTCATTCCATCCACTCCCCCTTCTTTTTTTCATTCCATCCCTTTTTCCATCAATAGTCACCACACCACTCACTCACCCACCACAACAACCACCACCACCGCCACCGGGAACACCACCGTCGGAGCCCGCCGCCACCGTCGGAAACCACCGAAAGCCATCGTCGCCACCGGGAACCACCGCTAGCCACTTCCGCCGCCGGAAACCATGGCCACCGGAAACTACCGCCAGCCACCGCCGCCGGAAACCACCATCAGCCACCGCCGCCGCTGGATACCACCGCCGCCTCCGGAAACCACCGCTGTCCACCGCTGTCACCAGAAACCACCGCCAGCCACTGCCGCCTTCGGAAACCGCAGCCGGAAACCACCGCCGCCGCCGGAAACCACCACCGGCCACCGCCGCAGCCGGAAACCACAGCCGGCCACCGCCGCCTCAGGAAACCACCGCCAGCCACCGCCGCCGCCGGAAACCAACGCCGGCCACCCCCTCCGGAAACCACCGTCACCGGAAACAATCACCATCATAACTACTTTTACATTTCATTGATTCGTTTTTTCATACTTAACAAACAACACAAAGTGATGACTTATTTATTTTTAAAGGGTAACCAAACAGGACAATGGAATGTAATGATTCATTTCATTCTCTCGTCCATTCCATTCCTTCGTTCATTCCATTCCTTCGTGCATTCCATTACCCCATACCAAACAGACCCCCAAGTCTTTTTAATTTCTGTCCAAAACTGTAGATGCAATTTTAGAAAAGGCTCGATTCAAATAATTTTTTTCGTCTAACGAGTTTAAAATCCATAAAAAAAACCACTAGGTTACATCTACCAACGGCCTTATTAAAACATCATCATTTTTCTAGTTTTTCTGTAGTGCCATCTACAAACCCAAGTTTGATTTTAACTTGAAGTGCCTGGCAAATACAATATAGTTTTAGTCCCTTTAAACTTAATATTTACTAGAGAAATCATGCAATTATCAATAGGGTTAAGATAAAGTAGATTGACAAAATCAAGTTTGCTTACATTAGAAAGTGTTTTAGATTATGTACTTGAAGCAATGAGAACTTTGCCCGTGAACCTTTAATGAGCACTAAAATCACCATGACACCTTTCTTTTAGGGATAACCAGACCACAGTGCTATTCAGTGGCAAGATAAAAACAATTCGAGTATTGTCTACAATACTCGACAACTCAAAACACGCAAGAACTCCAACCCACTATCACAAGATTGAGATAAAAAAGGGAATGAGATCCACAAAGATCCTAAACACACCACTCAGGAGACACGATCACTCAACACACCATAACTAAGTCGATATTAACCAAATTCACACACAACTACAATTAACCTACACTAGTACAAAAAGAGGCAAATGGGGCGGACCTAATTTTTTGAAGGGGCAGGTGGTCAAAAAAACCGCCCCTTATAGCCTTCAAAAAATTTAAATGAGAACAAATTGGACGAAACCGCCCCTTAAGTTACCTTTAGGGGCGGGTATTACGACCGCCCTTTATGCTACCTTTAGGAGCGGTTCTAAACCGCCTCTTACGTCATATTGAAAATATAATAAATACCTTTAGGGGCGGGTATTTTGACCGCCTTTTATGCTTCCTTTAGGGGCGCTTCTAAACCCGCCCCTTATGTGCTACTAAAAATTTAATAAATACATTTATGAGAGCGAAACTGCCCCTTTTGAAAAAAACCATCCCTTATGAAAGAAACCGCCCCTTATGAGAAATTTATCTCCCCTTTTGACCGGCCCGCCTCTTATGAGCCCATACCCACCTCTTTAAGTCACATATAACATGAAAAATTTTGTTTTCCCTCCCAAGAGTGGCATCCATCCTCTTCACCCTCACCTCCGTCAGTTCTTCCACCACCACCCCCACCCCCGTCGTTTCCCCACCACCAGCCACACCCCCGTCGCTTCTCCACGACCGCCCACACCCCCGCCCCTTCTCTACCACCGCCCCCTCCTCTTTCTCCTTCGGCGCAGCCCCCTACCTCCGCTGATTCTCCACCACAGCCTCCTCCTTCCCCGATTCTCCTTCGGCACCGCCCCCCACCCTAGTCGACTCTCCACCACCGCCCCCACCCCGCCGCTTCTCTGCCACCACTTTATGAATAATACTGTGTTATCATAGATTCAAATGATAATTTACTATATGAAGGCTTTATGTTGCATCAAAATTGTGTGCATAAAAAAGTTGATGTTCAGCATGTTTAATCCATTTACTTAGCTAAATATTTTTATTTGACCCATTTGAGATTAAAGTAAACTTTATGTCAAATATTGCATTTTAACAGATGTGAGATATATTGACTACAATGATTTCTAGAAATATATAATTCAAATCTAAGATCATTAGTTTTTTTCAATCAAAGTAACTCATAAGGTATTTACTCCTCATTCGCAGACTTCATTAAAAACATTGGCTACGAGTGAGTTATTTTATCTAAAGGATCAACAATTAAAAGAGGATTCATACGCATGGAGAATGTCAAAATGGTTGGTAATCATCAAAACAAGTGATATTTATGTTGTAGTGTAGTTACTAAAAGCTTTTATGAATATTCACTTGCTGTCTGGATTGTTTCCCTGGTAGCTACTATTGAATCACCCAAATGTAAGCATTGAGGTTTAAATTTTTGGATATTAAATAATAAAAATATTTTTTTCTCATTATTTGAACATAAAGGGGGGTTCAAAAACCGCCACTTATTGATGTACATAAGGGGCAGTTCAAAACCGCCCCTTATGAAAACCGCCCCTTATGAAAATATATCATAAGGTGCCTAGCCATATGGGGTGGGCTAAAAACCGCCCCTTATGGCTAATTTACCCACCCCTTTTGCCTCTTTTTGTACTAGTGCTAGGTTCTGGCCCACCGAAATAAGAAACATCCGATCTAAAAACAAACCCGAGACAGAAACCCTAGTTTTAATATACGGTTGACATCGTCCGAATATAGATATCAAAACCATATCTGACTCAATATAAGTTTCAACAACACAGACATAAAGATTTAAACCAAATTATTATAAAAACAAACCAGAACCCTAGTTTTTAAAATCAAACATATTTGTTATTTAGAGCTCGAAGCTCTGATACCATGTAAGGAACATAGAATCATAGCTAAAATGTCTAAAACATATAGACGAAGAACCCAAACGCTTAAGTTGGCACGAATTGACTAAATTTCTATAGACAAAAGATTCTTACCCTAGTACAAACTCTAAACAACCAACTATATGAGTTAGATGACGAGTCTAACTAACACATATTACAGTAACAGATGATGAAAATGAGCGACAAAGTAAATCGAGAGAGATTTTGGGAGCATGAATGGGATACAAGAGTTTTGTAGTTGAAACCCCGGTCATTGCTGCCCTTACATACTCAAAAGTTACACTTCAGTCCTTCTCAAAACGATATTACTTACCCCTCGAACAACCTAAAAGAAAATATTCATTCACCCCTCTCATGTATAAAACTGATTAAAAACATAATGGATTGTATTAGATGATAATTTTCAACATAGTAGTAAAAAACTAACATATATTACATTTTTAAAAATGTTATTATTGCAAACAATTTCATTATATAAATATAGCTACATAAGTAATAAATTACATTGCTTGGTTTAAAGAATGTAAGATCCACCATACTGACATATTTTATGTTTAACACTCATTGTTTTAATGTCTTTGATCAACCTATCCAAACTACTATAAGAAGATCTACCTTCGTTTACAGACTCCATAGCCAACTTCCCCATTCGGTTCGTAGATTCTATAAACTCCTCTTTCCTAACCTCCATTACTTCTGTTACAATCCTCTTTACTATAGTTTGATCGCATGTATCCTTCATGTCTAACCCTAGTTTCCACACGGCCTCGACAAATCTACTATTTATTTGTTGATCAGCGAAAAACGGCCAACTCAGCATTGATACTCCTGCAACAATGCTCTCTAGTGTTGAGTTCCACCCGTTATGGGTTAAAAAGGCACCTATTGCTGGGTGGGCTAACACGTCGAGCTGTGGAACCCACCTAACAAGAAACCATCTTTTTTTAGTACATCTCTCAAGCTCACTTGGTATCTTATCCTCGTCATCTTTTCTCAAAACAAGGTCCTCTCGAATGACCCATAAAAACTGTTTCTTGCTATCAACTAAACCATACCAAAACTAATAAGTTGGTCCCTTGTTAATGTGGCTAGGCTTCCGAAACTCACATACAATACAAATTTTGGTGGTTGTTGATCGAGCCAGCTGATGCATGTCTTATCTTCTTCAAACAAACTATTTGAAGATCTGGACCCGGATAAGGATCGAGTCTTAAGGTGAGCATGAAGTGGACCGATTGTGTAGATATTGGAGCATTGTTTTTTAATTTGCAAGAGAAT
The DNA here is from genome assembly GCA_025215565.1 of Flaveria ramosissima. Classification (NCBI taxonomy): domain Eukaryota; kingdom Viridiplantae; phylum Streptophyta; class Magnoliopsida; order Asterales; family Asteraceae; genus Flaveria; species Flaveria ramosissima. The sequence goes on along the minus strand of CM046042.1, from coordinate 48,508,715 downwards.
AGAACCTTCAAGGTCATCAAAGGTGTTTAAAATGAGGGCATGAGCATCCGAAGTCTGACGTGTTATACTGGTAATCTCCTGGAGAGTATAGTTGCTTATGTTAGAACGGAAAAAGCTCGGAAGATCGCGCCGACGAAGAAATCCTTCCATGCCTTTCACATTCACTATTCGTTCATCTAGGTTTTCACCTTCATTTTCATAATAAATTTAGAATATTAGTAATCCTATTTTGTAAGCTTTCAACCATGAAATTATTGCATGGGGTCACCTATCTTTGTTAAGTAATAATTCTTCTTTCCTTTGCTACGTACCTTTCACACCGATACATATTTATCTTTATTAATTACACTAGTTATATATTCAAAGAATCAAATCTTTACGTGTGAAGATTTGCTAATGCTAAAGTCTGGTTATAATAGGAAAAGGAAAAGTAAGAAATTACCATACGGGGCACAAGAATGATTTATTGATTTAATGCCCCAAAAGACGTCTGTTTGACAATAAATATTATAAATATTGAGTTAGTCCGTTATTGTAAATTTTTGACACAGTAGTATAAATTTTTATATAAATATCGAGTTCGTCCCCCTTAAAAAATTAATTTCGCCCTGCCCCCTACGGGATGTTCAAGCCACGCTACTGCAAAGAATACCATTAACAAGTTGCGACTGTTAACCAGAAACTCTATAACAAATACCTGCAAAAGGAAGTTCACCAGAGTTCACGAGCTCGGGCATGCTAAAATAAGCCCAGAAAGCACAAGCACTAACCGTACGAAAAAAGATAACAGGAACTCCGGTACCCTCCGCCGCATCAATCGGAAACCCCATAATCCCATCAGCAATGACACAACTCACAGGAGACTCAACGATCAACTTCCTGAGCACCGGTGTGGTTACTTCACACAAGCAATCAAACATCACATTGAGCTTCTCACCGGTGTCCATGGGCCCTCGTAGAGCCCGTGAATGACATGGAAACGGAAGCCTGGTGGCGGTTGAGGGTGCCGTGAGCGGTGAGGCTGCGGTGGTCCTTGGCGGAGATGAAGAAGGTGATGTGGATTCCGGCTGGGAGGAGGAGCTCCGACAGCGTTAGCATGGCATTGATGTGGCCTTGTGCCGGAAAAGGGAAGATAACAAGTGTTTGTCTTTGGAAGAGGAATTACTTTGTCCTCGGAAGACAGAGTTCCTCTTGGGAAGTTCTTCTAATCTTTAACCTTCGGAAGTGCAGCTTTGCCTTCGGAAGTCTTCTTTCAGTTGCACCAAAATTATTCTAAGTGTTGTTTTGGTTGCACCAGCCTTATCTGATCCAACAATTGTCATGTTAGAAAAATTTCTTGTGTATTCGGGTTTAACATGTGCAATAATAAACGAAAAAGTTTACAGCTTAAAAATTGTAACGCTTAACCCCTTACCATATTACACAATGTTTATTAGCACTTAAATTATTGTTTATAGGTCTATTATTGCTTATCACAAACAAAACGTTTAACAGATTTCACAAGTCAAAAACAAAAGTCTAGAAGCAAAACAAGACGTCTCTTCGAATAAACCAAGACCACTTACCACTTTATTAAGACCTAATTATAAACATAACAAAATTTTGTTTGTTAATAACGTAGCAATGTGAAAATAAAATTAACAGAATACTTTAAACAAGAAAAAAATGGATATACGTGAGGATGGCTATAGGACGGGTTTGGATGATCCCTTCCCATACTCGAGTATAAAAAGTTGTCCCATACCCGGCCTAAAACCCGTCGTATATCTATCAGGTAATTACTCATCGGATTTCAACATACCAATGATTTAAGGAATAAACTTTGGTTTATTAAAATTAATGCTCATTGGGTTTACCCAACCAAATTACTCGTCAAATATCTTGGGAACTATTAATAAATTACAGTTATCACACAAAACCATAAAATGTCTCAGTTAACATCAATATAAGTAAATTTCATGATTTATAATTATAAAGGGTTGAAAAGTAAGATGGGATGAAAGGACTATTAGATGAAGATAGCACTTAAGATAGTTTCTTCCTGAAAGTGATCCTAGGTTCGAGACAGATGGGGATGGACCGATGTACCAGCTTCTTTTCAGGGACGTGCCATCCTAGTGACTTAAGGTTACGTACTTGAGTAATGCAGATGATCAGATAAGCTAGTATGCTATTAGTGATGCAATAGCCAATCAAGAAAGAAAGATGAAGATAGCATGGAGGGAAATGAAAATTGATGATCCAGTGGACCATGAACATAAATCTCATTTAAAGTAATTTAAAAAATTACGTTTGATGATTCAATTTGGGTTTCATTGTCATCCCTAAACATACGTGGATATTTGATTCAATTAGGGTTTCATTGTCATACCTAAACACTTGTGGATCCATGGGTAGAATTAAGCACCGGTGATGAGTGCATTAAGGTGCTGTTTGTTTTTTCTGCAGGAAAATGTCTGCAGTCTGCGGACCACATCTGCAGACATCTACAGCAGAAGAGGTGGACTAAACGTCTGCAGTCTGCAAAAAAAAGACTGTTTGTTTTTTAATATCTGCAGACTGCTAAGCCAAAGTTGTCTCACTTTCTCAGCACATCGGAAACACACCAACAGCCAATAGGAACACAAGTCTGCACCACCCCCAAATCCACCGGCTTTCACCACCACCACCACATGGCGGCCTCCGTCGAAAACCGCCAGTTCCGCCACGACCCTGGCTTATCCGCCGCCGTCGTCGGCCGCTCCTTCAACCCCAACCACCAGCGCCGCTCCGACTCACCCATCCGCACCTACAACAACTACCCTATTAACAAGGTGGTCGCGCCTCCGCGACGAAGATGACGACGACGCCGGCGACTACACTGACGCCATCAAGAAGTCCAACTCCGAGCTCGAAAGCTCCGTTTTCGACCCGCGTGATGTGGGCACGGCGGACCATTGGATCGAACGCAACCCCTCCGATGAGGGGTGGCGGTGGTCCGACCGATGGGGGGAGGTGGGAAGGAGGTGGTTCCTGCCGGGGGGGGGGAGGGGGGTGAGTGGTGAGGTGGGGTGGGGCAGGGGGGGGAGGAGGACGGTCGTGGGTTTGAGTTGAGTTGGTGGAGTGGGTGGGGATTGTGGGAGGAGGGAGAGGCTAGAGTTGGGGAGGTGGGGGAGGAGGGAATGAGAAGAGGGTAGAAGACTCAGAAGTGGTAAGTCCACATCTTCTCCATGCAGACCTCATGAAGACGTTTTTTAATGAAACGTCTTCCAAAAATCAAACAGTCTGCGCACTCAAAAGCTATTCCCGCTTCTGCGTGCGCGTAGATGAAGAGGTGGGGAAGAGCTTCTAAAGAAAAACAGACAGCACCTAAGAGGTAGGCAAGAGAGAGTAATTTGCAAATGGGTCTTTGTTTGGTTTTATGTAGTCCTACTCCTACCACGCCGCTACGTTGTCATTATGTGTTGGATTTCTGATTTGATTTGATTTGATTTGATTTTTTTGTTTTGGTTTATTTTCTTTTTTATTCATTTTAGAGGGTGTTGTTTTGATAGTATGCCGAAAAGGGAAAGAAAAAATAATGAAATTAGATGGATATCATATATGTGATAAGGGGTGAGCATGCAGTCGATTAGGCTTTTTGTTTTTTCTTTTTAATTTCGGTATTAATATGAGAAAAGAGATACTTTTGATGTGTTTTTCATAAGTTTTTGTCTTTGGATGTTCTGCTAGTCTGAATACCAAAACTTGTCTATGTGGCAGGGGTTTAATAAGTGCCAATTGAGATGGCTAAGGTGACATGTTGACTGTTGAGTTCTGCCAGTTTGAATAGCATATGTCAACAATACTAGATTTGACAATCTTGTGTTATTATTGTTATACTGTACTTTTTAAAATAAAAGAAACACTTGAAAAGATTGGTAAAACTACGAAAAGTAATAAGTAAAGTTGTTAAATTGTGAATGAATGACATCCGCTAGTCAAACTAGCAGAACACAACAGCCAACATGTCATCTTGGCCACCTTGTAGGTGGACCCATGTCACGTAGGCAAGTTACCCAAATATCAAGTTCTTTCAAAACAACACCAAAACCCTTTATTTTTCCATATTATCACCAAGCCAAAAAAAAATCTGCATGTAGTCGGTGTCATTTAATTATTGTCTTACAGATCTTCTTGATTAGTTATTATATATATGATTATGGGTGAGCATGAGTCGGTACAGTGTAGTTATTGTCTCCACTCATGGGTAGAGATGCGGCTTCCGTTAAGGGTTTGTGAACTTGCTTGTGAACTTGTGAATCGGACTTCTGTTTGACGATTAGCAAACTATCAGTCTGTTTGAGTATTAATATAAGAAAATTCTTTTTTTTCCTTTTCTTCTACTTATAAGTATGAGTATATAAACCTTTATATATAAAAATCCTTCTCTTAGTCTTAAAACTTTTCGTCTTCTCAACATAATCAATTTTATTACACCGTCATCTAGCTTCAACTCTTCCGATTCTTTTGGCCTCGATTTTCAATTTTGCATGCCAAAAATGGCCATAGCAACAATCAAAGTTGGACATACAATAAATCAAGGAATTTTATGTCACGTGCAGTGGTGGAGCTTAAACTTTCTCGAGAGCGGAGAGTGGGGGGAGGGAATTAAATTTTTTTTAGAGGAAGCGAACTCGATATTTATATAAAAATTTACACTAACGGGCCAAAAAGTTATACTAACGGACTAAAATATAACACTATCGTCGAAAAAAAGAGAGGACTAAAAATATACACTAACGGGCCAGTGAAACTGTTGACGACAAATATCATTCGGAACTGGTGATATTAAAACTTTGATATGATCTTGTTGAACATATCACCCACGTTACAAGCTTAAACATCTTGGATATGGACGACTTAGTAGTTAAATATAATATTCTATGTATTCTTTTTCACTTCTTATGTTGTTTTATATTAATGAAAATTATGTTTTTAAATATTTTTAGTTATTAGTTATGTAGTTTATTTTTTATTAGTGAATTATTTTTAATGATTTTATATATGTAATTTGACTTTTATTTAAAAGAATATACAACGTTCATGAAGGTTGGAAAAAGTAAAGGCGTAACACTTGACGCTAGTAGAGTTAAAATGATGTGAAATTTTTCATTGGGTGAGGTTGAGGATTGGTGAAATTGAAAAGGAGTGTCCCTTTCACCCTTAAACCACACCATAATCAAACGCTTCGGATATGAATAAACCATAACCGATCTGTTTTGGTTAAATAAGTTATCAGTTAACAAAAGGAGGTTCAATTTTTTAAATAAATATTGATTAAAATTATTATTATATGTTTAGGTTTATTAATTTGTATTACGGTAGAGAGTTTATTTATAAATATAGTGTTCTATATTTAATAGGAAGATTTTATAAATAATGTTAAATGACTTGGTTATTAAGGTACTAGTTTATTATATATAAGAGTCTTAGGGTACTATAAATTGTGTTTTTCATTGATCAATCAAAAAAAAGTGTTATGGGAGAGATTTTACAAACCGTGTGTTTTCTTGTTCGGTTTCTAATATTCGGTTGGTAGTGGTGAGTAAGTTAGATAAAGCGTATGATTGCAACCAATTGGTGCTAGAGCTCTAAGGTTGAAGGCGACTACAAGAAGTTTTTCCAATTGATTGAGTTATTAGCAGTAGAAAAGACTTGGGATTCAAAGATTTCTTAACTGAGAATCATTTATGACGGTGATTTTTTACAGGTAACAAGCCAATATATTTTTAAACAACTTTATAATTTATATAAAGGTAAGCTAAGAAGTAAAATACATAGATTGATAAAGTTGCATATCAAATGGTCACTTAAGAATGTACGATCTATCATACACCCTTATTTATCTTTATGTTGAATATCCATTGATTTAATGTCTTCTATCAGTCTATCCAAATTACTATAAGAAGATCCACCTTCCCTCACAGAGTCCTTTGCCAACTTTGCCATTCGGTTCGTCGATTCTACAAACTCTTCCTTCCTAACCTCCATTACTTCTGTTACAATCTTCTCTACTATAGTTCGATTGCATGTATCCTTCATGTCTAACCCAAGTTTCCACACCGCCTCGACAAATCTACTATTTATTTGTTGATCCCCAAAAAAAGGCCAACTCACCATTGGTACTCCTGCAACGATGCTCTCCAATGTTGAGTTCCACCCGTTATGCGTCAAAAAAGCACCTATAGCTGGGTGGGCTAACACGTCTAGTTGTGGAGCCCACCCAACCAGATACCCTCTCTCTTTAGTACCTTTCTCTAACTCACTTGGTAACTTACCCTCATCATCTTTTCTCAAAACAAGATCCTCGCGAATGACCCATAAAAACCGTTTCTTGCTGTTAACTAAACCATACCAGAACTCGATAAGTTGATCTCTTGTTAATGTAGCTAGGCTTCCAAAACTCACGTACAACACAGATTTTGGTGGTTGTTGATCGAGCCAACTGATGCATGTCTTATCTTCCTCGAACAAACTATTTGAAGTTATTGATTTAGTTAATGACCGAGCTTTAAGATGTGCATGAAGTGGTCCAATGGTGTAGATATTAGAACAATGTTTTTGAATTTCTGAGAGAATAGGACCTTCAAGGTCATCAAAGGTGTTAAGAATTAGAGCATGAGCATCTCGAGTTCGGCGTGTTACATTGCTAAACTGTTGGAGAGTATAGTTGCTTACGTCAGAACGGAAAAAGCTTGGAAGATCTCGTCGGCGAAGGAATCCTTCCATGCCTTTCACATTCACTACTCGTTCATCCATGTTTGCACCTTCGTTTTCATGAAAAATTTAGAGCATTAGCAATCCTAATTCGTAAGCTTTCAACCATGAAAGTATTTTGTGGGGTCACCTACCTTTCTAAAATAATAATTATTTTCGTTCTAGTTATGTAGAAATTTCCGTAGCAAAAAGGTCGTTTAAGAGATTCAAAAGGTGTATAAGGTGGTTTTGTTAATTTAAGTCATTTCGGGGGGAAGCATTTTTTTCATTTTTTGACCTGGCAATAATAAACTTGCATTAATTTCTGAAAAGAAAGAGAAAAAAAGACTCTTTGTTATGTACCTTTTGTCATTATTCTCCATTATTTATACTAGTTGTCTATTATGTTAGACTATGTATTGTGAATGAATTTTTATTACGGGCTCTATCCACATGTGTTGTGAGATTATCCTGTAATATTATAACATGTGACGGTGACTGAATGTAGACTGTGCACTGTTTAGAGCCACTGATCAATTAGTTTGATCATGTTATGAATCAGATGATCAGAGGCTCTTACGAATTAATTAAATTATTTAAATAACATTAATTAAAAACATAATAAATAAAAAAAACATAATAAATATTCAACCGGTTCGTTTTGAGTCGGTTGTGTCTTCGGAATGAACTCGTCCGGATAATCAAATGGATAAACCTAAAGTTTGTTAAATACTTGTCGTCCATGAGATCAAAACTTTATTGAAACGAACCATCCCAATTACCCGACAATTTCAAATGAAAGGATTTTTAAAAATTTGAGAGAGGAAGGAGAGAAAGTAGATATGAAAATTGTGATTTTTTTATAAGAAGCAGGGTAGTATTTATAGGGTAAAATATGATATTTTGAAAAAATAAAAATTAATGAGCCATTGGCTCTATTTGTTATCCCCATATCCCCAACGGCTAGTTCCATCCGCGAGCCCTCTCACGCCCTACCCATCGCGTCCTGGTGTTGCGGTGTTCGCGACCAGGGTGGACAACCATATGGGTCGCGCCCCATGTTCACGCTGCCACAACACATAGCCTTAGGGGCTTTAGAATATTCGTCCTATAGCTAAAAGAACATCTATTTGGGGCATTGGATTCATATATATGTGTTACATGCAAGAGTGATTTTGCCCTTTTAACTAGACAAAGGGAGAGCACCCAGACGCTATAGTCTAATTAAAAGAGGAGGGGGTATGATCTCTTTTTCCTTTGGCATGGGTAAAATTACCCTCAAATGTAACACACATGTATGGATCTAAAGCCTTAAATTTGATGTTTTTCGACTAAAAAAGTTTAAGTATTCCAAACCTTAGCATAAATAATAACCAATGTAATAATAAATATTAAAGATGAAAAATGTGAGGAGGTTGAAAGGTGTAAATACTTTATTTAATTTCTATAAAAGTTGTGACCACTAACTACAAATTCGATAACAAGTACAAAATAAATGTGTGGCCTAATCACTGTATTTAGAATCGTACTAATTATGTTTATTTTGATATATTTTATTTGAATTAGTTGGTTATCGATCAAACCTATAAACCAACCTGTTTTTTTCTTCTATTCTATTATGTTCTAAATCTTATTTTCTAATTAATTTAGTATTAGATATATTCATATTTTTAGTATTTAAGTATTTATATTTTAACAAGCTTTAATTTTACATCAAAACATATAATATTTTAATATATTGTTTTATATTAGATACATATAAATAATTGTAAATATCTTATTACTTATGATCTTAATCAAAATTTAAAAATAGTTAGACTAGTCCCACTAGTTCAACTAGTGAACCAGTAGTTTACCGATTCATTATTTGATCCGGTTTTAAATAACCGGGGGCTTAATCATGTTAGAGTCCACACCTGTAAAAGGAAGTTCACCGGAGTTTATAAGATCGGGGGTGCTAAAGAAAGCCCAGAAAGCACAAGCACTAACCGTCCGAAAAAAGATAACGGGAACTCCGGTACCCTCTGCAGCATCAAGTGGAAACCCCAAGTTCCCATCAGCAATGACACAAGTCACCGGAGAATCAACAATCAACTTCCTGAGCACGGTGTGGTTACTTCACACAAACAATCAAACATAACACTGAGCTTTTCACCGGTGTCCATGGGGCCCTCGTAGAGCCCGTGGATGACATGGAAGCGGAAGCCCCGGTGGCAGTTGAGGGTGGCGTGAGCAGTGAGGCTGCGGTGGTCCTTGGCGGAGATTAAGAAGGTGATGTGGATTCCGGCTGGGAGGAGGAGCTCCGACAGCTTTAGCATGGCGTTGATGTGGCCTTGTGCCGGAAATGGGAAGATAATAACATGAGGCGGAAACGGTGGTTGTAGATCCATGAGTTCAAGCTAAGACAAGCGAATGGATGTTTATTTAGTTTATATAACCCAAGACTGTTGGTATGTTATTATTCACCATACTATATATTAATATTAATAGTACATGGTAGTATAAAAACTCATTAGTATGAAGGGATAAAGGGAGGCTCAAAACGACAATTTGTTATTGTCAATGGGTATAATAGGCGAGCAACAATGAAACAAAGCAATAAACTACAAACACATATTGTTAATTAATTTCTCACGTTAATTAATTTCTCATGCCGACTCCACTTGTTGTCTATGTCCCATATGTTGATTTTTGGTGTTTCTTCTTGTTTTTTGTTTCTGATATCAGTAAAGAGTTCATTGATTTCTAACAAGCGGTATTAGAGATTAATGAATTAGGGTCGTGAGCGAACTATTTGAACGGCTTAAGTCTTGATAATATGGTTCTTCATGGATGTGTTAAGTGAAAGATGTTACTTATATGGTCCAAGATGGTGAGCTTGTATTTAAAAATGTCTAGCAATCAGTTAATATATAAGAGATTGTACAAATATAATTCGATGGAAGTGTGAAACACGTGTTAAAAAACGGTAATAAATTTCAGCCGTTTTTTGAAGATTTTCTTGGGTTTTTACTTGACGAGCAAATTGAAAGTTTTCACCAATTTATGCCACAGAATAGCTGTTAGATTTAATATTGTAATAATCGTACTTAATTTCTAAGTTGTTAGTTACTGACATATAGTTAGAATCTTTTATATAAATTCAACTACGTTTTAACCCGCGCGTTGCGACGGTTTGATTTTTTAGTCCGTAAACCCTATAAAGCTTGTGCTACACCATGATAGAAGCATTTCTTAACAAACGCAACATGACATTTAATCTAAAAGAATACCATATATGTTGTCATTCTGCTTATGCGCCATTCAAAAGTTGAAAAAAGTTCTTACAAATAAATGACCCATTTGAGGGACCTTAGTACTCATAACCCCCGACAAAAGCTGATAAAACATACTAATATTGCCAATGTGTATCGCACATAGTAGATTGATAGAAAGCTTTATGATAATGTTGTTGTAGCCTTTGAAACTTATAAAAACCTACCTAAAAGGTAAAAGAACATAATTCTCACTGTGCATAGCAGGTTTCTAGTTCGTCCATCCCTACAACCATAACCTGCATAGCTTATGAGGTTGAAAAAGTCTATAACCATTTTACTTCAAAACTCTACAACACTCAACACATACCTGCTTCATTTAACATGGGCATTTTTTTGTCACTATCATTAAATGAAAACCTCAGGTTCTTACATCTCTGCTTTTTGCCTACAAAGAAATACCAGAACACAATATAAATATAGCTGATGGAACACTTGATTTGCAACATCACTAACAAAAAATGATGTCAACACTTTAAAACCGAAACATACTCTAAAAGAGTCAATAATGGTAACAAAGATAATGCCATCGTTAAACAAAACCGTAGAAAAAACAAAGTCAAACAATGCATAGATCTAACAATCAGAATACAAAATTAACACACAAAAAATGTTATCATGCATAATCCTAGCATGCTGGTGAGAATCTGGAGGGACAAGTTTGGGAAAAAAAGCCTGATTACAAACAAAATATAGGATAATTTGTGTAACCGCAGGGTGATAGCAGTATAAGAATTCAAATTATGCAATTTCACGGGCACAATTGCAATGTTATACGATCAATCAAATTCCAACGTTTTTTAACCTTAGTTGCACGACACCATTTCTTTTGGTAGTTCCAAAGACGCCCTAGTTTGTACCCCAAGCAAAGCCAAACATGATATGTAAGGGAACAGAACGTAAAGCGCAACTAAAGCTCGAGTTTGATGTAAGGTCAATAGCGAATTTGTATCACTCTAAAACGATGCAAGGCTGCAGTGACTCAAAGCCAATCACATTACAGTTCACAAATTATCTACCTGCAAAGAGGATCAAACACGAAAAACAATAAGAGGAAGCCAAATTCGACAAAATCAACAATAATCGGCCTAAGGACTCGATAGCACCCTCAACAAACAACCAAATCGCAACCCAAAAAAAGAAAGAAACACACAAATAGGGGAGACGAAAGTGGACACAAACCTTAAGTGGAGTGAAATTGATACGACCCGAGACACATCCAAACCGACCCGTACCCAGATCCTATATGGAAAGTGGTGACCTGGTCAACTTAGTCAAATGGAAGTGCTGCAAGTTAGGGATAGAATTAGTGGGGAGAGCCACATCTCCCACGTTTGCATGACTTCTGCATGTTCTCCATATTCACAAATAAAGTGCATTTAGAGTAGCTTAGTTTAGGATTGCATCTTTAATTTAAAGCATGTGTATTTCTTTTAATGAGGTAGAGAAGAAAATTGATTGTAAAGTTCTAGTTCTTTATTTTGTTTTCTTGGGAGTGTTTGCCTACTACAAAAGGCTAATTATCTTGGGAGATTGACTATCTCGAATCGGTCTCTAACAGAAATCGGCTTTAATAGTAGTGAAATCCAAGAGATGAAATCAAAGACTATTCCATCAGAGAGGAACAAGAGCCGCAACACAAAGAAATGCAAGGTAGGGAGATGAAATTGGAGACAAAAACAAGTGCCTGAGAGAAGTGGAAGTGTATATGTTTCAATAAAAAAGATCACACGTGGGCATGTAAAAAAGATCACACGTGGGTGTGAGGCAATAATGAAAAGCCCACAAATAATATGTGGCCAAAATCACAAGACAGAAACATCATGGCAAAAGTCTAAAGCCTAAAACAGACTGTAGCAACATGACTTGCTTTTTAATATAAGTATATATTAATATATTATAATTTTTGAAAAGTTATTTAATAATATAAGAATTTCTTATTTAAGATTGTTGTCTATTTTATTTACTGCACGGTGTGTCATGTTGTCTCAAAGCTCGTTACACCAGCTCCAATAGCATGTTTTTATGTGATTTTTTCTTATACACATATTTTTTTTCTTTTTTCTATTGGAGGGTTTAGTATTTAAGTTGAAAGTTTACAGGGATGAACTTGACATAACAAGATATGTGGAAAGTGGCCGGGCCAAAGGATGTGGGTAATATTAAAAAAAAAATACTCTTTCTATACATATTTTATAAATTTAAATTTTAAATGTAAAAGGTTTTTATAATGTGCCAACGTCTTCAGGTGTTTTTGAGTTTTACTATTAGTGATGTTTTGATTATGAGGTTTAAAGAATAAGTTTTTTGTGATACGGAATCTAACTAGATAGGTTTTTTTTATGTTTTTAGATTTCTTATTAGTGATGCTTTTAGTACCCTGATGACAAATTTCGTTGAAATAAATCCACCTCATCATTCTCATTTAAGATATTGTTCGGTTAATGGCTTGTGTTCTGTATTTGAGAGTTTTTCTACCTGACGAATTCAACACGATACTTGAAAGAACCAACTCTTGAATAACTAGTTCTATATCATAGATTCATTGGTGGCGGAAACAACAACTAAAATCATAAGGTTAATCATTATGCACTACTACAAACTACATTTAATGACACGTGAATTATGACACACAATGATATTATGACGTGTAAAAATGTGTGTCATAAAAAAATTCATCTTTTTTAAAATTTCAGGAAATGTGACACGCATTTTTGTGTGTCATAATTTTAATGTCATAAACGAAAAAAAAACACGGAATGCATTTTAAAATAATTGCATGTCATCTTTGAGCATGCACACTAGTCCTAGCTATCAACATGTGAAAGTGAAGAGGTCAATTTTTTATTCTGATTTTTCACTTGACCAAAAATTAATATGTTTATTTTGATGTTAACTCCAAAGTAGAACAGAATCTCACAATGATGATGATGTGCCACACACCAGGATGTGGATGTTGACAACAAGAGTAAAGAAGTTCCAAAACTTCATGTTGAAAGAGCAGAAGATGTTGATTAGTATGATAGAGAGTAAATAAGTCATGACATAAATTTATGAAGAAAATGATAACATTAAAGTTTATGAAATAAATGATTTTCTTACCGATCAAGAGAGTGTTGAGAGTTCAATAAAAATCACCTATTGTCCAAACTAGAAAACTCTGAAGCTTCCAACAAAGTTTTTCGTTTAAATTTATTGGTAGCAAGCATCGTTTTCAACAACTTTTTGACAAAGAAACATTTTTTCTGATAAGCGCCCGTCGAATACTTTTTTCTAGAATTTTGTGAAAAAGATTTCCGAAATTGAGTCATTAAATTGTTGGAAACTTGACGTATGTTTTAGGGTTTTTTTGTAGTGATATTGCCGCATTCATGTAAGTATTCCCGACAAAAACGTTTTTGTCAGGAACTTGTGTCGCAAAATAAAAGGTTAATTTTGTTTATTAGAAAAAAATATTCTCTTGTGTAACTGTAAAATAAACCGTAACACGCTAAAAAGATATCGACATGTATTTTACGTTACTAGTAAGGTAGGTGAATTTTTAATGAGAATAAGTGTTGAATTCGTCATTTTGTTCAACCTTGAAATTCATATTTCTGGTTATTAGAGGAATTTGAGTAGATTATTTAAAATTTTGTTAATATAGATGTATTTAAAAAAAATCAAGTATAACATATGTATCTATTTTGATACATTTTATTAAATGAATCCAACCAACAGATTTCGATACATCTATTCTAAAGGGGGCACTCATGACACATTATGCCATACCGCATAGAGACACACATCAACGTTGAAATCACACGGCATGTGGGCACTATGATTTAACATCATGCGACACGGAGAGGGGACCGACAGCTGTGTTGCCACACCAAGCCGGGGTATGCCATGCCACACGACATTGGTGCCCTCCCACCCTAAATAATATAAAAACACATCACCGGGACACGTGCTAAGATTTCATCAACTTTAAGTACTCTTCATTCCATTTCTAATTGTTATTAGTGTGTATAAGTATATGTTCTAATTTAATCAAGATCTATTAAGTTACATTTAGAAATTATATAAGACAGATAAGAAAGAGTTGTGTGACCAAGTTTTTCTTCAAGAGGCGACTACAACTGACATTTATGGCCGCAACCGCGAAAAAGCGGCAGTTCGGTGGTGGGTTTGAGACTTTATGGCCGCAATCTCTAGGGGTTTACAATTAATGTTCACTTTCAAAAGCATAGTATAAGCACATGAATTACAGGCAATCCATCCCACTCGAAAGAATTGTGGGTCTAAGGATATATGGGGTTCCGGTAAACATCATAGGCGGCAAGACTTATACAAAGAGAGAAGAGTTTGGAAGAATACTGATAATCAGAGTTCTTATGGATAACTATGATGTATTAAATCATAGATGCCTTTTACTCACCGAAAGGATGAGTGAGATTGATGAAGATGTTATTCTACGTTGGAGAGGTGGCACTGTAAGAGCAAGAGTGGTTAAAGATTCGCAAACATGGGTGCCAATACAGCAGGAGGTATCAGTCAAAATGAATGAGGAGTCATCAAAATATGGACGATGACATGTCAAAGATGGAGGATGAAGTCGACGATGACCTCCACGATCCCCAATCACAAGAGGACAATTGGTGGCTGTTGGAATCCCGCCTCGAATTCTTGTAGATAAGGAACCTTAACCATCTACAAAATCGTTGATTCATGAAACATATAGTAATTATTCTCCACCAAATTATGAGGAATGAGCATGTGATTAAGGTGATGATTCGGCCATAACCCTACAAATTAGTGAACATGCTTCCCAAATGGATAGTGAACCCAATACTTTGGGCCATTACGACAAGGCATTGAACAAGACAAATTAGGAAAATGAAACTCTTGATCAGGATGTAATAGACTCAACTAGAGCTCGTTCTCAAAAAGGTATGCCAGAAGAAAGGGTTGTGCCTGAAAACATTCAACTCTTTCTAAGCTCTAAACACTCCCTTGTGTCTCCTTCTCAACAGGTTACATCGACGACAAGTAGAAACACAAATGTCGAAATTCTGGTAGAAAGAACTATTCTGGCTAGAGAAATATTAGGGCGCAAGATGGATGATCATAAAGAAAAGATAAGAGAAGTAGTTTTGGGTGAAGTTGATAGCATGAATTGATATTATCCTTTTATATAAGGGGAACTGTAGGGGGAGGAAAAGGGAAGGTGGATATAGGTATCAAACTAGAGCATAAAATTTCATTTATTGCATTTTAAGATACTTAATTTGTGGATTATTCTAAGATCAAGGTTAAAATTCTGGAATCGATCTTCTTTTGAGTATATGGGGGTGAATGCAATTGGGAGATCTGGAGGGATTATAAGCATGGAATCCATAAAGGGTAGTAAATTTCTAATGATAAGGGAGAAAATAGAACTTATATCGAATGAGTTGATGCTTGTTAATGTATAAAGAGCTCATGATTAATCCGACTTCTTTCCATGGGTTATGGGTGTTTCTCAATTACTTTAATGAGATCAAATGTGAAACTGATCAATTTAATTCTAAATTTGCTTATCTAACGCTACAAGTTTCAACCAATTCATCTCTGATGCTTGCCTCCATGAGTACAACATGGGGGGATCAAGATTCATATATATGTGTCCAATAATGGCAGCAGATTAAGCAAGCTTAATCTATTCTTGGTTTGCTCTAGTTTTATTAATAACTTTTTGTTGGCTGAAGTCATTGCCCACCAAGATTACTATCCGATCATGCCCCAATGGTGTTAAAAACTACATTAGTTGATTATGGGCCAATCCTTTCAAAATTTACAACTCTTAGCTTTCGGTTGATGGGTTCGAAAAGGTTGGTGTGGAGGCTGCAATGGCTTTTCAAATAGATGAAAACTCAATCAAGGACCATGTGTTGCATCTTTTAGAGAAGTTAAGGGCAATCAAGGTGGCAGACAAAAAATAAGCAAAAGATTCAAAGAAAAGAAGACAAATGATGCTAAAGTATTAAAAGAGTAGTTAGTATCAATGGAGAAGTGGGCGGAAACCAAGATCCTTAGTTTTGAGGAATAGAACATACTCCTTGATTGTAAGGGAAAATTAAAGGAGGTTGAAAGATTAAAAACTCTTGACCTTAAACAAAAAGCAAGGTTGAAATGGGCTACGGAAGGGGATGAAATTCCTCTTTCTTTTACGGTATGGTCAACTCTAACTTGGCTAAGAGAAGGTTAAAAGGGCTATCTGTAAATGGGATATGGGTCACGAATTCAATCAAAATAAAAAAGAAGGTGGTTAAAATTTTTGAATAATAAATTCAAGTAAAATTTTTGAATCAAAATTCAAAGAATCTCACTCATCATGACCAAAGCACTCAGACAAAGACTTCTTGAAAATATATGAAATCGAAAGCTCAAATCTTATTGCTCCATTTACAAAGGAAGAAATTTATGAGACAGTCTGGAGCTGCTTAAAAAGGCACTAGGACCAGGGCCAGATGGTTTCACTTTTGGTCTTATTAAAAATTTTAGAGTATGTTAGAGTTAGATTTTTATAATGCTCTAGGTTACTTCACTCTCATGGTAGGCTACATAAAGATAACAATGGCTCTTTTGTATAATCCTAAAAGAAGACAACCCCTTATCATTTTTGGATTATAGGCCCATCTCATTAATCGGGTGTGTCACCAAGGTTATAGCAAAAACTCTTTTACCTAGACTTAAACAAGTTAGTCCTTCCATTATTAGCCATAATCAGTCAACATTTATAAAAGGAAGATCAATCATAGATGGTATTGTGATCATAAATGAAGTGGTGTCATGGCTAAGAAGTAGGAAAAAAGAAGCGGTGATTTACAAGGCTGATTTTTATGAAGCCTTGATGTCATGGTAATAATTTGATGTTTAGTTGATCTAATTATGTGATTTTACATGATGATAAGTGTAGAAAAAGTTTACTTTGTTTATGTTTTGATTCGTAGGTGTTTAGAGCTAAAGAAGGTCTATTTTGAAAGAAAAAGATGCAAAACATGAAACTACAAGGACTAAAGAAGTAAATGTCAAAATTTACAAAAAAGCACTTTTGAAGGTAGGCCGGCGTATATGAAAATTGAAGATTCTAAGCTAATTTTTGGTGATTCCAAGTCTTCACATTCATCCCAAATCATCTACAATCGTCATCAAAACAAGATTGAAGATTCAATGAAGACCATGAGTGGCTAGTTCTTTCTTGATTGATTTTGGGAGTATAATTATTGTCAAGTGAGACAATTGGTATGCTTTGATTAGATTTTTGTATTGAATATTTATCTATTGAATGAAACATTATGTTTTGGTTAATTTAAACGATTTGCTTATAAATAAAGTTGTTTGCTTGATTATCAGTTTTCAGTTTCCTTGCATCGTGAGCTCATTAAGAAAAATAGACAATTTGATATAGGTAAATTGGTAACATTGTCAACGAAGGAATCTTAAAAGTGTGTTCCTTTGTTATCACTTTAATCAAAAGTTAACATCTTGAAGTTACGTTCTTACAAACCATAATTTAAAAGTATCAATTGTGGATCTTGACGAATTAGAAACCCGGAAGTAATTGTCTTTTATTATTTAAGTAAATTAGTTCAAAAGTGCTTTGCTTTATGCAATTGTGCTCATTAATTCATTCAAAGTTCCAATTCTTAATTATAAAGTTTGTGTCTTTAAGTTAATCGAGTGTTGTTGATTAAACACTTTCCACATATTCTCTATATAAACGACCTTACTTACCCTTGCACAATAAAGGTAGCTAAGATCGATAAATTAACTTGTTTTTTATTGAGTCTCGACAACCAGATCAAGCCTTCGACTCGGTAAATTGAGAATTCATTGATGATATTCAATATTTCTTGGGCATTAAAGTGGAAAATATAGATTCGGGAATGCTTGTAATCGGCCATATCAATCCTCCTAAATGGTCTCCAACAAAAGAATGCAATATGAATAGAGGAGTGAGGCAAGGAGATCTATTATTCTTTTTTTTTTTTTATCATGGTAATGGAAGATGTAATTATCTTTGTAAACATTACATTATCAATAGAACATACAGAGGCGTAAATTTTCCATAATATGAGGTAACTCTCGCTTATTTGTTTTTCATTGAGCAATCTTCACAGGTGAGTGGTCAAAGACAAACATTGAAAACTTAGATTGCATCCTAAGATATTTCAACCTCGTATAAGGACTTAAAATAAATCTTCAAAAATGTACAATTTTTAGTGTTTGGGACCGTCAAGAAATGATATGTGAATATGTTCAGTCGATAAATTGCAAATCCGACAAATTACCTATCTCTTATCTTGGACAACTTGTTAGATCAAACCAAAACATATTATGTCAATGGAGAGTGGTTGTAGACAGATTACATAAATGTTTTATCATTATGGATATCAAACCAACTGTCCATGAGAGGTAGATTAATTCTTATGAAATCAATTCTTGGGAGCCTTTCGATCAATTTCTTATCTTTATTTAAATCTCCTGAAAAAGTATTTGAGTAGATTAAAAGAATTAGAAAAATATTTGCCCGGAATACTTAATCTATTGGTAAAACTAAAATGAGCTTGAAAGCTTAGAACAGACTATTAGCAGCTAAGGAGCAAGGTGGATGGGGAATCGGATGTATAAAAGCAATGAATATATCCCTTCTAACTAAGTGGCTTTGGAGATTTAAAATGGGACAACAATCACTATGGGTCAAGACTGTAAAAGCATTACTATGAGTTCAAATTACGGGTATAATTTCCATTGAAAAATCTTTTCAAGGACCATGGAGGGGTGTTATATCCATCATTTAATGCTTCAGCTCTATGGGAATTGATTTCTTCTCAATGATGTCATGGAAGGTTGAAAAATGGAGAAAATATATGCTTTTGGATAGACACATGGGCGGATGTTGGCTGCTTAAAAAAGCCTTTCTGAACCTATAGAAGCTCAAAAAGAGAAAGGAATGTAAGGTAATAGATAGGTTCAAAGATGTTGAAGGCGAGTCAAAATATATTTGTTCCTGGAAATCTGGCCCAAAACAACTCAACAAGGTGAACTTGAAGGAGAAACAAAAGCCAATGCATTCTTGTGGATCAAATATATAGGGGGAAAGGGATTCTAAATGAGAAATCTTGGTGTAATTTTATAATGTAATAAGCCTCTTGTTCCTTTCTTTTATCCTTTTCTAGTAGTTGCTAGCTCGTAATTAAAATTTTCCATTCACAAACAAAAAGGTAAAATGACAAGAAAAATATATAGAAGTCATTTTTCTTTACTTTTGGAGCTTTAGATTTTTAGTTTTTAACTCCTTACGTGATATAGAATTGACAAGCAAACACTCAAATACAGACAAAATTGACACGATATCCTAGTTAAACTTTAGAAATTAAATAAACAACAAAGTTGTTCTGGTATCTTTTCTTTACTAGTTTATTCCATTTAATATAAAAAGATGAGATCTTTATTTTAATTCATTTTTATACTTTATTTAGTTTATTATTTAATTTAATTTAATCAATCTTTATTATCTTATCAAGACCTTCTAGTAATCATTTATTTTATGTTTTTTACCATAATTTTATAAATACACAACATTATTAGGGCCTGCTATACAAAGTCAAGTGACAATCTTATCCACATCGTTTTCAAACGACTAGTTGAGATGGCTTTAACCGGACGTTTGCAGGTTAGGGCTTGCTAATAGTCAAACTTACTTTTCTAACGCCTATTTGAGGATCATCAAATGATCAGTTGAGATTTTTTCAAATGGTCGTTTGAAGGTTAGAGCTTGTGCCATAACCTCCCTAGTTACATAATGGTCTTGTTGTCATCGCAGAGCACTACGGCCTACCACTCGCAAGGTGGTGGATTTTTTTGGTCGATCTCCATCTTTCGATCTATGTTTCCTATGTCCTTTATTTACATAGTAAAAAAAGGGGTTTTCTAAAAAGGGGGAGACGAGTTCTTTTACGGCTGTTGTGGAGCACCGCCAGCTGGCGCCCATGAAGCAGCGGATTTTGGTGGCTAGTCTATGTCTCAAGTTTGTGGAAAATAGTCATCGGTCATCGACGGCTGCCCTAAGTCCCCCTGTCCCCCAACCATGTCTTTCTCTTTCAAACACTTAGGCCTGAATGGGTTTTGGCGACGATGATTTTGGTGGTGCAACCAAAGACGGTTGAGTCTAATAGCTTTCTTCTTTCTCTGTTGGGTTTGTTTTTGCTCCTTTCTTGTCATGCTTGTTACCTTGATGTCGCTGGTGGTCTCTAGCTCGCCTTTGGTGGCGTTTTTGTAGTGCCAAGATCAGGTGTTTACCTAAGGATTGCGATTTTCATGTGGGTGCTTACTGTCACACCCCGACCCATGGCGACGAATGTGAATCGATTGCTCATAGCTCATGGAAATAAATACGTTGAAATATTATTAAATGTCATTTTTATTGAATAAGTCAAATTAAATATTTCATTACAATGCAATAAAGATTCAAACAACATAATAAAGTTTTTTATTAATCTAGATCCAAGTCCTGTATGAGCATAAAGAAGTCCTCTAAACTGTATCCTGAAACATATTAAAAATACAGTCGACATATGATGTTGGTGAGTTCCTATAAATTTATACATACATATTTAAACAACTTCTAAGATGCAATTCAAGTCATAAGTTAAGAAATAATGTAAGAATATATAGACAGCATAATGATACAATCAAACCTTGACAAAAGAATGGTCACAATAAAATATACGATTAGCTAAGTGTACTTGGTTCCCATGATTAACAAGAATACGTCATCAGGAGCCGGAAATAACCTCGGCTTTAGCACCAAATAGGCTTGTCAAGCCCATAGATCTATGACATCGCTAGGCTAGCAGTGGTTAATGATTGCTTTTACAAGATGACTATCATATAATGCTCACCATTATCTCAAATAACCCTGACAAAATTTATAAAATGAATTGCACGTGCATTACAAGTATTAAGATATTTTACAAGTATGTATTTATACGGGTAACATGCTTCACCCCAAAAGATGTGAAATAAAAATGAAAACGGGATATGAAAAAATCACATTGTATAATGATGGTTGTAGAGTAAATAAGGAAGTTTGGATGTTCAAGAGTCAAAGGTGATGTCCTAAAGTATAAAAAATAAACAATAAATTGAGGTTAGAATTCATTACAAGAAGTTAGGACGTTTAGAGAATGTCAAAAAGTGAAAGGTAGATTGAAAAAAGATTATTGTACCAATTTTAGATTCTGGACAGAATGTTTGGTACTTGTTTGAACAAGTTTTAAAAATAGAAAACGGTTTCAAAAAATTATAAAAATTTACAGTTGACTAGTTTAGAGTCTCCTCGTGCAGAAACATTTTTATGAAAAGATCCGTAAATAGGTCAAAACAGCAGCACAAGACAGAAGGTGCTGAAATGCGCACTTATCTTGTGAAGGCTATTGTTGAGTCGTCCGATTGAGCGTATAAACTATCGTTAAAAAGGTAATTCAATGAAATTTAATATTGGAGTCTGAGTATACTCAAATTTATTTTATTATGACCAAGTTATGGTTAGTTGAATTCAGACTATATTTTGCCAAATATGTAGTAAGGCCCTTATATGCACTTTTAAAATTACTAAAGCATGTAACGGGTTAGAACAAATTTATTATGTCAATATATGGTTTATTAGACTTCATTTGAGTTATAAAAAAAATATTCCAAGACTTTGGCTAGCCATCATTTGGAGAAATAATCTTGTGGAATAATCGAATACGGCAGAATAGCCGTCCATATGCCAACGAGACTCTTTGTTTACGTTAGCGTGTTCTTAGCATGATTTAGGAATGTTAGTGATTGTTATAAGGTTAGTGAAAAGTTAGAAGGTTAATGATCAAATGATAATGATTAAAATTAAAAAAGATTTAGTAGAAGAAATAATAAAAGTAAGAACATAAAGTCATGAGAACAATTGGATGTTAAGATGATTGAAACAATATAGAAATACTTAATATAAAAGTAATATAAGATTACCTTAGTATTAGAAAATTCTTGAAATTTCTTGTAAAAGAAATTATTAAAATTGATCAAAACCAATGGATGAAAGAAAGATATGTGATTGAGATTTTTGGAGAATGAGCAAATGAAAAGTGAGGCCTAAGCTTGTTTTTATAGTTGAGGTTAGAAGGGGGTTATGAATGGTATTAATGGTGAGTTACAAGTCTTTTAAAAGGAGGTTATGATTGGAATTTGAAATAAACCCCATCGTCTCACTGGCCGACCTTGACCCCTGTTATAGTCGACCCGATCATGATATTTCACTCATGATCTGGCCTGGTCGACCCAATCATGATCCTTTTCCAAATATTTTTACGAATACGCTTTTTTGATATCGAAGTACGTTTTGGCGAGTGCCCGATCGAATTGATCGGGTCATGTAGGAACAAGGTTCACTCCCCTATTTCCAAAGGAATAAAGAAAAGAGGAAAGCTCCCTTTCTATTTCCTCTGCTGTTGGTCCCGGCGGGTATAAGATTAAATAAAATAAATAGATAAAAGAATAATGACAATTTAAACTTTTAATTTGTTAAAACCTTAATTTTAATTTAATCAACTTATTTTCTTATAAAATCTTTATAGACTTTATAAATCTCACAAAAAAATTGCAATTTGATTATTTATTTGATTAAATATTTAAAATCTTATAGATATTAATAACTTTTCAAAATTTATTTTATAAATTATAAGATTAAATTAAATTGATTAAGTGACATATTTATTATATGTGAAACATAAAAATATATAAAATGACTAAATATGATTTTGATTTACAAGATTGACTCAAACAGTTTCGGGTTTAGGTTTCTAGTTTGAAAATGGTTCGGATGTAACATTTACCATCGCCTTAATTGGTAATATTCTTGTATTTTTAAGTGATGTTCATGACGATGGCGCTTAATTCATCAGAAACACCTTTTTTGGTTAAAAACACCTATATTTTGTGTTTTCTTCCCCTTGTTTTCATGGGTTTTTCTAGCCCTAGAAAGAGAGAGACATGAAGGGGAATTGTCCAGAGATGACTGTGGTCTTTCTACGTGTCATTCCAGATTGTTTGAATCTACTTAAACTCTATATATTACTCTTGGTTTTTATTTTTACATGTTGTCAAGTCGATGACTTTAAGCCTTTGCTCATTTGAGACTCCCCTTTGGGGTTTTTGGTTGTTGTCGGTTGATGTTGTTCAATTAACATGGTGATAGTTGGTTCATTGATGAGAGTTCATGTGCCCAAAGTAATGTTGAGTTATAGTTGAGATGTTGTTGGGTCGATGATGATGAGACTAGCTTATCTTAGACAATTATTACGAGTTGAGAATGGTAGGGTTTGTCATCCGGCATTGATGAGTTTAGACTTAGCATGATAAGTTCGATGACAGCATAGCCTTCGCATGGTAGGGTTGGAGGACAAGGGTGTATACCCACAACCCCCTGCAACTATTGACTAATAATCGCTTATGGAACCCTAAGACAGAGTGTGTGTTAAAGTAGGTTTTCGTGAGGTTGATGTTCTCATTAGCTGGTATAACCCATTTCAAATGATGATGGCGATGAGGATGAAATCATTCATGTTTTTTAGCCTGGATTTAATCCGTTTATCCAACACACAACGCGTGTGGTTTGTCAAACGACAGTTTTACTTTGTGTGTGATGTATTTGACGTTATAGGTGGTGTGAGGAAAATAGGGCCTATTTCTAGATGTGTATTTTTTAAAAACATACTTTATCTTAAAAGTGTTCAAACCAAGTCATGGTAGAAATGTCGAGATTACTCTTATTATTTGTTTCTATAATCTAGATTGTAAATATTGATGGATTATTGAAAATTACTTTGATAGACGATTTGGAAATTGAAAAGTTTTGTTAAAAGAACTAAGCCCCATTTCTAAAGTTCTTATGTGTTCAAAATATATCTATGAATTTATAATCTTACAATCCAACACAAATGTCTCACCAATTGATACAATTCCAGTACAAAACTTGGACATTTTCAATTCAAGGTCGAGCTCATTTCTAAAATATCATCGATCAACTTACACAAACTAACAGATGATGAACCCGTCCCCGTTATTGACTCTCTAGCCGAATTTTCCCAAGCATTTATATGTTGTGTAAATGTGTCACGCTTCGTCTCCATAACGTCCCTCACTGCCTTTTCAACAATCAACCGATCACAAGTGTCTTTCATGTCTACTCCGACTTTCCATACCTCTTCCACAAACCGGCTATTCACTTGTTGTTCCACAAAGTATGGCCAACAAATCATTGGAACACCCTCCACTATACTCTCGATAGTCGAGTTCCATCCACTATGTGTCAAAAACACACCAATTGCCTCATGGGCAAGAACGTCTTCTTGTGGCGCCCAATCTACTATACACCCGAGTTCTCTTGTACGCTCTAGTAGCTCACTCGGTACCTGAGACTCGTTATACCCACCAATGATTGACCCCGGGCGTCTCACCCATAAAAAAGGTTTCCCACTATTAACCACACCACGCCATATTTCGAGCATTTGATCAATTGTCATGGTCGCAAGACTCCCTATGCTGATGAAAATGACGGTTTTTGGTTTGTGCTTGTCGAGCCACGACAAGCAAGTTCTATTTTCCTTCCAAACATTGTTCGAGAAAGTGGTTTCTGGTGACGTTGGTGTCGTGTGAGCCATGAGTTGTGTTTTGTGGAGAGAGTGCAACGGACCTATGGGGTATATATTTGGACAAACCTTTCGCATGTGCGGGAGTATGAGATTATCCAACTCTTCGAACGTGTTAAGTATGAGACCTTGAGCATGAGGAACAACTTGAGCTTCTTTCAAGACAAGTTTGATAACGGGGTTCGACAAGTCATCAAAACGACAAAAGCTAGCAAGGTCCCGTTGTCGAATTATATGTTCTGTTCCTGGTACATTTGTTATTGCCTGGTCTAATTCGTTTCCTGATAGAGGAACACAAAAATAAACTGCTATAAGTAAAACATAAAACAACCAAACGTATTAAGTAATCATACGCTAGCTAATTCATTTTTGTTGTCATCTAATTAACTTAGGGATGCAAAGAAAATAGGGCATGCTAGTGAAAATTGTCAAGAATCTGAAAATTAAGTGTTTGATCTACAGCTATCATACGCTTACCTTGTATACGGTCCACAACTCCACATAGATCTACTGAATAAGGATCATCATGAACTCATACAGTCCGATGCATGAAAATTGATGATATAGTTAATACTTGACAAAAAATATATATCATTTTAATATCAGTAACCTTACTAATTAAGAAAACAATTTATTTATAAGGAAAAGATCAACAGAAGCGCACATTATTCAGTATCAAATTTGATCCATTAATCTCATAAAATAACACTACTATATACATAACAAATATTATTGGCTACGAACCCTACGTAAAATGCAAATTATATGTATAATTAAATTGTGACATTAATTTATTTATGTTATCCTTCAATTTATTAAATTACTATTTTCTAGTATACAAATTACCGGATTGGTACAAATGAAAAATAACTAGTAATTCTGTATACTATTTTCATATACTAATATCACCAAAACACAAAATTAACAATTGAGGGACAAACCTTTGAAGGGAACAACTCCTGCTTCAATAAGTTTAGGAAGATTCAAATAAGAAGTCCACAAGCCACATGGACTTATAGTCTCAAAACAAACCACCGGAGTCGAAGTCTCAATCGCTATATCCACCGCAAAACCAAAGAACGCATCGGGTATCATCACGGTCACAGGTCGCTTTGATCTCCGACTCAGTGTACCCGAAACCATCATCTCCCGAAAAAGAGGTTTTGTCACTCTATCCACACCATCCATCATCTCCATGAACTTGTCAGCGGATATGGGGTCTTCGTGCTTGAGCCCATCGCGTATGGTCTCGAACCGGAAGTTGGGGTAGTGGTTGAACCGGGAGAGCACGTTGGTGTGGCGGAGGAGCGGGCGGTGGATGTGTTCGGTGTTGAGGAAGGTGACATGGATGCCGGAGAGACATATGAGTTCGGCTAGTTTAAGAGCACAGTTAACGGGGCCTTGGATTGGTAAGGGGAATATTAGGACATGTGGTTCGAGAGTGTTGTGTTTATGAGTTTGGTCCATTTGTGTAGAAGTGAGCTTGTTTTTGAGGTTTTGATGGTGTTTGATGTAAAAGGATATATATAGGGGGAAGTTTAAAAATAGAAGCATTATGGGGTTGGTGTGTGGAAGTTTAAAAATAGAAGCATTATGGGGTTGGTGTGTGGAAGTTTAAAAATAGACGCATGAGAGCATTCACAACCCATGTCTTAAAATTATGTGAGTGTGAGTCCTTAAATTATATGGGATGGTTTAGAGTGGTTGTGAGTGGAGGAGAGAGAAAATGTTACTGTTCATCTGTAAATTTAAAGATTTATTGTTCAACCCTTATAAATTTTTTAATATTTTTGAAAGTGGTTGTGAGTGAAGGAGAGGAATAAGGTAATGAAAAAGGTATAAAAATATATTATTTAATTGAATGGAGAGAGAAGAAGTGGTGATTTTTAGTGTAATTATATGGATAAAGATAAGGAATGGGATGTGAATGCTCTGATGAATATTATTCGGGATGGGTCCAACCATAAGGGGGTGATGTTGAAAAAGAAAAGAAAATAAAATAAAAAAAAACTTTAGGAATTGACTATTAACCTAACACCTAGAGCTATTAAAAGCAAAAAAAAAAAAAAAAAAGAAAACTGAAACTTACCTACAAATATGTTGTTATTGATATTAGGGGCTGTTTGATTTGCTTCTGACTTGGTCAAATGTCTGACCCACTGACCCGGTCAGACATTTTGGTCAATCAGCGTGTTTGATTATCACATTTTTGCGTCTGATCCGGTCCGATGCTACTGACCCATGTCTATTTTCCCTCTTAGCGGGTCAGTTTTGAAACAAGCTCTTACCCGGTCATCACCTTCTGACCGAGTAAGAGCAATCAAACAGCCCCTTAGTCGATAAGAGTCATTCTTTAAACAAAGCATATAGCTTAAATCTTCACATGTAATATATTAAGGTCAAAATGTTTGGGATTGTTTATTTTAATTGAAAAATACTTTTGATAAAAAGTACTTATTAACTTATAACTTTTTAAAATTATTTGAATTGGTTTATAAACTAAAAATTGTAAGATAACAAAAAAGGATATACTTTTAAAAACTAGGGGGAGTTAATAAAATCTATGAGGGGGTATAATAGAAAATTAAACAGAAAATAGTTTTCAAAAGTTATCCTTTTTATTTTTCAGAAACTCTGTTTTACCCTATATGAAAAGTTTTTTTAGGATTGACAAACATTGTTTTTAACTTATTAACTTCTTAAAAGTTAACAAGTCAAAAGTAAGTTCAAAATAAACAATCCCAAACATGAACTAAAGATTGGTTTAGTTTAAGAGTACACATGATTACATGAATGGTTGTGTGAGTCGTTCTACCCATGAACTATTTATGTTACAAATCTATCCTAACTATATGTCTAATCAAGACACCGATGGTTCTTGGAATGCATAGGCGTTAAAGGAATGTTGGTTTCAGACCCAAGAGAAGCCCTGACTATGTGCAGATAACAAGAGAAGCCAGCAACAAGAGAAGCCAGCAATTAAAGGAATGTTGGTTTCAGACCCAACATCATACTCAAACTCTTGTATTCATTACTTGCAATACATACATATAAATAGACTAAAAAATAACATGCAAACATGGGTCACTACTACTATAAAATTGACCACTACTTAACATTCACCCATTACTCCACTACCTAGACTAATTCAAAATGAAAACTTCCTACATACTCTAAACAAAACATGACTCAAATACTAGACCCGTGACCCGTAACTTGACCCGACTTGACCTGATCAGATTAATCCAAGAAGGAAAACAGAAGGAAGGTTATTTTGTGAGATTATGACTTACAGAGGATCAAAGAAAAACTAGGAGAATTTCTTTAAAGAATGAATTTCTCCAGAGAAGGAATTGCTTCGAAGAAGGATATATGTCAAGAAAAAAGAGTTCAAAGAAGGATATCTTCCAAGAAGGAAGGTTCGAAGTAAGGAGGAGGTTTTGAGGGCCCATAGTTGCAATTGTTAGAAAAAGAACGAAGTGGGTAGTTTTAGTTCCTAGTGTGTGTCATATTGTTGCAAGCAAATCATTTTTGGGCAATTGTGTGGTGCAAGAAAGAAAACGGGACAACAATGATCAATGTTACTTATGATAGTGGTAACTAGTAAGGGCATAAGAAACCATAATAGAAAGAAACTAAGCAAGAGATCAGATCAACATAAGCAGTTGATTGAATCAAGAAGGAAGCAGGAAATATGATCCTAATGTAACTTTTTTGAAACAACCTTTTAAAAAGGTTCAATTATCTAAGAAAAACGATGCATTTGCTAACAATATCTTTACATTATCTAACAAAAAAGTTGCTTTAGATCTAATACAACTTTACCTAATTTAACCTTTATTAAAAATATCATTTTAGGCTAATATAACATTTTTAAAGCCTAATGCATATTTTTAAGACCTAATGAAACATATTACTGCATTAGCTTCTTATAGTATATGACAGCAGTAGGTCATGATTACAGAAGGTTAGGAAGCATGCAAGAGCAAAAATAAACAAGAAAGCAGGAAGCCCGTCCTTAGCGGTTCGGATTATAACTAGCAAAAATCAGACTAGTACGGTTCGTATAGCAAGAGCAAGATCAATGCCTCATGTGGTTCTTAGCAAGTAGCAAGTGAAAGTAGCAAGATTGAAGATTTGTAGTTCAAGTTGCAAGAAAAACAGATCTCAAATTACGAAATGAAGAAGCAAACAAGATTTACAAGAAACTTGATCAACCACATAACATTGATTGGAAGAAGCAAGGCAAGAAAAGCAATAAACACAACAAGTAACAAGTTAGAGGAGTCAAGATTATTAAGACTAAGGGCCGAATGTACGTTAATCTTAACGGATCAATGGCGGGAGAAAGGGTCAAAAACGAGTCAACAACAGTTTAAGGAGTTTAGTTGTAATTTTTGTTTCTAGTGGGACTCTAAGTAGCGGGCCATATTTTTATTTTGTAGGAGTAGTAACCCACATTCACATGTTTTGGCTTTTGCATATTTATGTAAGTTTTTCAAAATGAATGAAATGATGAGATCATAAACATAAAATATTTATCATCTTCCTAGGAGTAATATTTTAAGCGAGTGAGTTTGTTTGTAAAATTTAGGTCTAAACCAACAGAATGCGCTGACTAGAAAGTTGACGATGGTGATAAGAGCAAACTTGTAATTTATTTTGTTCTTTTTCTATAACAATTTTTAATATACTCATGTTAATCACTTATATGTTCATATTACAGGATTGGAACCCCCAACGTCTTCCATAGTCCATAGAATAGAGACACTTAATTTACCACGGGATGTCCTGTTAGAGACATTTATTATCTTCTTTG
Source organism: Flaveria ramosissima (assembly GCA_025215565.1). NCBI lineage: Eukaryota > Viridiplantae > Streptophyta > Magnoliopsida > Asterales > Asteraceae > Flaveria > Flaveria ramosissima. The sequence goes on along the minus strand of CM046042.1, from coordinate 48,479,151 downwards.
GGAGTTTTCCTTTTTGGGTTTAAACAATCTGCATTCTCACTCATTGGATTTTGGTTTAAACAATCTGCCATTTTGAGTGGTTGGATATTTGGTGAACATCTTAGCCCATTCGATCCATTGACAATGAGTAGTCTAACTCATCTCAAATTTTTATATGAGACGACCCATGCATACTAACATGCGTTCCTAACTATAGGTTTTGAGTGGTTTTGGACATTTGGTGGAGAACATCTTAGCCCATTGGATCCATTTATAACGAGTATTTTAACTCAATATAAATTTTAGACAAAATTCCAGCAAACATTATTTAAGTTTATATAAATTTGCAGATATTATCATTTATCTATAAAAATTACTTTAAATGTAGAGGTTGAACCTAGAGGCTCGGGAAATCAAATCAAAGTGAAGAAGAAGTTCAAAGTCAGGTGAAAAGTAGAAGTATCCGCGCGACAGGATTGTTGTCGCGTGAGAACTAGGTTCTCGCACGAAAGCTTGTTTTCGTGTGAGAACATACTAGTTTAGTATAAATAGCTAGTTTGTTTAGTTATTGTTAAGCATTTGTCATTTTCCTGAATTTGTAACTCCTGTGTAATCTTTCGAATTCAGAGAGCAATCAAAGAGAAGTTATTTACATTGTGATCTTCACTTCTATTCTTCTACTTCTCAATCCGTAATTGTTTACATTCCGCATTCATAATTACGAGATCGATCTGATTATTATGACGATCCTTACAATTGGTATCAGAGCTTGTATGCTCTAGATCGGTTGATCTGAGGTTGGAACGATTGATTTGAAGAGTTCGTGATCATCAGTTTGATTTATTCTCGAAGATATAAGTTGTATCAGTTGAATTTTGATCAATTTTGAAGATGATGAAGCTGTTAAGTTCGAAGATTGGACGTTAGATGATGTTCTTTCTTGAGCTTAAACTTGCTTAATTGAATCAATTAGGGCCAAATTAGAATCAATTATAACTTAAAAGTTCACTAATGTGCAACAATTGAATTCACTAATTGAACAATTGATTAATCAAAATCTAATCAATTTGGACTAAAATTGAATATGAAAAGTTCTGATTTGGTGAATTTGATTCAGGCAAAAACTTCTGTTTTTCGTGCGAAAACCCTTATTTCGCGCAAAAACCTGATTCTTCGCACGAGGCAATTACAAAGTTTGTTACAGGTGTGAAAACTTGAACATGTCGCATAGTTATTGTGGTTGAACTTTCCACGCGAAAAGTTTCTGAGGACTCGCGCGAGAACTTTGATTTCTTTCAAAATTCAAAGTTTGTTTGAAGAATTTACTATGGCAAATCTGATGAATATCACAGCTACTCTGAATCTCGACAATGAGATTGGCCCAAGCACAAAGCCTCCACGTCTTTTGAATGAAGAAGATTATCCTGATTGGGCGTATCGTTTTCTGAATCGTGTCATTTACACTGAACCCCGGATGATGCGTTCTATTAAGCAAGGTCTATACATTCTTTTGTATAAGAATGAGAAAGAGGAATGGATTGCTAAACCTGAACATCTTTGGGATGAAGATGATCTTAAAAGAATGGAGCTTGATGACAAAACTTATGCAACAATCACTATGGCACTCACAACTGAGATTGCTCAAAAGTTTAAGGACTATACAAAAGCAAAAGATTTGTGGGATGCTATGGAGGAACATATCATGGGAAATAAGGATATGAGAGAGAGCAAGAAGGATATGCTCAACCAAGAATTCAATATGTTTAATTATATTTTTGGTGAAACATTAGAGGCTCAGATGTCTAGGTTTCTAAAGTTGATCACAAAAATGAAGAGTGCAGGGATAAATCTAGAGAATATAGCTGTGAACAAAAAGCTACTAAACTCTCTACCTTACAGCTGGAACAACAACTTCACTACCATCAAAAGGACAAAAGATCTGTTTACCTTGTCTTTAAGTGATCTCATTTCTACAATCAAATTCTATGACATGGATGATAAGAAAAGGGTTGCTAACTACATCAACACCATGGGAGCAGAAGCAACAGCAATGTATGCAAAGATGACAAGTAACCCAAAATACTATGTTAGCTACTCACAGCTATCTTAGTTACAACAGTCATCTACATCTGCTCAATCTAGTGTGAAAGACCAAGCCTCACCTCAATTCTTACCTCATTATCCAATCACTCACCAAAATCCTTATGTCAAACACAACCCCAACCTTACACTCAAACTTACTCACCAACCCAAACCACTCGACCAATCCAACAAGCCTTTGTTATGAATTCTCAATCAACCAAACAAACCATTCAAATAGTTGAAGAGCATCTGGCTCTTTTCACTTCATTCATGAACATCTATGAAGCCTTCTCTGCAGGAAGAATCAGTCCACCTAATGTCCTGGTTGATGATTTACAACAAGTCAACCGGATGATGTTGAAGAAAACAACATAAAATATCAGATGGCGATGGTGGTTTACAGGGCTAAGAATTTTGCTAGAAGAACTGGGAGAAAGGTTTTCAGGGATGAACAATTCAAGCAAGATAGGTTTTGACAAGTCAAACCTAAGATTTTATAACTATGATAATGTAAGGCCCCGTTCTCAGGATGCCTACAGTTGGTCATTCATCGCACATAAAACAAATGACTACATTTAACTTTTATAAAATATCGCAGCGGAAACATTTAAAACTTCCTTCCATTTTAATATAATAGCTTTTGCCAAATAATACATCATTATCCAATTACAAAATACAAGTTTGCATTACATCACAAAAGCATTATAAATGGATGCCATCCCAAAAGAGCCGAGTAGCCTTGCAGTGCCATCCTCAGCAATCATTACCTGCCAACTGGAAACACTTAAAAAGTCAGCATTGTTGAGTGAGTTCTAGTTTTATAACAAAACATACTTTTCATTCGTTAAAACCGTTCATTACATCCATGCGATCACACATCATAAGTACACATAGATAATAGTTATTATCTTCATCATTCATTAACTTCCTTTCATTCATTCATTCTTACTTCCAATCGTTCGTTCATCATTATATCTTTTCCTTTCGTCAACACCATGAACTTTACCCTTCATGCTCATGATACTGGGCCTAAGCCTATAATAGACCTTCATTCACAATGCCCGGCACCTCTGGCCACAGTACCTAGGATAAAGTTCAGGTATACCATTGTCATGTGTTATGCCCTTCATGCTCATGGTACTGGACCTAAGCCTATAATAGACCTTCATTCACGGTGCCCAGCACCTCTGGCCACAGTACCTAAGGCAAGCAACAATGGTTCCATACAAATGGTCAATCACAAAGAAAGACCCCAATGTGCATCCTCCCAGGGTAGCGAACCTGCACACCGTTGGGCTAACACCTTTTAATGGCGTGTCCCGATATCCAATGCTTGCAAGACTTTTTTTACATTCGTCATTCATTAATGCATGCATTCATCTTGTTCCTCTTTTATTACTTTCCACTTTACGGTACATAATACTTTCATTTCATTTATCTATCATAACACGTAAAGCCATAGGAAAGATAAACATTCATCATAATCAGGAACATTAACATATACAGTCATCATCATTATACAGGGCAACATCATACATACATAACATACATCATGCATAAATATGCAACATCATCATCTTCATGCCCAACATACCCTCTAAGGCCTCAACAGTCATCTTACACGAACTTACGGGAATTTCCATGTCTAAACTTACATCTGCACTTTCCTCCGAAGGTCAGTAATTAAACTACACATTTCCCCGGGTACAACAGCCCTACTTGGGCGTATGGACACCCTTCAGTCGCATGGCCTCCAGGCGACTGAACATCATGCGATTGGACTCATGCGGATGAACATCTATACAAATGGACACCCAGTCGTGCGTATGGACCTCATGCGGATGGAAGTAATGCAAATGAGCACCTATGCGACTGACCTCGTGCAAATGGACTCAATGCGAATGAGTCCCATGCGATTGGAACTAATGCGACTAAGCACCTATGCGACTGGACCCTCAGTCGTATGACTCCCCATGCGACTGGACTCCCAATCGTACGAATGAAACCTTAATCGTGCGAATGAACCCTCAATCGTGCGAATGAACCCCAATCGTGCGAATGAACCTCAATCGCCCCTCCGTCGGCCGTATGGCCTTTAGTCGGTCGCCTAGCCCTAGCTGATGCAGAAAGGAGTTCATCTCGAACCCAATTTGCCATTTTCGGCCTCCAAGCTCATCCAAACCCATTCCAAGCCTAAATAAACCATCCTAAACCTTAGGAATGCCTACCACAACACCATACAAGCACACACAAGCCCGGACACAAACACCAAACGCATCACACACAACCACACCCAAATGGGTCAAACACACACATACAAAACGGGTTTCTATGCTTTCCAGCCCCAAAATCGTTTGAAAACAAGTAAAAGATGGGTCCTAGAACTCACACAAACGACCACAACGAGAAGAGCTTTGATTGGACTCGCTACACGATGATTTGCGAGCTTTAATCTACCCGAACCAACCCTTTTCTCTGCTTTTCTCCCTTCTTTCTCTCCTCTCTTTCTTTTGGCTGAAAAATGAGTGTGGGGAGACGGTAAGGGCTGCCCTCTCCCTTTAAATACCACCACACACCCGACTTTCTCTCGGTGGCGAGTTTGGTCCCTCGACTTTGGACTTTATTTCTTTTTCTTCATTCGTCGGCTTCAAAATAAATAAATAACCGGGTGTTACAAGTCGACCCCCTTAAATAGGTTTCGTCCCTGAAACCTGTTATTCCTCGAACAAACATGGGTAACGTTGTCTCATCTCTTCTTCAGTCTCCCACATCGACTCGGATCCTTTCCTGTGCTTCCACTGTACACGCACAAGAGGAACCGTTCCTCAGCCTCTTCTCCTTTCGATCGATGATTGCCACTGGTTGCTCCACATAATTGAGCCGTTCGTCTACTTCGATATCTTCCACTGGAACAATCATATCTTCATCTGCCAAGCACTTCCTTAGATGAGATATATGGAATGTTGGGTGAATCCCACTTAACTCATCCGGTAACTCCAATCTATATGCCACCTTTCTTGCTCGAGCAATGATTCGGAAAGGGCCTATGTACCTCGGGCTCAACTTGCCCCGCTTTCGAAAACGAATGATGCCCTTCCAAGGTGAGACCTTCAACATAACCCGGTCACCCACCTGGAATTCAATCGGTCTGCGTCGTTTATCAGCATACGACTTCTGTCTATCTTTGGCTGCCTTCATGAAGGCTTTGATCCTTTCAAGCTTCTCAGTCATAGCCTCGATCACCTCGATGCTCCCTAACTCCTTCTGACCAATATCACCCCAACAGACGGGCGTTCTGCATCTCCTACCGTATAGCATCTCATATGGGGGCATACCAATGCTGGCATGATAACTGTTGTTGTACGAGAATTCAGCTAACGGTAAGTGGTCATCCCAACTTCCCCTAAAATCGATAACACATGCCCGAAACATGTCCTCCAATGTCTGAATGGTCCTTTCTGAATGACCATCAGTCTGGGGATGATAAGCCGTGCTAATATGTAACCTCGTCCCCATAGCTTTGTGGAATTTTTTCCAGAATTTGGATGTAAACCGGGTGTCAAGATCAGACACAATAGACACCGGCACGCCATGACGAGTTACAATTTCCTTGATGAACAGATTAGCCAACCTCTCAGATGAATATGTCTCGCAGATCGGTAGAAAGTGAGCACTCTTCGTCAGACGATCAACTATCACCCATACGCCATCATACCCTTTCGGGGTACGCGGTAGCTTCGTAATGAAATCCATGGTGATATGCTCCCACTTCCATTCCGGTATATCCAAAGGTTGGATCTTTCCATACGGCTTCTGATGCTCGGCCTTCACCTGTAGACAAGTGAGGCATTTACTCACATACTCCACCACATCACGCTTCAAACCTGGCCACCAATAATCTTTCTTCATGTCTTGGTACATCTTCGTGGCACCGGGATGAATAGAGTATCGAGTCTTATGAGCTTCATCCATGATCTTCACGAGTAGATCCCCAAAACGAGGAATCCACACACGACCGAATCGGGTTCTAACACCGAGCGTGTTTTCACCCAATTCCGCGACCAGACCTCTCATTCTTTCAGAGTTAAGACGATCTTCTTTCAATGCCTCATCTTGAAACTCTTTGACTTGCTTCATCACATCGGAGGTTATGATCAACTGATAAGCTTTCACCCGAATCGGCTCGGGTCTCTCCTTTTAGCTAAGAGAATCCGCCACCAGTTGACTTTGCCCGGATGGTAATGGATCTCGCAATCATAGTCTTTTATGAGCTCCAACCATCTTCTCTGCCTCATGTTCAGGTCCTTCTGCTCAAAGAAGTACTTCAAGCTTTTATGGTCAGTGAATATGGTGCACTTCATCCCGTAAAGATAGTGCCTCCAAATCTTTAACGCAAAGACCACGGCTGCTAGCTCCAAGTCATGAGTGGGATAATTGACCTCATGAACCTTCAACTATCGGGATGCATAGGCTATAACCTTTCCCCTCTGCATCAACACGCACCCCAAGCCTGAGTAGGAAGCATCAGAATAAACCACCAGATCTTCACTTCCATCGGGTAATGACAGAACTGGAGCCTGAGTCAACCTCATCTTCAATTCCTCGAACGTCTTCTCTTGAGCCTGACCCCATACAAACTTCACATCTTTCCGGGTCAACTTAGTTATTGGACAAGCGATCTTAGAAAAGTCTTGGATGAATCTTCTGTAGTAGCCCACCAAACCCAAGAAGTTAAGAATCTCGGATGGCGTCTTTGGTGACTTCCATTGCATAACCGCCTCCACCTTTGCCGGGTCCATCATAATCCCGTCAGGATTCACCACATGACCTAAGAACTGAACCTCGCACAACCAGAATGCGCACTTGGAGAACTTGGCGTACAACTTCTCCCTTCTCAACGTCTCTAGAACTTCCCGAATGTGACCGGCATGTTGTGTCTCGCTCCTCGAGTAAATCAGGATATCATCAATAAACACGATCACTGATTTATCCAACATCGGCCGACACACTCGATTCATCAGATCCATAAAAGCAGCTGGCGCATTGGTCAAACCAAAAGATATGACAAGGAACTCGTAGTGACCATATCGCGTGCGGAAAGTTGTTTTAGGGATATCTTGCTCCTTCACCTTCAACTGATGGTAGCCCGATCGAAGATCTATCCTTGAAAACCAACTGGCACCTTGAAGCTAATCAAACAAATCATCGATTCTCGGTAAGGGGTATCGGTTCTTTATCGTCAACTTGTTCAGCTCACGGTAGTCAATACACATCCTCATACTACCGTCTTTCTTCTTCACGAACAGTACCAGAGCACCCCAAGGAGAGATACTCGGTCTTATGAACCCCTTATCAAGTAGTTCTTGCAACTGCTCCATCAGCTCTTTCATCTCCATCGGAGCCAGCCGATACGGTGCCTTGGCAACATGTTGGGCACCCGGTATCAAATCAATCTGAAACTCGATCTCTCGGTCATGTGGCACTCCTGATAAGTCTTCTGGGAACACGTCTGGAAAGTCACACACAACCGGTACATCGGCTAGTTGTGGTGTTGGCGTATCCACATCCTTTATATAGGCCAAGTAGGCACTACATCCACGCCTCATACACTTTCCCACCACCGCCATCGAATTACTTTCGGAATTGTCGTGACCCGATCACCATAAACCGTCACCGAACTCCCATCAGGCGCTGACAGCTGAATCATCTTCTTGCGACACACAATGTTCGCCTCGTAGTCCGCTAACCAATCCATCCCAAGAACTAAATCAAAACCACCTAAGGTCATCACAACAGTGTAACAGGAAACTTATGACCCTCTAGCTCCACATCACAGTTCTCTATCATCTTAGAAATCCTAGTAGATTTACCTATGGCAGTTTCTGCATCAAAGGGCGCTTCAACACGTCTACTACTAACAGGCAGCTTAGCACAGAAGCGCAGAGAAGAAATAAAACTTTTACTAGCACCAGAATCAAATAACACAGAAGCTAAAGTTTGGTTCACTAGAAACGTACCGGACACAACGTCAGGGTCCGTCCTAGCCTCCTCCTGTGTCATGGTGAATGCCCTGGCACTCGCCCTCGATCCTTTATTCCCCGTCTTAGCCCACGGCTTCTTACAATCCTTACTTATGTGACCCTCTTCACCACAGTTAAAGCACCAGACCGTACGACAGTCCCTTGCCATGTGCCCCGCCTTCCCATATTTAAAGCACAAGTTCGACCCAAACCTGCACTCCCCACTATGCTCTCTCCCACACCTACCGCACTTCTTCACACCTGCCCCCGATGTGACCACACGACGGTCGTCCACCTGTGCCTTCTTCTTACCCGTCGAGGCCATCACCTCGACCGAACCTCTTTCCCTGCCAGTTTCGATCACCTCCACCCTTCCTACCACCTTCAGCCACCACCACCACAACCCTCTCATCATACAATCTCCTGCTAAATCCACCGCCGACCTAAACGTGCTCGGTCGGGCAGCGATCATGTGCCTGCGAATATCCACCGGCAAACCATGAATGTACCTCTTAATCTTCCGTGACAGAGGCGTCACCTGATCCGCACCAGACGTGCCATCTCATTGAACTTCGTGGTGTACTGCTGGTGTGTCATGGTTCCCGCCTCCAACTACAGGAACTCCCTCTCAACCTTGTCCATCTCCCGGTGAGGACAGAACTCCTCAATCACCAACTTCTTCAGTTCGAGCCACTTCATTCTCCCGATTGCCCAATTACCCTCAGCTTGGACAATATTGTCCCACCAGCATAAAGCTGAGTCCACAAATAAGTGGGTAGCAAACTTCACTTTCTGGTCCTCCCGGCACTTGCTGATATCAAGAACAACCTCCATTTCCCTCATCACCGATGAGTAGCAGCAGCAGTGTCGTTTCCATCGAAAGTAGGGGGCTTGCATCTCATAAACACCCCATAGTTACAGCCTCGTGCCACCTCTTGCACGGGCTCATCTTCTTCCTCTTCCTCATTATCAGAGAAAATCGTTTCAGGCTCCGGTTGCTCCCGCTCCCTTGAGGCCCTGTTTCTTTCCCTTTCCTTTAATGCCTTGATCACTTCGGT
>CM046042.1:48163597-48365675 GCA_025215565.1 Flaveria ramosissima | reverse complement strand
TCAACCCTATATGACGCGTAAGATGCTACACGAGACATATAAGGAGTATCGATTAATAAGTTTCTATATATTAGGACCATTTAATAATCAATGTGCATACGTTTAACAAGCCCTTTATTAAATTAGATTAATGTTTATTGATTTGATATTTTTATTAGAACAAAGACAAAAAAGAAATTAATAAAATAGCTATTATTAAAATATAAAAACTATTTATACTATTTAAAGTACAAAATAACGAAAACACGATACACTTTATATAACATGGTTTGAAATCACTGAAGTGTAGAACACCATTTTATTTACAGTTGAAGAATTTTGCCAACAAATCGTTACACATAAAAGCACTATTTCATAGATTCAATTCTCCCTCTGCTTTGATTCTTTTCCAATTATAATCCTTCACAGTCAAAACCCATATCACAAAGTCACAAATTCCCTTGAATCCGCTGTTAATTCATCAAGATTTCTGCAAATACCCATCAATTTGATTGCGTAATCATACATTCATACCCTCAATTTGAACAATTGCGTGTCAATCCATTGACTTTCTTGTGTTCATTCACAATCTGACACACAACCTGTGTGTGAGAGAGTGAGTGAAAGAGACAAAGGGGGAATATACATTTACATACAGATTTGTATAAATATTCATCGCTGGCTCACTGCGAAAACATAGCGATTTTGGAAGACGAAGAGAGTGTATATCTTCTGTCAATTGAAGAAGAAGGAGTGGAAGAAGGGATTTCTTCTGTAATTCCGATGGAGGGCCATCGGGACGACGCCGTTTCGACTCGTCCCACGAAGGTCTACTCCGATGAACAATTAAAGATTGAAATCCCTGAAACTGCTCATCAGATTAGCAGCGGTTAGTTCGTTTTTACTGATTTTGATCTGTTTACAGTAGCGAATGCATGTTGGATTTCTGTTTTGCTCATCAATTTACACCCCTTATGTTCTATGCTTTGATTCAATAACCATATGAATTGTGCAATTTTGTGGGAAATGATGCAATTGTTGTGGTATGGAGGTTTAAGCACTTGTTTTGATTGATGTAGATTCATGGTTTCAAGTGGGCTTTGTGCTTACAACTGGTATCAACAGTGCTTATGTGCTCGGGTATTCGGGTGCAGTCATGGTTCCACTTGGGTGGGTTGGTGGAGTTGTGGGTTTGGTGTTGGCTACTGCGATATCACTCTATGCGAATGCGCTTATCGCGAAGCTCCATGAGTTTGGTGGGAAGAGGCATATCAGATACAGAGATCTTGCAGGATTCATATATGGTAAGAAACGAATGATTAGATAGAATCTTGCATCATGTGTGTGTGTGTTTGTAAGTTAGAGGATGTGAGTTTAGAAATAAAATTGAGGCTTTTTGGACAATTGCAGGCCCGAATGCTTATTCTCTTACGTGGGTGTTGCAGTACATAAATCTGTTCATGATCAATGTTGGTTATGTTATTTTAGCTGGTCAAGCTCTTAAGGTACCTTCAATCAGCCTGAATTGTTAAGGTTGTGATTAAAGATGGCAATATTGACCCATTTACTTTTGAATGGGTTGATTTTTGTTGTTTTTTATTTATCTCAAACACACGCTAGAACGGGAATCTGTAGAACAGGTTGGAGGTTGCACAAAGTCTGTTTTCAATGCATACAACCTCCTAGATCGTTTTACCCAAAAGACTTATTATTGTAATAATGTCGTCTTTAATCATGATCATATATTTTATCTATTAAATTTCTAAAAATGACAAAACGTGTTAACGGGTCAACATGGCCTGATGCCTAATTACAATGATCTGTTTCAACCCATCACCCAATCCACTCATCTTTGGCCTTGAAGATCTATTTAGATCTGTTTATCTTGTCTTCGATGAATTATATTCTCGACACAAATTGTCAAACAGTTGTTTTTAACTATATTAGTTAACAATAAAAAGTTATGAAATATGATTATTGAACCATTGGATTACTATTTTACAAGAATATAAGCTTTTCTTCTTCCTTTGAAATTTTGATCACCGAATTATAGTGTTTTTGGTTTAATCTTGTAGGCTATTTATGTACTCTTCAGGGATGACAACGCCATGAAGCTCCCATATTTTATTGCAATGGCGGGCTTTGTTTGTGGCCTCTTTGCAATTTGTATCCCTCATCTTTCAGCTTTAAGGATTTGGCTAGGATTTTCAACCTTTTTTAGTCTAGTATATATCGTTGCAGCGTTTGCGCTGTCTCTTCGTGATGGTATATTAATATGACCTCCTATTCCCATCTAACACTTTTATTTGTGGGTCCCATTTTCACAAAGTTACATAACCATATGTTTTTGAACCGTCTTATATCTTCTTTAAAGGGATTCGCGCTCCACCCAGAGACTATAGCATTCCAGGGTCAGAGATAAGCAGGATTTTTACAACTGTTGGTGCTTCTGCAAGTCTTGTTTTTGCTTTCAACACAGGAATGCTCCCAGAGATACAGGTTAAATGAAGACTAGTACTAAACGGGTCGGGTTGGGTCGGACCAAAACACCTTTTGTCCAGAAAGTTTAACTTTTTTTTCATAAATACCTCGTGTGTAAAATACGATAACAAAAACTATATTCATTTAGTAATGATTTAATATTATGTATAAATAATCTAGAAAGATTCATGCATTAGAAAATGACACTCTTTGTCTATGCTCTGCTGATAAATTTTTGATATTTCCTAGGCAACAGTGAGACAGCCGGTTGTCGGGAACATGATGAAAGCTTTATACTTCCAATTTACAGTAGGGGTTTTGCCATTATATGCTGTTGCTTTCATGGGTTATTGGGCTTATGGGAATGATGCATCTGCTTATTTGCTTAGCAGTGTTGGTGGTCCAGTTTGGGTGAAGACATTTGCCAACATATCTGCCTTTCTTCAAACTGTCATTGCTTTGCATGTAAGCTTTTTACCTCCTAACTTCCATTTATCCTTTTTACATCGAGAATACATGTAACACTGGGTTGGGGATGTAACCGTATAGGAGGGGAGTTTGGTTTTCATTATAACTAGAGGTGTCAGAAGGTAATGGGTCGAAATGCGTTCAAGATGGTTTGGGTTGGGTTGACCTGCTAACTTTTTTGCTTGTTTTCTTGAATTATATAACAAAGATGAATGTATTAAATGCGACTATAAAAACCATCTCAATTATAGAAGGTTGTAAACACTTGAAAAACACCTTGGACGATTTCTCTTAACCTGATTGACCTGCTTCATATTTAGGGGGGAAAATAAAATTGACCCGTTAAAGAATCAACATATATATTTTTATATCAAATAAGTTGAAAATGTTACTTACATTTTTATGAATAAGACACGGGTTTATTTTTCCTTTAAAATATACGCGAATGTATACACTATGTATGTCATGTGTGTCACATACTTTCATATTATTATATATAAAAGCTGCAATTTTCATTATTTGAAAGTCTTAAAGTCATAAGTTCCTATCTAAATTGTCTTATTACAACATGATCAGTGTTATTGAATTGGGCACTTAAGGTTCATCTATTCCGTCATCGTTGAATGTACAGACATTTGACAAATAGTAAAACAATACCTACATAGTCACACAGCAATATAATATGACAATAAGTGTATCTCCCAATATTATTTGTTTCTGTTTATAAAACCTATAACTGCATTTTGTTTTTTTAATAGATTTTTGCAAGTCCAATGTATGAATATCTGGATACAAAATACGGAATCAAAGGAAGTGCACTAGCCATAAGAAACTTGTCATTCAGAATCATGGTCAGAGGCGGTTACTTAGCGGTAACTACCTTATTAGCGGCGGCACTGCCATTCATTGGAGACTTCATGAGCCTCACAGGAGCCATCAGCACCTTCCCACTTACATTTATACTAGCAAATCACATGTATCTAGTGGCCAAGAGGAATAAACTCACTTCTTTGCAGAAACTATGGCATTGGCTCAATGTAATATTCTTTGGGGTTATGTCTGTTAGTGCAGCAGTTGCTGCCTTGAGGCTTATTGCTGTGGACTCAAAAAATTACAGCATTTTTGCTGATATATAGTTTGTAAGTTTCATTGTATTTTTATGGGATATTTAAAATAAATCCCTTTTTAATTATTGTATATCGAATGTTGTTTTATATATAGTTGTATTTAAATCACTGATAAATAACTTCTCAATTTGGAGATAAATGCCACAAATATTAGTTTCTCTTGCTTGCCAATCTTTCAATATAAACCATGTTGCAACTATTTTCATGAATTTTAGTTCTTGTCACACTTCAAGAACAAGTGAGATCATTTTCACTTATTTTAATATTCTAGTTATTCTCATATAGTTTTGTTCTCATCTCACCTTTATCAAACCATACTGTTTAAGTGAGATTTTATTAGGTATGTTGGTTTGTATAATTATTCTCGTTCTTTGAGCTTTATAGAGAATGCAAACAAGTTGTGGTTTGAACTTCAAAGAGTCTAGATTCCGATTGTATTTTGTTTTCTGATCGTATACAGAGATGGATAAGTGTGAGCCTATGAGTGTTGAACTTCTTAGGAATAGGAGTTGAAGAAACCTCTCTAAAACCATGCTTTACGATTGTTGTGAAGGTGAGAGACACACAGAGACAAAGGCGCAAACCTCATGTACGTAAGGTGCTTCTATTTGCAAAAACACTTCTAGTACTTTTGTATATCTAATTTTATATACGAAACACGTTAATATTATAATTAACAGGTAAAACACAAAAAAAGGTAAAAAAGAAACAAAAAACAAAACAAGAATATGTGTTAGAAATGCTGAATACATATGAGCATAATTGTCAATTTGGGTTAAAATGAGTACACTTATGCTTGAAAAATAAGATAGAAAAAAAAACAACCAAATCAAATAATAATTATATATATACTAATTATTAAGTTGTTATGCATCATGGTTGTATATGTAGTTTAATAGAATGTACATACCTTTTATTTTTGTTTAAATCTTTAATTTTTTTGTATTTTAACCCAATACTTTTACATCTTTTACAATTCAACCCTAATAATATTTTTTTACTTTCAACTTTGGTTCATATATTTTTCATATTTTATAAAATTTATATTTTACGTTCCGGTCTAAATTTGGCAATTAATACGTCGCAACGTGCGTATGTAGTTCAACATTTTTACGCATATTATTTCATGTTTAACGGATCCGTTGCAATGCGTTGGTCTTTAATCGACTTACATTTTAATTTATATATTTTATGTTTCACATACACGGTTCAATATTTTTACGTATAAGTCCCGTTTTTTCCATTTTCCATTTTTTTAATACGAGTTTTTTCGGTGTTTGTGAGCACTGGTGGTGATGCGTTATTGGTGCTACTTGGCATGATTTTACACCCCCGCTGCAACGCGGGGGGCTTAATACTAGTATATTTTAAAATGCATACAATACATTTAGGGAGCGTTTGGTTGGTAAAAATTCGTTAGTATTGAAATTTGAATTCCATTCTTAACGTGTTTGGTTGATAAAGGAATTGAAATTCTTTCCCTCAAACTCCTTCAAATGAAGGATTTCAAAATCCTTCCAAGTATTAAAGGATTTCAAATTCCACCGATCCCCACCTCCACCACCAACCGACACCTACCATCCTGCCCACCGCCAACCGACGCTATCGACGACCCCGACCGCGGACCACCGCCGCCCCCCGCCGACCCCGACCGCCGACCATCGCAACCCGCCGCCGCCCGCCGCTGACCCCGACCGCCGACCCCCGCCCCCGACCGCCGCCTACCACCCCGCCCGCCGCGAACTGACCCCCGACTGCCGACGCCGCTGACCGCCCCCGACAGCCGACGTCCACCCCGACCGCCGACTGCCGCCGACCCCGACTGCCACCGCCTCCAACGACCCTGATCGTCGCCGCCCCCGATCGCCGATGGTCGCCCGTCGCCAACAGACCGCCGCCCCCGACCGCAATTGACGCCGCACAACGCCGACGCCGACCACCGCCACCCACTATTTTCCCCGACCGCCGCCACCCCTAACCGTCGACTATCGCTGACCGTCGTTGTTGAACCGTGTCTCAACGACGAGCGTTATCGGTTGGTGGCGACAGTGGGGTACGGTCGGTTTTTGGCAACGGGCATGGTTGGTGGTTGCGGTCGATGTCGATGGTGACGGCGGCGGCGGTCGGTGGTATGTTGCGGAGATGATCGGTGGTCATTGAGGTGGTGGCGGTTTGCAACGGGTGATAAATTTCAATTCCTTTATAAGTGTTTTGTCACTAGAAATGCATTTGGAATTTCAATTCCCTTTATAGATTCCAATTTCTTTAAATTCCAAATCCTTTGGAAAATATCTATGAACGAGTGCTAAGACATTTGCTTTGAAAGCTACAATCAAATTATATTACATCTAAAATCAAAATAAATGAAAATTTGGATGTACAAGACTCCCGCATCACCTTATCCTGTATTTTAGCAAAAAATTGCTTATTAACGATGTCAATCGTGTCGGGTCAAGCATGGCCGGCCCAACTAAAGCCCAAGTGAAGCAACGGGCTTGGGGCCTCCCAAAAATTAGGGCTCCATATTTATAATCTATATACACATATGTATGCATATATTTGGGCTTATCTTAGACATAATATGGGTTTCTTCCGGTGGGAAGATGCGATTTCAAGCCAAAAGAATACAGAAGCGGGAATTTATATTACTTGGAGAACTAAAAGGCATGTGACAGACTTTAGTGATTCAAACGAACAAGAAGTGACAAACAGATTCAACTACTCATTTTCTTTTCTTGATTTCTTATGATCTATTAACTAATCTAATTTCGATTTCGGAGATTCATCGGAACAGTGATCTAATCTTATTTCGATTTCGAATACTCGGAGGAAGGAAGTATCCGGCTCAGGCCATCTGGCGGTGCCAATAAGGTGCAACGAGCAAAGAGTTGTTGTCCAGGTTCCCGGTTGGGTGGTGGCGTGGTGCGGCGAAGAGTTGTTCTTCACAAATTCTACTATGAAATTCCACCGCGTCACTTCAGGCTTTTGCTTCTCTAATCTCTTTTAGCTTCTCTAATCTCTTTTAAGGTTAGTTTGTGTTTGACTTCTATAATCATTATTTTTGTCATCTTGTTTTAATCTTAGTTTTTATGTTTTAACTTATTGATTTAGGAATTAGGTTGCAATATTGATTTTGTCTTCCTTAAAGCTTTCTATAGTTTTTGCAATATTAATTTAGAATCATACTTAAATAGTTAATTTAGGAAAAACTTCATAGAATAGTAAGCAAGTTTTAACAACGTTCTAATTAGGTCATTTATATTTTTATTTGTTCTAATCAGGTTACTAAAGTTTTAAAAGTGTTTCAATTGAGTCACTAATACTTTTATTTGTTCCAATCAGGTCATTAAAGTTTTAGGAGTGTTATAATCAGGTCACTCGTATTTTTTTCATTGTTTTAAATAATTCACATTTTTTTCAAAATAATTCATTTTTTCTTTTTTTTTTAATTTTTTTTTTTTGCAACTTATGAATGACCTAATTAGAACAATTCTGAAACTTTAGTGATTTGATTGGGACAAACATTTTACGAGTGACCTGATTGGAACAAAAAACTTTATGAGTGACCTAATTAGAACAATTCTGAAACTTGATTACTATTTTACAAAGTTACCCCGTTAATTTATCTATATTTGACTCATTTAAGTTTCTAAGGTACTGTTTGTTTTTACTGCAGGAAAATGTCTGCAGTCTACGGACCACATCTGCAGACATCTGCAGCAGAAGAGGTGGACTAAATGTATGCAGTCTGCAAGAAAAAGATTGTTTGTTTTTTAAGATCTGCAGACTGCTAAATCAATTTCACAACCAACTCGAAATTCAGACTGCAAAACAATTTCACAACCAACTCAAAATTCAGATAAAATCAATGATTATTCTCGTAGGTTTGGGTTGATGTGGCCAATTATCCCAAATAAAAAGAAATTATTTAGGATCAAATTTTGCTCAAGATGATACCCGAGAACAGTGAACCACGATGATGATGAACATACCACGGTGGCAGTGAACCACGGTGGCATAAAAATCAATGAATCAACGAATCAACGGCGATGATGAACATACCACGGTGGCAGTGAACCACCCCCTTCGATGCCGACGTCGTGCTGGAGGTGTAACTCAACGTGATGGTATCCCACTCGGATTCGGGTCTGACCCAATTGAACTCCGGATCATCGTTCTCCACCATACTCTCGTAAGTGCATAAAAATCCAACATTTGATTCCAACTGAGGTTGATCTTTGGTGATGAGGACAAGCATCGGTTTGGGGGAAACATAGAAATCGCGTCGAGGGGGAGGGGGGCGAAGGGGGAGGGGGGCCGAAGTGGGTCTAGGTGGCTATGGTGGTGAAGGGGAAGCGGGGGTCGACGGTTGTGAAGGGGGAGTGGAGGAGGTGGGTATGTGGGGAAGAGAAGTGTTAGGGCTCAAATGAAGGATTCAGAAGAGTTTAGAAGAGGTTGTGAAGACCTTGTTCCACATCTTCTCCGTGCAAACGTCAGTAAGACGTTTTTTAATGAAACGTCTTCCAGAAAACAAACAGTCTGCAAAGTAAAAACCTCTCACCGCGTCTGCAAGTGCGCAGATAAAAAAATAAAAAAGATGTTTTTTCAAAAAACAAACACCCTCTAATTTTAAATAAATTATATCCGGTGGTGTTTACCACTTTACCTTCCCATTTCATGCTTTCACCTCTTACATTAAAAATCAAAATAAATTATCAAATTTATGTAGAACTTCTCAGCAACCGATCACCTGATTCATCCTCTCAACGCCCGTCTTCTTCATCTTCTCCACTGATTCAATTCTTCAAATTCGAACACAAAGTAAGAACATCAATCTTTTAACGCTCGATCGCTCTTCTTCTTCTTCGATTTCTACTTAGGGTTTGTTTTTCAATTGCTTTAATTTGTCCATAATTTAGGTCGTTTCGTTTCTGATTCTGCTTGCTTGTGTCTTTAACATTGATCAGATAACTTAGGTAAGAGTAATACAGTTGTATAGATTTGTTCTTGATTATGTAAATTTACAGATCTGCACAATATTGTTTCGAGATGGAGTTACATTTTGTGTTTAAATGTCAAATGTGTCGCCTTTTAGTTTCTTAAAGCTTATACATGGTATAGAAACTTACTGAAATACTTTTGCTAACTAAGTTAATCCAGTGCCCCAGTGCCCTAGTGCCAAGAATCCATCAGCAACCACCGGAATTAGTTGTCGAATCATATTTCAGTCCCTTCAGTGACACAGCAAGAACCCTACTAAACAGGTGCCTTCTTTTTCCTTTTCCCCTTCAGAGGGCAACAGTTTCTCCGTGCTTTTTAATGTTCATAGATGTTGATTTGCTATATGTGTGTGTGAAATAAAGCACTAAGTTTATAGAAGCCATAGAGAACTAAGCATTTGAAAGCCTAGAAATTGTCATCCTTCTGTTCTGCATTGTAGATCTTTTATCTTTGCTCAAACATAAAACATCATCTCTGGATTGATTTTGTTGTTTCAAAGTTCTTGCCCTAATCATACAATTACCCTTTCTCAGAAACTCATGTCTGGATTTTCACATCCAGAGTTTAGGAGATCATGGAATTTGAAAGTTTATGGCTTCAGTATGAAATCATAATTTGTATCATTCATGTATGGATTGATTTTGCTGTTATTGAGTTGTTGCCTTAATCATACAGTTATCCTTTCTTAGAAACTTACATCTATAGATTTTCACAACCAGAAATTAGGAGATTATTGAATCTAAAATTTTGTAACTTTCATAGTATTCATGTCTGGATTGATGTTGCTGTTTTCTTTGCCCTAATCATGCAATTAACCTTTCTCAGAAACTTTACATCCATAGATTTTCAGCATCAAAATTTAGGATATTATGGATTTTAAATATTTTTAACTTTAGCAAACATAAAATTGCTTATTTAAACAATGATTTTCTTTGGCAAGAGTTTATAGCTTAATAACTGTCACTTCATTTGTGATTTATAAAAAAATACCTTACCAAGATAGCCTCTGTTTTGGAAGCTTTTACAGTTGATATCTTGCCCCTTTTATATATCTTGTTCAATACCTCATGAATGTTGCCTGTTAGCTGTGACCATTGAAATGGTTAATACTTCTTTTCACATCGTTCCTTCTTTCAAATATCATTAAGGTGATTGCTGGTGGATGTTAATGCATGGCGAAGATCAGAGACCGGACTGAAGACTTTAAAGATGCTGTCAACAGGGGGGCTTTGTCTTTGGGATTTAACGAGGTTGGTTTTCATTTTTTATTTTGAGTCTGTTTACCAGTAGCAAATATAATTTCTTTTGTTGATTTACCTTTCTTTTTAAAAAGGGTTGCAGCTTTGAGTTCAGTGCTTTACTGATCTTTATGCTGTTTGACCATTGTTCGATTGGTTTACAATGTTGTGGTCATTTGTATCTGTTTAGTTTATAAATATGAAGTACTTATCTGTTATACCAGTCTATATCACCTGTTTAGATGGCATACCATTACTTGATAGAGATGATAACTATTTTTATTTTTATATCTTTTAAAGATACAAATTATAATGTACTGTTGTCTTGATTATTCCTGATCTGCTAGACATCTTAATTAATTAATATCAAACATGGTAATAACACAGTCAGATTTCTGTGTCCATAAAAAATTTTTGGATTGGTTTTAGAATTTAAACATGTATATATTTGACAGTTGTAGCTACTAGTTTTGATGTGTGATACTGCAACTATTGTCAACAGTCCAAAGGATACCTCTGTTTGTTTGTATTCATAATAATAACATGCAGTTTCTGATCTGATTATTGTCAACAGGCCAAAAGGGCAGCTCTTATGGCATCTTTTATCATTCACAAACCTCGGGAAAGATCACATTTCACCAAGGCTGCGTTGAAAACGGTATACACAATTCTATTACCATATGGCTTTAAAGCAGAGCTGGCAATTTTGACTTGTTTACTTATAAATGAGTCAATTCACGTTTTGTTTTAAGCTGTTCTTTACACAGACATTCGATGTTCCTCATCTGATCTCCTTTTTTTTTCTTTCCTTTATTTCTCAGCTAGAAAGCATCGAGACTCTAGAACAATTTTTGAAAAAACACAGGAAGGATTATATAGATCCTCATCGTACCACAGAAGAGGAGAGGGACAGCATTGAGCATGAAGTAAGATTTAAATGTTATTCTTATTTGGAATATGATACAGTTTATACCCAAAAAAGAGGCAGTTCTATGATATAAGACTGTAGCTGGATAACATGCATACTTAAAACGGGAAACAAAAATTAATGTGCGGCTATTCTACAGGTTAGCATTTTTGTTAAAGCCTGTAAAGAACAGATTGACATTCTCAAAACTAGCATAACTGATGAAGAAGTGAATTCAAAGGGCTGGCTTGGCATTAGAGGTGACAATGCTAATGCTGATACTATTGCACACAAACATGGAGTGGTATGTATAATTTTTCCCAACCACCATTTTCTTTGTATTTGGGCGTATAATGAACTTGAATGACCAGAATAAGATAATTAACTATAACAAAACATGTTGTAGGAGACGGTTATTCGGGTATGAGATTAGTTTTTTAAACTATTCTGTGGGTTTGGGATGGGTATGGTGTTCGATTATCTGGACCCTTTTATCGGTATAATATACTATATAATGTTAAAATGTATAATAAATAGTATGTTGATGTTGTTAGAAACTTGAAAATATGAATATTAGAATTATAGGATTATTAGAAGTGTAGTTAAGTATATGATATTTCAGACCAGTTTTAGTTGAGAGTTTAAGATTGGGTCAGTTCTTATGTGAGTTTAGGATTGGGTTTTGGGTGATGGTCATCCCATATTCCCACCAGCAAAAGCTGAAGACCCCTATAAAGTGTGTGTTGGTGATTTTCATTAATCATAACTTTTCCTTGCTCCAATTCCAGGTTTTAATATTAAGTGAAAAGCTTCATTCAGTGACATCGCAGTTTGATCAACTCAGAGCCGTACGATTTCAAGATGCTATTAATCGAGCTATGCCTAGAAGAAAACCGAAGCGGGCTCCTGCGAAAACTTCTACTGATATCAGCAACAATCTGGAGTCAAGGGAACCAACAACTTCAGAGACCAGGGACCCTGGTGAAATCCAACCCGAACCCATGAAAATCCAGCAGGAACTTTTAGATGACGAAACACGTGCTCTTCAGGTATTATATCATCAATTTTGTATTTTAGAAATTCTAAAATAAGAAATATTCACTAATAAAGGAAACGGGTCAAACGGGTTGAAAGTCACCCAAAGTGCTTTCTTTAAGGCATACATAGTCCTAAATCGGTGTTTCAGGTCAACCAATATGACCCATACAAAAATTACACGTTTTGACCTGTTCCACAACCCGTCTGACCCACAGCTCTATAAATTGGTTCATGGTTGAGTAACTCAAGTTGGTTCAGGTAGAGTTGTCAAGTCTTCTAGATGCAGCACGTGACACTGAAACCAAAATGGTAGAGATGTCGGCATTGAATCATCTCATGTCGACACACGTCTTGCAACAGGCTCAACAAATAGAGTATTTGTATGACCAGGTCAGACAACTCAGAATGTTAAACCATTGATTTAAATGCTTTTTTGGCCGAAAATAATTAAATGATGTTATTTATAGGCGGTTGAAGCAACGAAGAATGTAGAGATGGGTAACAAGGAATTGACACAAGCTATCCAGCGAAACAGCAGTAGCAGAACATTTCTTTTGCTGTTTCTAGTGGTGCTTACTCTTTCTGTTCTTTTTCTTGACTGGTACAGTTGAATGTTTCTGTTGATCAAGTGCCAAACTGGTATTGAGACTCGGAATTCATATTTGTTAAGGTTAAATGTTTGTCGAGTCAAACGCCAGTGAACCCACATTTTGGCTTGAGTGTCATTATTCGACTATACGTGTTTTGATATTGGAGTATACAAGGTCAACCAGCTGTAATTGAGCATATCCATACAGTTTATCTAACATCAAATTCATCATTATGACATCTTTCTTTCATCATTCTCATTTTCTCTTTACGTTATTACATCATTATGTCATAATCATCAGGTAAACCATGCGAGGGAAATTCCTTTTTGTTAGGTTAAACCAATTAGGGGATATTTCATTCTGACCAGGTAGGCTGGGCAGAGAGGTGAAACGAACTGGTCTGAGAACTGGAACGGTTTTTAACCGAGTCAAAACCGAAACAATTCAGAAAACCCGTTTTAAACTGAATCAAGCCTTTTCCCTCTAAATCTGGTTTCAAACCGAACCAGGTTTGACCATTGTTGACCCAAACCGAACACATTTGGGAAAAAACCAAAATGTACAACTCTGGTGGCACATAGCATTCCATCATATTTGGAGTGGGTTGGTTGTCAAGTCAAAATGGGTTTGGGTCAAAATGGATGTGGGTCAGGACGGGCCGACTGAACAAAGAGGTCAGGATGGGTATGGGTTAAGGTGGGTTCGAGTCAGGATGGGTATGGTTAAGATGGGTTCGAGTCAGGATGGTTATGGGTCGTGATGGGTTTGGTTATGCAGCAGCTTATACAGATTAAAAGACAAGACAGCCAATTTAGAAAGAAAAAAATGATCATTTTGGTTTTTAAAAAATTGGCCAGCATTCTCGTGCATAGTAGCTGCACCTTATCCAACAAAAACCAATTATGTTATGAAACAATGGCACGTATAAAGCTCACTCCAAGATGCAACTTCTTGTTACATTGGGATGCATACTTGTCCATCTTCACAGTTGTTTCAAAAGATGCTAATTTCATCATTGTATCTGTAAAATGTATAAAAACAACAACTTCAATTCACGAGTACAACAAACCAGGCCCTTCAATTTTTAACTAATTTATCAATTCAGCCCCTCTAAACTAGGCCCGTCGATTTTATTCGTACCCGATTAACCTGCCCGACCTAAGCTCACCCGTACCCGAAGAAACCCGACCCGAACAACCTGTTACCCGAACAACCCGAAAACCGATTAAACTGATTCTTATTTGGGTTTGGTTTCGGATAGACTTTCAAACCTCAAAAACCTGAATAATTCGAACCGATTAACCCGAAATCCGAATAACAGGTCAACTCACATTATAATTAAGTAAATTGTATGTATACCTTTGTTTAGATTGTTCAAATTGATGAAATTGTTTGTATACAATTATATATTTAACCACATAATATTATCTATAGAAGTAAGCTAATGTAAGTCCACTAATTCTATAAGATTTTAAAAGAAAACACACTAAACTCAACTAATTTTTGTCTATTGTTTAATACTCAGAACCTGACCTGAACAACCCGTTACCCAAACAACCCGAAACCGATTAAACCGATTGTTATTTGGGTTGGTTTCGGGTAGACTTTCAACGCTAAATAACCCGAATAACCCTAATTGTTTAATCCGAAACCCGATTAACTAACCCGATCAAACTAACCCCAAGGACTCTTGGGTTTGCCTTCCTGCATCGGCCAGTTGTTGTAGCAAGCACAAGACTTATTGTTACGGCAAGTGTGTTCTGTGCACAGGCATTTAGCACAACACTTTTAGCAGAAGAACATGCATAGCTTCTTGTGCGCTTTTGCCAAACAATGGTAAGTGCATCAGGGTTTTCAATTTGTACAACATAAACAATGTCGATGCTTTAGTGAATTGTAATGTACAACCTGGTTATGCACAAAGAACTGAAATTCCGGCGAGAGATGACATACCTTGTGTCACATACCACCCTTGGGGTGTACATGAAAATTATGTATGTGGTGGTGAACCACCACATGATCGCATATCTAATATCATCACATGTCATATCAGTAATGTCATCTTTTAATGGTTGATGGTTCAAATCTTATAATAGACATGTTAGATGGATTTAAGAGTAGATTGAAAGACGTTTAAAAAAACAATGCTACTAGATATACTATTAACTAATGGACAAGATCTCTTAAATAACAAGAAATAACTCATAAGTCAAGGGATAACCGATAACCAAAGACCTCTAGTCGGATAAACACAAGAGATCCATTTCTAAGCAGTTTTAGAATATTAGCTTTGTATTGTGTGCTCTAAAATCATTTTATATATATACCTAACTTTTACAGTATCTTGTTTCAAGTCATATAACTAATGTATTAAGTTCTGCAGACACAAAGTCGTCTTCGACTATGGGTGGCTTCAGACAACCTTTTTTGTTAGTTTGGATATGTAAGGCCGCACTCTATCTTGTGATTCAACGAGTTTCCTTCCTTGACATCATATCTTGATACGAGTTTAGACATTCACTCTCGATCCCCATTTTTGGTAAATTTTGATGATTTGGTCCAACTTTTACAATAATTAAAATAAAATGAAGTCACACCAATACGGAGGAAATGAAAACTTGTTATTATTTTATAGAATAAAATATTCCAAGATAATACAAAATAAAACTGAGATATTATACATGAACCAAATTTAAATTGGGAAGAAAGTAAACTACCAAATCTAACATATAAAGAAATTTGGTTTTTAGTTCATATACTGAGAAAATATATCTATTTTGAATCGAATCCTCTGTACTCTTGATGAAGTATAAAGGGATTAGCACATGTTTATCTGGTCAAATATACATTGGGGATTTGATACACCACGGAGGATCGGAGATTTTAAATATAAAATAGCGAATATGATGCCAATAGAGATTAGACATGGACAAAATAAAAAACGGTTCGGCAACCGGTTCGGCCAAAAAAACCAGAACCTTCAAAATCGGTTTATAAGCCGGTTTAAAAAGTTAACAACCGGTTAAACCGGTCCTAAAACCGGTCGTAAAAACGGTTTATTATAAAAAGCCGGTTTCAAACCGGTCTAAATCGGTTTGACAGGTTTGAATATCCGGGTGAGTCAAACTGGTTTGTAACCCGAACCGTTTTGGAAAAAAAAACCGTTTTAACCCCACAACAAAAAAACCGGTTTGGTTTTAAACCTGAACCGGTTTGAGGAAAAAAACTGGTTTGTACACATCCTAATGGAGACTAGATAATGTGTGCACAAAAAACAATGAAAAGTGATACAACAAAATAATAGATTGAGAGGGGTCCAAATGTCATGTCATAAAAATCTATTCCGTGTTAAGACACTAGTATGAGCAATGTTTTTAAAACCAGACCGGACAGTGAACCGGACGTTTTACTGGTCCGATGGTCGGACCGTATATAAAAACCGGATAAAATTATAAGTATTTTTTATAAATATATGTAAAAATTACAAAAAAATAAAAATATATATAAAAAGACCGGTTCAACCGGTCCTACCACCAGTTCAACAAGTCCGACGACCGGTTCAACCGGTCCGGTTCCCGGTCCGACCGCCGGTTCGACCGGTCCGACCACTAGTTCAACACTAAAACGGTTTTAAACACTGCACCGGACCGGATCGGAGTCCGGTTCCCAGTCCAACCGGTCGGACAGGCCGGTCCGGTCCGGTTTTCAAAACCATGAGAGTATGCGAAGTTGTACTTAGAAAGAGATGTAATGATCTAAATGATTATAAATAATTTTTTTAGTTTCTCATTCTTTTTATCTTTTCATGTTCAATCATACTTATTTGTTCAATAGATCTTTATGATCTACACATTTACACAAGTACATAACTATATTCTAACAACTCAGAGTTGCAAACCCCAAAATTGGAATGCGATTGCATTCTTTATTAATTGGTTATCATAGTTTTAGGGGCTGTTTGAAATTTCTTACTCGGTCAAAAGGTGGTGACCGGGTAATAGGTTGTTTTAAAACTGACAGGGAAGAGGAAAAAATAGATATTAGTCAGTGGTGTTGGACCGGGTCAGACGCAAAAGAGTGATAATCAAACACGCTGACCGGCCAAAATATCTGACCAGGTCAGTAAGTCAGACATTTAGATCGGGTTAGAAGCAAATTAAACAGCCCCATAAAACTGTATCTATTTGACCAAATAAAATACTAAAACATAAAATACCTAAAAATAAAACTGTATCCGTAATCTGAAAAAGCCAAACCCAATTGTAAATTTAGTTTTTGGTTCGGTTACAAACCATACCCAAATTATGAATCTGTTTTTTTGTTCAATTTTCGGTTCCACAAAATCTTGTTTTATTTAGTTCAATTTTCGAAATCCAAATTCAACGGAATTCAACCGAATCTGAATTATGAATTTTGTTTATTCAATTAAATTCGGTTTGATTAGACATATTTTGAATTTAGTTCGGTTTGTTTAAAAAATAAACCCAAATAAAAAATTTTTATAACCGAATAAGCCGTTAACCAATAACGTCACCCTTCCGCTACACACATCGTAAAGGCTCTATTGTACCCTCTTCTTTAGGCCCAAGAGATCTTCGGCCCACATAAATTATTCTAATATCAGCCCATCGAAACATCTCCATATATATAACCAATGCAATTTTAGGGTTTATACTCTTCATCATCTTCTTCATTTCATCACACAGGCGTCGGCTGTCTTCTGTTGAATCAAAAATGGTGAAGGGCCGTCAAGGAGAACGTGTCAGGTAAACCAATATATCTACCAAAAACCCTAAATCTCCAATCATCATCTTCAATCTCACTTTTTCGTTTCGTAACACCATCTGTATCATTCATTTCAGACTTTACACCAGAGGAACGATTCTCGGCTACAAGAGGTAAATTAAACATCAATCGAATATTCGAATCTGTGGTTTTTCCTTTTACAACGTCGAATTTGTTAGTTTTTTGATTGTTGAGTGATTTTGATTAGGTCGAAGTCGAACCAGTACCCGAACACATCGTTGATTCAAATTGAGGGAGTGAACACGAAGGATGAGGTGGCATGGTACCAAGGGAAACGCATGGCGTACATCTACAAAGC
Source organism: Flaveria ramosissima (assembly GCA_025215565.1). Lineage (NCBI taxonomy): Eukaryota > Viridiplantae > Streptophyta > Magnoliopsida > Asterales > Asteraceae > Flaveria > Flaveria ramosissima. The sequence continues at coordinate 48,347,742 of CM046042.1, read as the reverse complement.
GAAGGTGAAGAAGAATGGGTCGCACTATCGGTGCATTTGGGGGAAAGTGACGAGGCCTCATGGGAACACTGGTGTTGTTCGTGCGAAGTTCAAGTCTAATCTTCCTCCTAAGTCGATGGTAATTGTGGATTATGATGGGGAATTGTAGGTTTGTGTTTGGGGGTTTTGTTTGAATGTTTGGTGTTGTGTTTGCAGGGAGCTAGGGTTCGGGTGTTCATGTACCCAAGCAACATCTAAGGTAATGTGGTTTATTATTGATGTAGCTTTTGGTTGTTTTGTTTGTGGATTTGAATTGAGTTGTTGTAATGTGGTTTATGATAGAGTGTGAATGTTGTAGTCTTTTGTGTTTGATAACCAGAGTTTTCTTAGGTGAATTTATGTAGATGACGTTGTACAAGAAACGCTTTTGTTTGTTAGGTATGAGTTATAGAAGTATCAAGTTGTCGACTGCTAGGCTCTTTGTGAAATTTTTAATTTTGATGCATTGGTTCTTAAAGTTGCAAACTTTTTAGTTTGGGTTTTTTGCTTTTGTATGTGCTCTTATCAAACCGAAAGATTAACTATTGGGTGATGATTTATATTCTTTGACTCCGGTGCTTCGAACATGAGCGAAGTTGTTAGATTTTGCTTATTTTTATGGTCTTCTAGTTATAGTAAAACAGCGTAAATAATGATAAAAGAATGCCCAAACCTCACTTAGTATAAAAGAATGCTTAAAACTCACTTTATAGGGTTTTGGTTTGTTGGCTTAGAAGAGAAGAAGAAAGGAGTCAAAAATTGTGTAGAATAGCTATAGCTTGCAAGTTGCAACTAGTGATACTATATTATGTTTTAGTTAGATGATATTAAGAGGTTTTTGAAATACTTGATGTGATTTTTAGTTTCTAATTACATTAAGTGTGTATTATATATGGGGAATAGTATTGATTTTGTATGCCTATGACTTATATATTGTGCTGTTTTTGTTTTGGACGTGCATGTTTTTGCGCAAGGCGACACATGAGTTTTTTCCCTTTGAGTGTGCGTTTGACAATTTAAGATTTGATTACACTCAACACTTATTTTACACAGTTGAACTTCAATCTTTATATATAGTTTTTAATCCTTGCAAGAAATGACAATAAGTCACTGGGTTTGGAACTTATAATCATGAGTATGCTGTTGAAAATCCTATAGCACTTAGCATGCATTTTAGAGAGATTTAACAAATAAACAAACACTTGTAAATTGTTTATAAAGTCAACTCTTGCAATGCTGTATTTGTATCCAGCCTTAACGTTCTATGTTTGCTTTTCTGCCTTTATATTTTGATTCATTTACTTCTGGAAAGCCACTATGGTTAGGTTGAGATTAAGGCAAGAATCATTTGAGCTAGAGATGATGATACCCAAGGTGCATAGAGTAACTTGAAAACCAGTGGTTCTACTCAATCATGCTTGTTTTTAAACACCATACCTGCAAATAACAAAACGTAAACGGTTTAGCAGAGACTATGTCTACATTGTTTTAGTTGCTTTTACTCAGAGACGTGTGTTAATGCGACAGGTGTAAAATCGTAGTCGTGAAACTTTTCTCTTTTCACTTTGTTTATATTTTATTTTTTACATAGGGTTTTGTTGTCCTGATAGATGTTATCTCCTTGTTTTCTTGTTCGTTATTGTGCTCATGATGATCTAATATTAAGAACCATAGTGTGTGGGGCGTCATAGGTGCAATCTGGTCTGCTTATTTTGTTTGCATGGTTCTTGAAGATGCAAGTAACAAACATACCCAGCAAAAATCTCTCATACAAGAGTTTGTAGAGGGTGAGATGAGAGCAAACCTTACTTTTTATCCTCTAGGATAAGAAAGCAAGCTGCAATCTAGTGGTTTTTGAAGATGTATATTCTATTATCCTAGAACTTGTATGAATCTAATTTTGCATGTTTTTTGCTTATCCTAGAGCTTAATTGTTGTCGTGATCTTATAAAAATTCCTACATCAGATTGTTTTTATACAATCTTATAAAAATTCATACATCAGATTGTTTTTATTTGTATATTCTTGCTAGTTTCTTGTTATGTAGTAATCTGAATATCATCTGCATGTTTTTGTTGCAGGTGGTTGCCAACGGAAAAAGATCGATGTTATCATTGCTGATGTTTAAAGGCTAGTTATACCAGTTTTGTGATGTTTGCTTTCTTGCTTTCTGTAGCATGTGTGATAAACCTTTTTGTCTTAGTGAATTCATATCTTATGTTTATTCGGCTTAACTGATCAGACATTCGAATGAATTGAAGTACTTGTCAATCTGAAGGTTGTTGTGGTTACTATTTTATATTTAATTCTCTCTTAATATTTAAAATTAACTGGTGGGATTTTTACTTTTACCCCCCTAAATTACGTTATGGGTGGCTAAGTTACACGAAATTATTTATGTTTTGGGTTGGTATATCTAACTGTTGAATAAGCAAAGCCGTTCAATAAACAGGCCGTATTCTAGCTTGTATAACCTTGTTCAAGTAGTTTAACTAAATATGTTGATTAGTTAAACTTGTTTTAGCCAATTTGTTAATGACTTGTTTTGCATATTTATTAGAACCTGTCGAGCGTGCTTGTGTCTCGTATATGTTTATAATGTGATTAAAACCCAATTAAGTAGTGTTTTGGTCACATGATTTTAAGTGTGTGAAAACCAGGGTTCAAATACTGGTGTGTGGTGGCTTATGAGTTTATATAGTTCAAAAGCAAATATAGACGAATGTGTGAAGCGTCGTTTAAAAAAGTTAATGATTTTGACATGGAATAAATATATTAAATGTGTCTGGGTTTGATGTGTTAGGGATCCGGATGTAGATCGACACATAAACACAATCAAACTGCGAGAGAAAATAATAACAAAGATGAACACGCGAGATATAACGTGGTTTGGTCGATGTGACCTACGTCCACGGAATATATTATTGTTTTCTGTCTCACTCGTGAGGAATTACAAGTACAATACACAATATAAATATGGCAAATTATGGTTTACAACTTAATCCCCAAGAAAACCTTAATGGGCTACAATTAAATAAAAACGGGCTAGATCTTTAATTTAATTAATCTGTCACTAAGTTTTATTTTAACCCGAGCTCAAATCAATACTCCACAAACCTAACATGATGGTTCACTTACTAATACGTCTCTAAATTACATAAATGGTTAATGTGGTATCCACACTTCTAGTTTTGGTTTCTTTTAAGAAACTAAAGCACCCTTGTTTGCTTTGGTCACCCACTCGCCCTTGTTTCTAAATCATAACATGTTTGATTCTTATCACTAGTACAAATTTTTTTCTTTAAACTCTTTAGGTATCCATTTTATCCTTGAATTTAAAAAGAGATAGTTAGAAAATGACAGTGAAAATGACAGAGATAGGAAGATAGGAAAACAACCTGTAAGGTTTATAGGTGTGAAGTTTGTTCGTGTGCGGTGCACACATGGCTAATGGCTTGCGCACAGACAACGTATGTGACATTTTGTTGAATTCCCTTGGAAACACATAACTAGCTTGCCCAGAGCTGGCCTAAAACTTTTAAAACTTCAAAGAGTATGTAACATTTTAATATGATATGGTGTTTTTTAGAATGAATTGTTGTTTTCCTTCCTGTGGTTTGGTCACATTTGTTATTTTCATTCAAAAATGATTTTTCTTGCATTTGGGTCCTCAAGGTTTGGGAAACATTGTCATTTTCATCCAAAAATATGCTCCATTGTTTTAAAATGTTAAATATTCATTGTTAAAAGGGTACTTACATAATTTTTTATTTAAAAACGAAATCCTAATATATGTTTACGTGTTGCTAATAAAATTTTTTACCACGTAATTCATGTTTTTGGATGAAAATGAAAACCATTTCAAACCTTGAGGAGTCAAATGTAAGAAAAAATCTTTTTGGATGAAAATAACAAATATAACCAAACCATATGGAGGAAAACAATAATTCACTCTTTTTTTAAGTTACTAGGATTGCATAAACAATCCGGTCATGCTTTATATACACCACCAGTTTTAACATATACATAAATCAAATTGTCAGGTTCAGCTTATAAAATCATGTTCACTTAAATACATAAACAAAACCGCTCAATATAACCAAACTGGTGAGGTTTCATACATTGTTTTTCTAACGACTAATTAGACCACTGGCGGGCCACTAGCCCACTCAATCATCTTTATTACTCAAGTATGAAACCTAAGGGCACTAGAATGGAATGTCCCCTAAGAAAAGCTTGTACATTCATCTGTCCTCATCAGTATCGCATCTGAGACCACCCATAAGAGAACCCACCTTAGGTAACAAAACCTCGTAACCCAACATGAATTCCTTTTTGTTGCAACAGGTGAGAATTAAACTGAAGATCTCTTTTGTTTTAATGAAGTTTTATAAGATACCTTATGTTAATCATTTTGTTACCGGTGTAAACGGGAGTAGAGCTCAACACTCCATATGTATTCATTCATTTGTTATTGATGACTAGAATGCACAAATCCCTAAATTATCCTTACTTCAACTTTTAAGAAAGGTTTTTCATTATCACATTACTATCTTTAGAAGCAAATGCTACTTTTTGTTCATTTATGTTAACAAGAAGTTATAAATTACATACACTTTGCTTCAATGAAAAGTCAACCCACGCTCTTTGACCTTCATAGAATTGCTAAATGTTAAGGGCTAAGTGCTTAAATCCTCTTTAATAATTATTATAAACTAAACAAGATATTAGTATTTTTGGTTCTTAACATAGTACACACTCCTAAACTAAGAGTTTAAAATATTGTTAAACTTTTAATAATCGTAAAACATGTTTAAGTTTCATAACAAAGAAAGTATCGAGATGGCAAAAGTACAATCAATCATGCATAGGTACAAGCATGATGAAACTTGCATGTGCACATGAAAGTGAAAGGGTCCATGTGATGGAACTATTCACCTTTTACATCAAGTTCTGAGTACAAACTGATTGATGATTTCTTTTTGGCAAATTTTAATAAAGTTTCTTTATTTTATTTTTTACAAGCGACTCATATAAACTGATTAGAATATCTGACTAAAAAAGTATAACTTAAATCGACATGTTAAATGTCTAAATCAAACAGATCTTGAACGAACTTAAATTTAAAGTTTTTCTTGATGCTCGGTTTGGCCCCAAACTTCACATATAATTATACTCAGTAGCATATATATTATTTATATAAATACAAATTCTTTTATTAGTATAACTTGACATCTAGTTACATAATTAATGTATATTTTTTAATAGAGGTGTTGATATAAACACCGACTAGCAAGAAGCTAGCAAGAAAATAAAAACACTTACATGAATATTGGAGGGTTTTGTAACCACTCGATCAGTGGCGGAGCTTGAACACTCTTCTAAGGGGGCGTGAGCGAAATTAATTTTTTTTACGGGGGACGAACTCGATATTTTTATAAAAATATAAACAATTTATTCTTACTTCGATAAGTAGGATGAAAAAGGATCTCGTTTCCGGATCACCCAACAAGAAGCAAACACAATTACTTCTATAACAACTTTTTTATTAGCTCGCAAACTTAAACTATCTACACACTGCAAATAATCATTCGGCTTCTTTAAACAGAAGCTCTAACATTTAACCAAGCCTCAAACAAACAATATTCTAACCGTCTACGAATAGTTTAATTGTCTTTAAGTGTATTTAATGATATAAAAAAATCTCAAAGCCTAGTGGGCACAATAATGCGTAAGTTTTTTTTCTTCTAAAAAATCTACTTTTAAAATCCACCTCATAGTCCGCTTATGGGACTCGAACACACACTAATTTGATAAAAATAAATACTACATGCCACTAGACCACTAGACTAAGAAGTCATCAGCTAACATAGGGAGAAGAGTGAGAATGCACTCATTTTCAGGGTTCAAATACCAATTTTTTCTTTTGATTTCAAAATATGTACTTGTCAGCTTGTAACGTCTTCCTTATAACTTTTTTATGCTCCAATTTTATCATAGCGAATAAAAAAAAAGGAAAATTACCAAAATGACCGATTGACCAAATCAAATTACCAAAATAACCGGTCAAATTTGAAGTTTAAAAAAGAAAATAACCTATCGAGCCCGTCACATGTCATCCCTCGCTGACGTGGCGAGGGATTATGGGAATCCCTCGCCCAAAAAAGCGTGCCCGGCGAGGATATGGCATAATCCCTCGCCCACGTGGAATCCTCGCTGACGTGTCTTTGATCCCTCGCTGAGTCAGCAAGGGATTATGAGAATCCCTCGCCCATAATTACGAAAATACCCCCCATCGCCCAAATTTAAAATTTTTTTAAATCTAAAAAATCCGAGATTTTTAATTATTTATTATTTTTTAAATACTTAAAAGTTTAATTTAATTTTATTTTGCCCTATATAATATCATGTTTACCCTTAACAAATCTTACATTTTTCTCAACCTTCTTTCTTAAAATTCTCTGAAAAATATCTACTATTAAAAAGTAAATGTGTTAGAAATGTTCTTAGTTTATCTAGAAAAAATGTATTGATTATTTTCTTTATTTTTAAATTATTAAAAAAAATTGTAAGGAACCCTCGCTGACTAGGCGAGATAATGGTCAAATCCCTCGCCTCGTTTCACGCGCCCCTCGCCTGACAAGACTTGCCCCTCGCCTGACAAGACTTGCCCCTCGCCTGACAAGACATCCCCCTCGCCTAGGAGAAGGAACCCTCGCTGACTAGGCTCTCTCCTCGCCCTCGGGGAACGTACCCCTCGCTGACTTGGCGAGGTGCTTGTCACATCCCTCGCCTAGGGGTTTGTGTCCCTCGCCAACCTTATTTTATTTTAATTTTTTTTCTTTTTTCTTTTAATAAAATTTAGTTTACACGTGGGCGAGATAATGCCACGTGGGCGAGGAGAAGTCTTGCCACGTGGGCGAGGGATCATGACTTTTCCTCGCCGTGGGCGAGGGTCAAAGTCAAATGTATAATTTCGTAATTCCAGAAGTCAATGGTTATTTTGTTAAGTTGGTTCGGTCAAATGGTTAATTTCGTAATATTTAAAATTGCATGGTTGATTAAAAAACTAACGATTAGTATGATCATAGTACAAACATAACGGAATAGGCAAACAAATTTGATATAAATGTGCAAACATTCAGGTCACATCAAACATTTACAATAAAGGTATTTATTGTTACACTATTGTGTGTCATGTTATTGTCATTTTCAACATGTAATATCATCAAAAGGCAACCAATATTTGTACCAACGCTTTTTCATATATGTTTTGTTATAAACTTAAAAACTAAGTTTAAATGTGGCGAGAAAAATATGATTTTAGTCCCTAATTAGTTTCAAATAAGGTTTGTTTATAAAATTCGATTGTTGTATAAAGTACAACATTACTTTCTATTGATAAATCAAAGAACCTGATTCATTCCCTAAGAGCATTCACATCCGGTTTCTTATATTATTGTGAGTATAATCTTTTATATTATATGAAATACTGTAAGTGGATGAGTGAAGTAGAGAGAAAATATTACTGTTCATATGTAAATTTGAAGAAACACTATTTAATCTTTATAAATATTTTAATATTTTTGAAAGTGATTATGAGTGAATGAGAGAAAAAATAATAATAATAAAAGTATAAAAAATATTATTTAATTGAAAATAAGAAAGAAAAATAATAACTTTCATTGTAATTATAAAGATAAAAAAGAAATTAAGATGTGAATACTCTAACAAATAAACTTATTAAAAGTTAAACAAAATCATCAGTAACCACCATAGCGGTCACACTCATTTTCTTCTGCAACCCCTAAGCTCACCTCACTATCAACTTGTCCCTCTTCTTAATTTCTCTTCCCAATTGAAGAGAAACAAGCCAATAAATGCTCCATCTAACAAAAATACTGACAAAAAAATAATAGAAAAATTTTCGTTCAATCTATAACATCATGTACAAATCATAAACCATTAATGGAATGAAGGTTGTTGCCACTAGAGGTTAAAGAACGAGCTCAATAAGTTGTTAAGAAATATTAAAAATCCTTTTGGTTCACAAAATTCATTAGAATTGAATTCTAGACTTCAAGAGGGCACCCTACTTCAATGGATACGCTATTGGACAATATAGAGAACAACAAGTGGAATGGATTGGTCAAACTTCATCGATCAACTAAAGAATTTTAACATTCACTCCATAAGGAATTTAACAAAGGAGTTAAACTTCATCAACTTTACATGGTTGTGGCACTTATTTTTATCTCCTTATTTGCTCGAGCGTCCAAAAAAAATATCGAACTTTAACACCCCTCTCAAATTCGTTCAATAATTTTATGTTGTTAGGTCGCGGTTCGCAATGATCATGTAGTTGTTTATAGTGATAACTAGTTTACGTAAACTCGTGTATTACACGGGTTAAATAAAGAAAATATTAAATATAATAAAATTTTATTAGTTATATAATAAAATTTTAAGATAAGATATGATCAAATTATGTATGCGTAAAGACTATAATAAAACAATGATATTAGCTTTAAAAATTTTGTTCTTAAACCTTTTTGTTTTTACAAAAAAAATTAAACATTATTGTTTCAAAACAAACAGTACTAACAATGTCATTTTTGAAATTTCCTTATTATAATTCTTATATTTAATTACTTTTGGTTTATAAAAAATTACTTTTTAGAAACACCAATTTTAAAATATTATTTTTAAAAAAAGTATGATGTTCTAGAAAAATTTCTTATATTTTAGAATTTATTTTATTAAAAATAACATTAATGACAAGAACTCTTTCTTAATTTAATTAAAAAACTATTTCGAATCTAAAAAATAGTTAAAAAATATTATTAGTAATTAATATAACTATTTAATAAAAGAAAAAAGAGAGAAAATTATGATGAGTAGAAATATTATATTGTTACGTGTCCTCCTTAATTATTTTTTTATTAGAGTAGGAAGATTAAAAATATATCAAATTTGCATTTCAGTTCGTTAAAAAATTGACAGACAAACTTACAAATCAAATATGAGAATTTTGTTTCATTCCCAAACAAACACATGACATATATTGACTCCATTTGAAAATTTTTAAACACTACAAAAATACTGTCAATTAAAGAGAACTTTGATAGTAAAAAATTGGGTGGCGAACCATGTGATGACAAAAAGAAGATGGTATGGGGAGAATGTGCATCCATATTTAAGATCTAAATACGACTTGCCAAACATTTGTTATATGCTCTTGGAAAAATTATTAGAAACATGAGTTTTTTTAATAAAATAGGAAAATGAGTTTTTTTAACCTTGGACATAATAAATATAATTAGATATTGTTAAGATACATTATTTATTAATTATTACGTATGCGTTTTACATGAGAACATCACAACGAATCAAACTGTGTCTAAAAGAGAGATTAGATAAATGAGATATAAATTCTTAAAGTTTGATGTTTTAGTAAAATTCTACTTGAAACACCTAAGTTGTCACACCCCTGATCAACAAGTGTTATTTGTTGTATCACAAACCTGAAATAACATAGCGGAAGACTTAAACATTCAAGACCATAATTACTAGGCTGAATTAAAACCTTAATAGTATTATATAATTCCACACGTCTATTGTGTTTAAGTTACAAAACATAAATTGATTACACTGCCCTAGGATGGTTTAATTTAGTCCAAACTTCTACATGAAAATCCTATTTAAACTAAATGTCTAAGTCTCCTTGACCTATCTAATGCCTTCTGGCACTGCCTGCACAACATGCATCACAAGTCAAAACACGTCATTAAATATATTTTTATAATTAATATGATTAACCTAACAAGGTCGTTTTTCAACCGAAACAAATTTGGAAAACTCGGGGGTTAAGTGCAGTGACTAAACTTGACATTTTGCAAACTTGGAATGGGTATAAAAACCCCCATTTTTCCAGCCCTAGCCTCATAACTTCATCTTCATCTCCATCTTCTTCTTCTTCACCATTTTCTTCATCTTTGCACCAAAACCGCCCCGCTTGTTTTCGTCGTCTAGACTTCATCTACAACCTAGTCTACTCCATTCTAGCAGGTAGACGACTTTGGTTGTCCCTTTTCTTGCTTATTCTCGGCTGTCCATTCTAGGGTTTCGGGTGTTCGGGTTCAACCCGAACAAATGAGGTCGTGTGGGTGCGTGTGAGGTCTTTCTGTGTGTGCTTCATGAGGTCGTGTGGGTGCGCGATTCTGCTGTTCAGGCGACTGGGTCTGTCATGCGATTGAGTCGTGCGACTGGGTGAGTCGTGCGACTGAGCCATGCGTCTGAGTCAATCGTGCGACTGAGTTGTGCGACTGGGTGTGTCGTGCGACTGAGTCGTGCGACTGTGTGTATGTGTGCGAATGAGTCATGCGTGCGAATGAATGTGTGCGATTGAGTCATGCGAGCGAATGAATGTATGTGACTGTGCGTGTATCGCACGACTGGAGTCCAATCACACGAATGAAGGTTCAATCGTACGAATGTAGCTGATTCGTACGAATGAAGGTTGATTCGTGCGCATGGAGGTTGAGTCGTGAGATTGAGTGTTGTGTGGTACGACTGAATGCCAGTCAAATGAATGAAGGTTCAATCGTACGAATGAAGCTGATTCGCACGATTGAGGGTTGATTCGTGCGAATGGAGTGTTGAGTCATGCGTCTGGTCCTGTCGTGTGACTGAAGTTGTTGTGTGTGATTTCCCTTCTTGTGTGTGGTGTGTGTATGTCGTGTGATGTTAAGGTGACATCGACACGGTTGCCATTACTAATGACAAAGATTAAAGTCAACGCTATCAAGTCTACAAATACTATTTCAAATTAAATTAACCTAACATTTTACAAGTATCAATAACCGATTTGTAACTACTAATATTTATCAAATACTTCCTCAATAACAATGAAACTTTTACACAAATAATCATCAGAAATGGCGACGATGTCTAGTACTTGGATCTACATAAGATCTAGTCTGTGTTTCTGTTTGCGTGTGTTACACGTGACCCAACCGATATGACCCGAACCGACCGAACAATATTATATGCTTCATTCATATCATTAATGCTTAACAATAACTGTCAATAGGTGTTTGACCGTTCATTTGCATACAACATTTGCATACTTTGATCCTACATACTTACCACTTAACAAGTGAGTTTCGTGGCCCCTTTTTACGCTTACAATATTTCAATCATTTACAACTTGGGGGAAAAGTATGCTCACCCATTTTCAATGCTGTACAATTTACATACTTGGAATCAACGTGATACTGTTTTGCAAGTACTTATCTGATACATGCTTGGGTCTGCTGTGTGGTTCTATCTTTGCAACTATTTAATTTCAGTGTGGGAATCGACGGATAGGTATTGGTAGTACTACTGGGTTGACACCCCCACCCTTGTTCGTTTGTATACTAGTTGGTACCATCAGTGGCCAGGAACGGGCCCTTGGGTGAATATATTCCGACAATATCTTTGTGTACGTCACTAGGTTTGGTTGCAAAGCTCATTGTCATGTGATTTTACTTGTTTATATAACTGTATTCACGGTATTCCACATCGCTTACTATATACAACATCACTTACTTATTTATTACTTAAACCTGCGAGCTCACCAACAATTTTGTTGACCATTTTGAGCATATCTTTTCAGGTGATCATGCAAATTGAGGAATCTAGGTGTGCTGCCTTAGTGGAGACCCTAGGATGCATTTTTAAGACTAAACATATTTGACAAACAATTATTTTGAACAATATTGTAGTCTGATTAAACAATTATATTCTTTTGATACTTGTTCCCGGGTTGTGGGAATTTACATTAATGTTATCTTCTATGTTATGTGAATCATTTAACATGTGTATGCTTATGGCTATGTTGTCGTGAATATTGACTAAACACAACACAAGTCCCCTTGTTGTCGGGTGTCGTCATGACACGCTTGTCATCATTTATTATATTGCATCTCTATCGCTTACCATGTGTTATGACGATCCCGATCTCGTTACATCCCCGTGTTTCCGCTTTTAGCGGGGGTGTGACAGATTGGTATCAGAGCCATTGGTTATAGATAATTAGGCAATACGCTTGACCTAGACTATAACCTAGGAACCTTCATGTAGATTTGCATGCTAGGATCTGTATGCATATTATATCTCGTGTATGTGTTCCTCGTTGCTTGATTTGTTTGTCTATCTGTTATGTGATTTTTCACCCTATGATGAGAGCCCTTGTGCTCACTCCTTATAGGATGCTTCAATTGGATCTTCCGTTCCCTCTGCGCGCCGAGTTGGCTTATCAAATCCGGGTATTCAACCCGAAGAGATCTTCAAAGATCATGCTATTGCGCTTGACCTTGGACATTGAGACTGACCCTAAGGAGGTTATGTCTGAAACCTCGAAAGAGGAAAGAGATAGACAACCTCCGCTAGAATAAACGTGATTATATACATGGATTTACAATTGATATGATGGATTATTGTTGAGACATTATCAATTCATGGTGTGAGAACTACACGACTTGCATACGATATGTGGTGACAATAAGTGTGATATTAACTTGGAATACTGGACTTGATGAGTGTTATGGATAATACACTTTAAAATGATTTAAGCTTACGTGTTTACTACTTTTGATTAGAAAATGCCGCCTCGAAGAGTTACCCGCAGCAATAGTGGCGGGAGTGAAGCCCCAAGGGACAGAGGCAGAGGCAGAGGTAGAGTACCAAGAACAAATGATGGTCCTGCCAGTAACAATCAGGAAACAGGAAACTCCGATATGGCAGCTCTGATCGCTCAACAGTTGACCGCACTGATTCCTACTATCGTGGCCCAAGTAAGCGATGCACTCCAGCAACACCACCCCCACGGGGATGGTGGCAATGATAATGGAGATAATGGAGAAAGAGGTCAAGGTGGGATCGAAACTGAAGTGGGAAATGGAAACCCAACTAGGAACGAAAGCAATCAGGAGACCGGGAATGGTGGTACAGCCGGTATTGAGACTGAGGTTGTTAATACTAGAAGGGGGTGTTCATACAAAGAGTTTGTGGCTTGCAAACCGAGAGAATTCGATAGGAAAGGTGGGGCGATAGCCCTAACCAGGTGGCTAGAAAAGATGGAGGCAGTAATTGACATCAGTGAGTGCCTCGACAGCCAGAGAATCAAATATGCCACATGTTCACTGCAGGGCAAGGCCCTAACTTGGTGGAACACCCAGGTTCAAGCTAGAGGAAGAGAATCTGCGATGCAGATGTCATGGGATGAGTTTAAAGCATTAATCACCGAGGAATACTGCCCCCTCAACGAGATGCAGAAACTGGAGCATGAATTCTGGAATCATGCTATGGTGGGGGCCGGGCATGCAGCTTATACGGATCGTTTTCATGAGCTGGCAAGATTGGTTCCGCATCGGGTCACGCCGGAATCAAAGAGAATCGAGAGGTATATTTGGGGACTTGCGCCTCAAATTCGAGCAATGGTTACAGCAGCTGCTCCTCCTACTATTCAGAGCGCAATTCTGAAGGCTGGCGCTTTGACTGATGAAATTGTGAGAACAGTGGTTTTGGGCAGAGGAGCAGAGAAAAGAAAAGATGTTGGGGAAACAAGCCGGTCGAGTGCCGGGAAGTTTGATAAAAGGGCCAAGACGACCAGAAATTTTGTGGCCGTGACTCAGGGTAAAAGAGAGTATGTGGGGCCGCACCCCAAATGTGACAGGTGCAACTATCATCATCCCCCAGGAATGCAGTGCCGGGTGTGCGCGAACTGTAGACGCCCGGGGCATTTGGCGAGAGACTGCAGAACAGCGCCGAATCTTGTGGCACCGGTCAACGAAGTTAACCCTGCCGGGAATGCCAGGGCCTGTTATGAGTGTGGAGGCCTCGATCATTACAGAAACATGTGCCCCAGGCTGAATCGGGCACCGAGTCAACAAGGGAACAACCAACAGCAAGTGATGGCTATAGCTGGAAATCAAGGCTTGGCAAATCAAGGGAATGCAGCTCGGGTACGTGCATTCGTCATTGGAGCCAACGATGCCCGTCAGGACCCGAATGTTGTCACATATACGCACTTACTCAATCATCACTTTGCATCTATATTATTTGATACTGGGGCAGACAATAGCTTTATATCTTCTAAGTTTGTGCAATTGCTTGATTTTAGTCCTAGTAGGCTAGAAACTAGCTACTCTGTAGAGATGGCCAATGGTAGGGTTGTTCAGGCTGATGAGATTATTAGGAAGTGCTCGATAATATTGGAGGACCATGCCTTCGATATAGACTTGATACCCTTTGAGCTAGGAAGTTTTGATGTGATTGTGGGTATGGATTGGTTGTCGCAAAACGGAGCAGAGGTTGTATGTCGGGACAAAATAGTACGAATCCCTATGTCAAACGGGGAGGTACTCAAGATTCAAGGAGAACGACCAGGAAGGAACTTAAAGCTTATTTCCTGCATGAAAGCACGCCGAAGTTTACGAAAGCAGTGCTACGCTTTTCTGGCTCATGTGGTAGAAAAGAAGGACGAAGAGAGGAAACTAGTAGATATACCAGTGGTACGGGACTACCCAGATGTATTCCTGATGACTTGTCTGGTTTGCCTCCTCCACGACAGGTGGAATTTCGTATAGAGTTGGTTCCTGGAGCTACAACGATAGCAAAGACGCGGTATCGGTTAGCGCCTTCAGAAATGCAAGAGTTATCTAACCAGTTACAAGAACTACTGGAGAAGGGTTTTATTCGACCGAGTCATTCACCGTGGGGAGCACCGATATTATTTGTCAAAAAGAAGGATGGGTCGTTCTATGTGTATCAATCACCGTGAGTTGAATAAGTTAACCGTGAAGAATCGATATCCTCTCCCCAGGATCGATGATCTGTTTGATCAGCTACAAGGAGCTTCATATTTTTCCAAGATCGACCTTCGTTTCTGATATCATCAGCTAAGAGTTTTCGAGGACGACATACCAAAGACAGCGTTTAGAACTCTGTAACTCCAGGATAATCAAACTTGAATCAAATCATAAAGAATTAGATCAAAATAATGATAATCACAATAAAACCCTTTTGATCTCTATTTATTGCTAATAATATTGTTTACAAGTAAATCCCTCAATCAATTGGTCATGCAACCATTAACCTAATTCTAATTACAATTAGGCTATTTATAGTCTAGTTTAAGTTTTCATATTTACACATAACCCCCTAGACTATATATTAGACTAAAACATGATCTAAATCTTCAACGTCTCGTCTCGGTTCCTCGTCTCGAACGTGTCGGGTTTGACTTTTGTTGACTTTGACCGTGACGTTGACTTTGGTTGACTTTCACTGTGTTGATAATATATACTATCTTTTACAGCTCCAACAATACTCCCCCTTAGTCTATCATTATCAACGTCTTCAAATGAAATCAGCATCGAGAAGTCAACAGTAAAAAGATCTTCAATTTGAATCTTTTTGAATCTGATGAGAAAGATTTTTCATCTCATAAGCTCCCCCTATTTATATACTCCCCCTCTTTGAGTGCAAGCTTTACAAGGATATTGGAACAGGTTTTCCAAATCTCTAATCTTGAGTGCTTCAGAAGATGTAGGAGGAGGATTCCTAGCTCGGTATCTTCTGTAAACTTGAGGAATAGGTTCTCTGATCAGGTACACTGCTCAACTGATGATCGGCCATACTTAAAGCAAAAATCAGAAACACATTCACAAACACAATTTCGACATTTCTAATTAGATCATTTCATTTTAACAAAATAAACCCGTGTTTATCTGTGTGAAAAACAAGCGAACCCGTGTTCGTTTGTGCGCAATTTCCGTGAAATGCATGAAAAATGATAAAATTGTAACAGTATAATATGGAAGATCTAAAAGAATTTTTGAAATGAAAATATATTATAATTTTTTTATTATATCATCATTTTTTTATCTATCATTATTTTTTTTGTTTCTTTTTTTTAAACCGAGAACTGAATCGATCATGAGATCATATCCTCAAGATATACTTTAGCACAAAGATGAATTTATACATCGACAAGCAATGAGATCACACTGATAACTGAACCTAATCACAGTTTTTGAATGATTTTGAAATTCTAAAAACAGATCAATAACGATTGCTGATATGTTTGTCCACTTAAACCCATGCCCTATCTTTTTCAACAAGTAGAAGATGATTCGTTAAGGTTCGATTAAATGCTTTAGAATGCTAGGACCCCACAATCATTTGGCAAAAACCCTCACCCAACCTCAGGATTTCTTGAATTTTGTAACGATCTTTACAGAGCAAGGCTTGTGCATTAGTGTGCAAGTGATTATTGACAGAATATTACATTCTGTGATGAATTCATCGTTTAGATGATTTGACACAACTTAGACCAAAATGGTGAGAGCTCCAGGTCTATACTCACGTATAACAAAGGAGATGACCATTTAATCATGTGCCGATGAGAGCTCCAGGTCAGTACTATCGTACAACAGAGGAGATCGTCACTCCAGGTCAGTACTTCCGTACAGCAGAGGAGATTAACATAAACACAAGACACATAAATACACCAATCACGGCTCAAAGATATGGATTATATGATTTGTATCATGGTGGGTGAAAGATCAATTCTCAATCCAATTTTTGTCAAGACTCAGTTTTTGTGCAGGTCAAAATGATTGCGTAAATCCAAACATCCTTAAGCATATATTTTAATTTAAATCATCATACTGCTGTCTACTTTATTCTTCAGGCTGAGTCTACCAACCATATCATTAAAAAATCTGATTGTTTTTTTTTATTTACAATTAAGAATAAGATGTAAATCAGATAACAACATCAGTTACTATCATTTCTTATTTTAAAAACGCAAGTCATGCAAAAACAAGCATTTCAAGAAGATATACAATCATTTCTCAATCATCTCAAATCAAGTTCCCAGTTCTCTTTTCATTTTTATTTACTTATACTCTCCCCTTAAATTTTTATTTTTGCAAACATTTTTTTATTTTATATTTTTTATTTTTTATTTTTTATTTTTTTATTATTATTTTTTTTATTTTTTATTTTATATTTTTTTAATTGTTTTTAAACTGTACAAAAATAAAAATTTATCAAAGAAGGTCTTCCAAACTACACTGATATGAAAATAAGAAATGAATTCTCAAAAAAATATGTAGTGACTGTGAAGTGAGAACTGTGATTGTGTAGATAAAAATCCAGATTGTGGATAAAATACCATGACCTTAACCTGTTTGTTCCGCCTCAAATTTGAATTATGAACAATCCCTGTCAGTAAACCGGATTACTAACAGTCCTCCTGAATTGTTCCTGCACTCATTAACAAATTAGTTAGAAAGGGGAACCCAGGCCATCGTAGTCCTGGAGGTTCCTTTTTCATCAATATAAGAAACCTGCTTCGGCACACAACCGTTTAAACAATCAGGGATTGTTGTATCCTTCTTTTTAATTTGCCAAATTTGTTTCGATTCAATTAATTTGGATTTGAATGAATTAAATTTGGAAATTATTTTTTGTTTAAGACCGGAAGGAAAAGAATTTGGTTTTGAACCTTTGGTGATTTTCATCTTTGTATCATGTGAAACCGGCTTCACATGAAAAGGTTTGGATGGAGGGTTTTTCATCCAACCATTCAAAGATGTGTGCTTTTTACCTCTTGATCCAGAGAAGCAACCCATGTTGCCTTTACCGTCTGGAATATTCTTTGTAGACTTACATTCGGAGAAGCAATTCGTTTTGCCTTTACCATTCGAAGCAAGTCTTTGAGGGCACTTCTTTACGACATGACTTTCTTTTCCACACTCAAAACAAGCCTTGAATGGCTTTTGATGCTTGACTGAACCGTGTGATAGAGGTGGGGATGAGGATTGCTTTGAACTTGTAGCTTGCTTGTTCTGAAGTTTCCTGTGCAAAGCAGGGAATGAGATCTCACTGGTTGATTGGATTGTTTTGCAGTTGGAGAAGAGATCCGTATCGGTCTTGATTCAATGTTAGGAAGCTTTTGAGACTTGACACTGTCAGGAGATATCTTGATATGAGAGGAACCAACACGTTCCTCTATGATTGATTCATTATCTGAGCTTATCCAGTCTCGTATACACAGATCTGCTTCCAAAGGATCTTGATTGACACCTCCTATTGTGTTGGCTTTGCTTATAGGATTCTGATTGTCTGATGATTCAACAATTGTTCCTTCTTTGACAAACCTGACAGGAACAAACGAAGGAATGTTACCTGTTTTGAATTTGTTGAAGAAGGTTGGAGAAGCAGTTGATATTGATTTTGGAGCATCAGAGGTAGAATTGTCATTAATCTTCTTATTAGACCCCTGCCTGAGAAATCCCAAACCTACAGGAGAATCCTGCACATCTCTAACCTCTTTAAGATTAACGTTGCTTAAACCTGCATTTAAACTATTAGTTTCTGCAGCTTCAATCAAATCATTAGATGGATGAGGTTGAGGCCTAGGAGAGTAACAATGGGTGCTAGGAGGAGGATAGACGTATGGATTTTCACCACAACCCACTCCCGTTTTAATCCTAGCTACCCTCTGTTTACACAGTAGCTCTTCCTGTTTCATTCCGGATATGGTCCATATATCAAGCTTTGTTTTAAGCTTGCTTGTTTCAAATTCAGCCAAAGTGACTCTTTCATTTAAAAGATTAATTTCAACATTTCTTTTAAGAAGATTTCGTTTTAAATGATCATTTTCTTTTAAAGCTTCATTTAATTTTATGAAATACTTGGCTTCATTCTTTTTAAGTTCTGCGTTTATGGTGGTTAAATCCTTTTGGTTATCTAAAAGTAACCTATTAGCTTTATACACACCAAATAAACGAATTTTACAAGCAGAAGAACACATATCCTGAACTGTCTCGTATGGAAGATCCAGGATGACTCTTTCAGCAGTAAGAGCCTTCTTATAGTTGCAAACTCTAGTATTTCGCTTCCATTCCTCTTCCTTCTCAGCATTACAAACTTCAGCATTCAACTCAGCTCCAACTTTACCCATTGATGTCTGCTTAAGCTCCTCTTGTACCTCTTCAGTTCCAGGTTTCGGTAAACCGTCGGAATACGTGCCAGAATCTGATCTATCTTCTGGTTTCTCTTTGGAGTTTGAAGTGATCTTTGGAGTTAGATATGTTGCTTCATAGTACTCACGACGTTTGATATCCAACTCCATTTCTTTCAGTTTGTTGATCACCTCCATTAGTTTGTAATCCCGAAAACCTCTATCTCTTTTAATCGACTTGCCGTGTGAGCTCCATTCTGATGGGAGGGAATCAAGCAATCTTAGAACTTGTTCATGATTTCCCAATTGTGCATCAAACTTCTTCAGATTACTTGCCACTAACAGAAAACGATCAACAAACTCAGACATCGTTTCATTCTTTAGATCTGCAAAATTATCAAACCGACATTGTGCAATTGTGAGATCATCAGATTCGAAGGATTTAATCAGTTCTGCAAAAGCCATTTTTATTTTTATTTTATTTAAACAATTAAACGCCCCAAAAATATTTTTCCCAAAAAAATTTAGAATAATTCTCCCCCGGGAGAAATATTTCTTTTTTTAAATGTCACGCTAGAAAATCTTAGCAACTGAAATGTTTTAAAATCGTTGAATATTTCTTTATCGATTTGAACTCAATTAATCCCAACTAGGGGAAAAAGTCATCTTTAACTTTCGAATTTCGCTGAAGAAATGATAGTTTCGCCGAAATTATAGTTTCGCAGAGCTAGTTTCGCTGTGAAATTTCGGCAGCAGTTTCGCTAGCCGAATGTCACAAATGGCTTAGTTTCGCTGATAAGTTCGCACGAAACAAGCTTGAACTTTCGTTCAATGATACTTTCGGCAGCAATGTCGCTTGTAAATCACCCACAAGCAATGTCGCTGAGGTGCTGAAAATTAACTACAAAGTGTAAAACACTTGTAGTTTCGCTGAAAGAACATGTAGTTTCGCTGGAAGAACTCGTAGTTTCGCTGGACGAAGCTGAAAAGCTTTTCCAACACGAAATCAATCTGAAATCGCCCAAATCTCAATGGATTTGAAATCTGATGATTAACAGAGCTTTCCCAACCAATAACAAGCAAACTTCAATCAATTTCCATATCAATAACACTCAAATCTGATCCGAAATTGATGAAAACTTGATATTGAACAAAAACAACCAAAACCTCAACTTCTCTCTCTAAAAATCTTCAAATCTTCAATGAATTTGATCCAAAATGGCTCTGATACCAAATTGTAACTCCAGGATAATCAAACTTGAATCAAATCATGAAGAATTAGATCAAAATAATGATAATCACAATAAAACTCCTTTGATCTCTATTGATTGCTAATAATATTGTTTACAAGTAAATCCCTCAATCAATTTGTCATGCAACCATTAACCTAATTCTAATTACAATTAGGCTATTTATAGTCTAGTTTAAGTTTCCATATTTACACATAACCCCTAGACTATAGACTAAAACATGACTCACAGAAAGTAAAATATATTTTGTTCATACAAAATATATTTATTACAATAAAACTCCTAGTTATCTAAATCTTCAACGTCTCGTCTCGGTTCCTCGTCTCGAACGTGTCGGGTTTGACTTTTGTTGACTTTGACCGTGATGTTGACTTTGGTTGACTTTCACTGTGTTGATAATATAGACTATCTTTTACAGCTCCAACAAACTCGTTATGGGCACTATGAGTTCTTGGTCATGTCGTTTGGACTGACTAACGCACCAGCCGTGTTTATGGATCTAATGAATCGGGTGTGCAAACCTTACTTGGATAAGTTTGTGATCGTATTCATAGACGATATACTTATCTACTCCCGATCGAAAGAGGATCATGAAGAACACCTTCGGGCAATTCTGGAACTGCTACGGGAAGAAAAACTTTTCGCCAAGTTCTCGAAGTGTGAATTTTGGTTGCGGGAAGTGAAGTTTTTGGGTCATGTGGTTAACGAGGACGGGATTCATGTAGATCCCGGCAAGATCGAAGCGGTGAAGAAATGGGATGCGCCCTAGACACCATCAGAAATACGGCAATTCTTAGGATTGGCCGGTTACTATCGTCGCTTCATCGCGAATTTTTCAAAGATCGCGCAGCCATTAACATTGCTGACTCAGAAAGACAAGAAGTTTGATTGGGGACATGCACAAGAACAAGCGTTTCAAACGTTGAAAGAGAAGTTGTGTAACGCGCCTATATTGTCCCTCCCAGACGGAAGTGATGATTTTGTGGTATACTGCGATGCTTCACATCAAGGATTGGGATGTGTGCTAATGCAGAAGGATAAGGTGATTGCCTACGCTTCGTGACAGCTTAAGGTGCACGAAAAGAACTATACAACTCATGATCTTGAGTTGGGCGTGGTAGTATTTGCTCTCAAGATTTGGAGGCATTACCTATATGGAACCAAATGCATCATCTTCACAGATCATAAGAGCCTCCAACATATCCTGGATCAGAAGGAACTTAATATGCGTCAGTGACGTTGGGTAGAGCTACTTAGTGACTACGATTGTGAAATCCAGTATCATCCGGGGAAAGCTAAAGTGGTGGCTGATGCTTTAAGCCGTAAAGAACGCGTGAAACCACTACGTGCTCGAGCGTTGGGATTGACCATTCAAACGAATATGAAAGCCCAGATCCAAATTGCACAAAGTGAGGCATTAAAAGAAGAAAACCTTGCGGGAGAAGAATTCCGAGGGTTGGATAAACAGATGATTTGCAAGGATGATGGTATACAGTACTTCATGGATCGCATATGGGTACCCAGATGGGGAGGTGTACGTACCTTAGTCATGGATGAAGCCCACAAGACGCGATATTCTATTCATCCTGGTGCAGACAAGATGTATCACGATCTTAAAGATCTGTACTGGTGGCCAGGCATGAAGATTGACATTGCTATGTACGTCAACCGATGCTTGACATGCTCGAAAGTTAAAGCTGAACATCAGAAGCCATCGGGATTACTACAGCAACCTGAAATTCCCAAGTGGAAATGGGAGAATATAGCCATGGATTTCATTACCAAACTCCCTAGAACAAGCAGCGGACATGACTCAATATGGGTCACAGTGGATCGGATGACGAAATCAGCGCATTTCTTGCCTATCCGAGAAGACTACAAGATGGATAAGTTGGCGAGATTGTACGTAAAAGATGTCGTGACAAGACACGGAGTGCCAGTGTCAATCATATCCGACCGTGACAGCCGATTTACTTCACGATTTTGGCAGACACTACAAAAAGCGATGGGCACTCGATTAGATATGAGTACCGCCTATCACCCTCAGACAGATGGCAAAAGTGAACGAACTATACAGACGCTAGAAGACATGTTGAGAGCGTGTGCAATCGACTTTGGTGGTAGTTGGGATGCTCATCTACCGTTGATTGAGTTCTCTTACAACAACAGCTACCACACAAGCATTGGATGTGCTCCGTTCGAAGCATTGTATGGAAGGAAATGTAGATCACCCGTTTGTTGGGCCGAGATTGGTGAAAGTCAGCTAACAGGCCTAGAGATCATTCAAGAAACAACTGACAAGATCTTTCAAATCAAAGACCGACTAAAAGCTGCTAGAGATCGCCAAAAGAGCTATGCCGACAACCGTCGGAAGCCTCTAGAATTCAACATTGGGGATTGAGTCTTACTTAAAGTCTCCCCTTGGAAAGGAGTCGTTCGATTTGGAAAGAAAGGGTAGTTAGCCCCAAGATACGTTGGACCATTCGAGATTACAGAAAGAATCAGCCCAGTGGCTTACCGATTAAGGTTGCCACAAGAACTCAGCGGTGTGCATGATACTTTTCACGTGTCGAACCTTAAGAAGTGTTTGGCAGACAAATCCCTTCACGTGCCAATTGAGGAAATCAAAGTTGACGAGAAGCTTCATTTTGTTGAGGAACCCATTGAGATCATGGATCGAAAGGTCAAGCAACTGAAGCGCAGTAGAATACCTATTGTTCGCGTAAGGTGGAATTCAAAACGAGGGCCAGAGTTTACATGGGAACAAAAAGATCAGGTGAAACTCAAATATCCACATCTATTCGAGGATGACACTCTTGGACCTAACTCCAGCTGAATTTCGGGACAAAATTCTCTCAACTGGGGGATACTGTGACATCCGTCACCTTAAGGTCCGTCAATTAACGTGGTTTTCCATTAACTATTCTTTGATCAATCATCCCTCGTCTTTATCAACTCTTTATGTGGATATCATGCTTGCTTTATCATTGTTGTGCTTGTGCTTTCATTGTAATCATATGCTATCCTTAAAAACTTTTAAAACTTTCAACATCGTAACCGCCAAATATATCATTTTTATATAAAATTAACGTCACCAATAAAACCATTTTTAAATTATAAATATCATTAAATACATTTTTATAATTAATATGATTAACCTAACAAGGTCGTTTTTCAACCGAAACAAATTTGGGAAACTCGGGGGTTAAGTGCAGGGACTAAACTTGACATTTTGTAAACTTGGAAGGGGTATAAAACCCCCATTTTCCAGCCCTAGCCTCATAACTTCATCTTCATCTCCATCTTCTTCTTCTTCACCATTTTCTTCATCTTTGCACCAAAACCGCCCCGCTTGGTCTCGTTTTCGTCGTCTAGACTTCATCTACAACCTAGTCTACTCCATTCTAGTAGGTAGACGACTTTGGTTGTCCCTTTTCTTGCTTATTCTCGGATGTCCATTCTAGGGTTTCGGGTGCTCGGGTTCAACCCGAACACATGAGGTCGTGTGGGTGCGTGTGAGGTCTTTCTGTGTGTGCTTAATGTTTGTGTATGTTTGTAGTGTGTTTCTGGAAGTCCTTGTTGTGTTAAACTCGTGCTCGGAGCAGCCAAAGGCTGCTCAGCCCTCCCTTCAGTCGTGATTCTGCTGTCCAGGTGACTGGGTCTGTCATGCGATTGAGTCGTGCGACTGGGTGAGTCGTGCGACTAAGCCATGCGTTTGAGTCAATCGTGCGATTGAGTTGTGCGACTGGGTGTGTCGTGCGACTGAGTCGTGCGACTGTGTGTATGTGTGCGAACGAGTCATGCGTGCGAATGAATGTGTGCGATTGAGTCATGCGAGCGAATGAATGTATGTGATTGTGCGTGTATCGCTAGACTGGAGTCCAATCACACGAATGAAGGTTCAATCGTACGAATGTAGCTGATTCGTACGAATGAAGGTTGATTCGTGCGTATGGAGGTTGAGTCGTGCGATTGAGTGTTGTGTGGTACGATTGAATGCCAGTCAAACGAATGAAGGTTCAATCGTACGAATGAAGCTGATTCGCACGATTGAGGGTTGATTCGTGCGAATGGAGTGTTGAGTCGTGCGTCTGGTCCTGTCGTGCGACTGAAGTTGTTGTGTGTGATTTCCCTTCTTGTGTGTGGTGTGTGTATGTCGTGTGATGTTAATGTGACATCGACACGGTTGCCATTACTAATAACAAAGATTAAAGTCAACGCTATCAAGTCTACAAATACTATTTCAAATTAATTTAACTTAACATTTTACAAGTATCAATAACCGATTTGTAACTACTAATATTTATCAAATACTTCCTCAATAACAATGAAACTTTTACACAAATAATCATCAGAAATGGCGACGATGTCTAGTACTTGGATCTACATAAGATCTAGTACGTGTGTCTGTTTGTGTGTGTTACACGCGACCCAACCGATATGACCCGAACCGACCGAACAATATTATATGCTTCATTCATATCATTAATGCTTAACAATAACTGTCAATAGGTGTTTGACCGTTCATTTGCATACAACATTTGGATACTTTGATCCTACATACTTACCACTTAACAAGTGAGTTTCGTGACCCCTTTTTACGCTTACAATATTTCAATCATTTACAACTTGGGGGAAAAGTATGCTCACCCATTTTCAATGTTGTACAATTTACATACTTGGAATCAACGTGATACTGTTTTGCAAGTACTTATCTGATACATGCTTGGGTCTGCTGTGTGGTTTTATCTTTGCAACTATTTAATTCGAGTGTGGGAACCGACGGATAGGTATTGGTAGTACTACTGGGTTGACACCCCCACCCTTGTTCGTTGGTATACTAGTTGGTACTATCAGTGGCCAGGAACGGGCGCTTGGGTGAATATATTCCGACAATATCTTTGTGTACGTCGCTAGGTTTGGTTGCAAAGCTCATTGTCATGTGATTTTACTTGTTTATATAACTGTATTCACGGTATTCCACATCGCTTACTATATACAGCATCACTTACTTATTTATTACTTAAACCTGCGAGCTCACCAATAATTTTGTTGACCATTTTGAGCATATCTTTTCAGGTGATCATGCAAATTGAGGAATCTAGGTGTGATGCCTTATGGCTACGTTGTCGTGAATATTGACTAAACACGACACAAGTCCCCTTGTTGTCGGGTGTCGTCATGACACGCTTGTCATCATTTATTATATTGCATCTCTATCGCTTACCATGTGTTATGACGATCCCGATCTCGTTACATTCCCGTGTTTCCGTTTTTAGCGGGGTGGTGACAAAGTGCTTGACAAACCAATTCTCAATAACAACAACAACAATTCGAAGTTAGTGCAGATAACAAATATGTCACTCCAAGTTCAACATCAATATAGCACAATGGAAATTTCCTAGAGTGAGGCTAGCCTACCTGGATCGAAACCGTCTAAGTGCACATATTTCCCAAGGTAATTTGTCGTCACGCCATTTGGACAATCCACAAACTTATCTTAATGGTTTGTTGGTAACTAACATGACCAAGGTCTTGACACACCCAAAATTTAGTCCCTTAAACATAAGGAACACAATATAACATGCATCAATTATATGATAACATGTAACAAAATTAAATTTAGGCAACTTGTGTACAGCCCTAAAATCAAACATAGGAAAAACGGGGCGGTTATACTCACCTCAACTGATGGTTTGCGATAATCAACTTCTACAATCACAATATCACCAATATCATCCTAAAACTGCAAACAAGTGGAAACTGTCCTAAAATTTTCAATACACAACATGCTTAGATCAAAATATACTTTTGAACTATGCCTCACGCACGCGGTTAAACCTGTAATAAAACCAAAAGCATCCTTATGATAGACCCGTCCACCATGGTATGGGTTTTCGCATATGTTCCCAACCATGTCCATAATATACTAATGACCAGTTTAATATTGTCAAAAACTCCGTTTTTTTCCTAAAACCCATAACAATGCACAATGTGAGAATCTATAATCATACCAAAGCTTTCTTCGGGAATAACACAGCTTCTCAATAATTGCAAGTGGTTAAATCAATGGGCTGAAAAGCCTGACATTGTGTCATTTTTTGTCGAGCATAGGGGCACGCCCCATGTTGTGTAGTCGATCTTTATTTTTTGTTGTTTCAGTTTTCTACATTACTCATTACGTGCTTATCCCGATTAAGTTTTATCAGTTCCAAATCACCAAAAAAGACACGATAATAGTCCTAAAGTCAATTAAAACAAACCAATTAGCGATTACATTTCCTAACGACCTATGCTTACACGATACATTAAAATCCGAGAGTCTAAGACTGCAATACTAGACTCTTGATTGTGTGCCAGCACACATTACACATCACAAAATATTTATAAAAGAAACCCCCAAACATTTTGTGTGGAAACCTTGGAATGGGATAGTGTGAAGTGTGGTTGCTTAAGTCTACGAGCTGGCGGTTGAGAGAGATGATTA
The DNA here is from genome assembly GCA_025215565.1 of Flaveria ramosissima. Taxonomy (NCBI): domain Eukaryota; kingdom Viridiplantae; phylum Streptophyta; class Magnoliopsida; order Asterales; family Asteraceae; genus Flaveria; species Flaveria ramosissima. The sequence continues at coordinate 48,320,966 of CM046042.1, read as the reverse complement.
TGTAACCATTTTCTTGAACCTCTGAATGAGTTCAACTTGGTTCATCCCGGTTAAATATTTGATGAGTTTGTGCAACTTGAAAAATAATTTTTGCATTGTCGGCTCTCGCATTTTGGAATCCGGTTTCTTCGTAGGGTTTCTTTTGAGCTACCGTGGCTTGAATCTTTTATTTTTTGATTTTTTGAATTGAGTAGATTTTTTGATGATGAGAGGCTGAAACAAGTGAGCTACTTATATACAGGTCAAAAACGGTGAACACGACAATGTGCTTTTCCAGGCATGACGTCGTGCTTGTTTTAATTCATCATAGATTTGGCATGTATCATTCTAAAGTTGACAACAAAAATCATGGAAAAAATTTGGGTCCGTCGTGGGGGCGTGCTTCATGTCCTCATGTTTGGCTTGCCGAGTTTTACAAATAGTTGAAAATTTCAATGAAAAATTATGTAAAGATACCACGTTTTAGTTTTGGGTCATTGGCCCGACTCTTACTTACACTTAGTGTTCATTGGGGTAGAGATATAATTTCTCCAAGAAATTTTGGTTGGCCCATTGGTATATGGTTTTAACCGATGATCATTTACCTTGAAACTTAATTCCTCATTGTTTCCAATCTCGATGGCACCGTTTGAATAAACGTCTTTAATCGTATATGGTCCAGACCATCGTGATTTCAACTTTTCGGGAAACAAGCATAAGTAAGAGTAATACAATAAGGCATGTTCTCCCCGAGGGATTGTTTTATGCTCTTTAAATGGGAATCATGAAATTTCATTGTCTATTCTTTGTAAACCTTAGAATTCTCATACGCGTGATCTCTCTGTTCCTCAAGTTCATTAATTTACACATACGTATTTTGACTTGTAGCGTGCGGATCAGGGTTTGATGTTTTGAGTGTCCAATAGGCTTTGTGCTCAATTTCCATAGGTAGTTGCCATGATTTCTCACACACCAATTTAAGCGGTATAGTGTCTATGGGAGTCTTATAGGCTGTCCTAAAAGCCCATGATGCATCATCTAACTTGGTAGACCATTTCTTGCAGTTTTGACCTACGGCTTTTTGGTGGATTCATTTGATGCCTCAGTTAGTGACCTCAAATTGTCCATTCGATTGCGGATGATAGGTTGTTGCAAAATGATAGTGAAAGCCATTATGAGCCATTGTTTGATGCATCGGTTAATGACCTCAAAGTTGAATAAAACCAAATTCGAACTTTCAAATTCAAATCGGTTTATGCTTATTTGGTGAATCCTGTTTTAAAAATATTAAAGTTGAATAAACCGATTAAATAACTAAATAACCCAAAACCCGATTTGCTGAACACCCTTAACTCATTCGTCTATCGTACACAAATAGATAGACGAGTTCTATTAAGGAAGGCACCAAATCAATTTTAAGGGAACCACATTGAATTCATATCCTCGGCCACAATTGTTGACATTTAATTTGTCGTTTATGTAGTCAACGATGAAAGTTAAGACTCAACTTTGTTGAAGATATTAGTTATTTAGTTTGAATCTTATGTTTGTGTGATGTTTATTAAAATTTTCATGTAATTCATTTTGTTGGTGTTATTTTCCTACATATTTACAAATGATAAAAAGATTACCTTTATGTACTTTTATTATTATTTTAACAAAATATGAACCAACTTCCTAATAAGCTTCTGAAAATCAACCTAAAACCTGATTAATCGGCGGAATATACATAAAGTGCATATTTTCATGATGAACTTTTCTTTATCCGGTCTTCTTTTGTAACGTTATCTTCGTTTCTAATCATTGTTATTTGTATTTACAAGTAAGATATGATAAAAAAACGTGTCACTTTATCTTTTATTGAATCCATTTAACATATATAGTTATACATAAACTAATAAAATATTAAACAATCAACTAAATGAATATCATTTCTGGTATGTTATAAGTATCATTGATGGTATGTTATCGATTATAAATTTAGGATGACTACTATAAAAAAATTCATTGTATGACTACCTAAATATATTTTTTGTAAGATTTGAAGTACTATGTAATTAACTGTACAAGAATTATTGCAGGATTTGAAGTGACATTGACTTTAGTTAGCATATAATTTTATTTATTTTTATAACTAAGTTAATTCTCGTGTATTACATATATTGAATAAATAAAATATTAAATAATTAGTAATAAAATTTTATGCATTTAAAATCATGTTTGAAGATAAAATATAATTATAATTACGTATAAATAACTATTTTAAGTAAATAAATAATAATATATTTTTCTTAAACTTTTATTTTATAAAAAAATTGTGATTTTTAAATATTTTGTTTTAAAAAATGAACCTTTATAAAAAGTTTGTTGTATTCTGTATTTTATAAAATTTGTTTTTAAAAAGTGTGTTTTTAATAAATAATTGGTTTTTGATTTATTAAATTATACATTTTTAAAACTAAAAATGGTATGCGTAATATTATTAGTATTTAATACTGTTATTAATAATATAGAGAAATGATATAATTAGCATAATGAGTTTTACAATTATGTCACGTTTATTTTAGTTTTTTATAGATAGATAAATAGACGGTAGGCTAAAACCTATTCATTAAACGGATTATAGTTGGTAATAAACACGAAGAGTTACAATAAAATAATTTTTTATATAAAAATATAATTAAAATTATATATATGTAATAGTTCAAGAAATAAAACAATTATACTTTTTTAACTATCTTGTCTAAATAGTTTATTTTTAAACATTCATTTTAAGATTTTTTATAAAAAAATATTTTTCTATAAAAACCATGTTTTTAAAAACTCTAGTTTGTAATTATTCAGGTTGTTTTAATAAGACTATTTTTAAAAAAATTCACCTTTTGGTAACTGTTTTTTAAAAACAGAGTGATTTAAAATATTTTGTTTAAAAAGGTTTAGTGTTTTAGAAAATTTGATAGCATATAAAATTTTTGTTTTTATATTATTTTTATTTTAATTAAAGATGTGATTTTGTAATTTACTTAATAATATCTATTTTAAAAAAAGATATCTTGATTTTAAAAAATATAGACAAGAGAGAAAAATGTAACAATTAATAAAATTATTTTTAATAAGAGGGAGAAATTTGTATAAGTGTTTAAATTACTATAATACACTTTTGAAGGAAAAAATAATTTGAGTATGTTTAGAAAAATGACAAGTGACAAAAAATGAGTTAAGAGAATAACAAGTGGCAAGAAAATTTCTTTTATTAAATTTTATAGATAGTAAATTATCGTTTTTCTCTTTATTATTTAATCATATTTGTTATTTTCATCCAAAAATATTTTTATTGTAATTTGAATCCTCAAGGTTTGAAAAATTTATTATTTTCATCCAAAAATGTTAGCTCTATTATTTTAAAATGTTAAATATTCATCGTTAAAAGGGTATTTATGTAATTTTTCATATAAAAATCTTAAATTTTTGTTTATGTGTTGCTAATAAAACTTCACAAACAGAATTCATGTTTTATTGATAAAAATGATAACTTTTTCAAACCCGAAGAAGCTAAACGCAAAAAAAATAAATAAAAAAAAATAAAAATAACAAATATGACCAAACTACAAAAAAAACATTCACTCCTTTTATGAATTATAAAATTATTTTTAATAGATAACGAATATTGCAATACTATTCGCTTATAAAACAAAATCATAATTATAAAACAAAATGATAATTATAAGTTAAGTAAAATTACATTACAATATAGTTAAAATTCGGTGAAATAGCATTATTACATAAAGTTTAGTACACTATAAATATAAGTTTCTCTACAACTCATATATAAATCACCATCATCAAACCCCTTCTTCCCTGTGCAAAGGACACACACAAAAGCACAATCGTCGCCGGTCGTCGGTCACCGGACTCCGGCCACCGTTCATCGATCTCCGGTTGCACATCTCATCTTCTTCAATCAATTTCACATACCCACATTTCTATTTCAATTCAATTCACTTCATCCTCTTTCTACATTCCCAATGCCCCATAGATCTCCATCAGATCCAATGCCATTATAAAGATTCAATTGTAGATGCAAACAGACTTCAATCAGTTGACGATAAGTGGTTCAATTTCGACCCGATTCACAAATGTCGGCAACAAAGGCCCCACCGTCGACCCGATTCTTCACAATCGGGCTCGTGACGTCATGGTACTCATCGAACATTGGGGTTTTGTTGCTCAACAAGTATCTTCTCAGCAATTATGGGTTCAAGTACCCGATCTTCCTCACCATGTGCCACATGACCGCGTGTGCGTTGCTGAGCTACGTCGCAATCGCGTGGCTCAAGATGGTGCCTATGCAGACGATTCGATCTCGTGTGCAGTTTCTCAAGATCTGTGCTTTGAGCTTCATCTTTTGTGGGTCTGTTGTTAGTGGTAATGTTTCTCTTAGGTATCTTCCGGTGTCGTTTAATCAAGCGATTGGGGCTACAACGCCGTTTTTCACTGCGGTTTTTGCGTATTTGATGACTTTGAAGAAGGAAGCTTTGCTTACGTATGTCACTCTCATTCCTGTGGTCACTGGTGTGATAATCGCTAGTGGGGTATGTTTTTTTTCTGTTTTTCAGATCTTTTTTGTCAATTTCATATGTTAATTTGATTATTTTGGATTTTTGGTTTGTGGGTATTGACATTTGGTGTTGATTTTGTGTTAGGGTGAGCCAAGCTTTCATCTTTTTGGGTTTATAATGTGTGTTGGTGCTACTGCTGCTAGAGCTTTGAAAACTGTGGTTCAGGGGATATTGCTTTCTTCTGAAGGGTATGAAGAAGTATTGATTTTGGGGTTTTGTGTGATGGTTTAGTGTTGTAAGGTTTATGGGTTTTGATTGTGTGTTTGAATGTGTGAAGGGAGAAGCTGAACTCCATGAATCTGCTTCTGTATATGGCTCCAATTGCTGTTGTTCTTCTGCTTCCTGCAACTTTATACATGGAGGAGAATGTTGTTGGGATTACAATAGCACTTGCTAGACAAGATTTTGGGATTGTTTGGCTGTTGCTTTTCAACTCTGCTCTTGCCTATTTTGTCAATTTAACCAATTTTTTGGTCACAAAGCATACCAGTGCTCTTACTCTTCAGGTACACATCTCTTGTTTACTTTCTAAGTGGTTGTTTTTATTTGTTTTTGTGCTACCTTATCATGCTTATTATGGGGCTTATAGAAAACTGAATTCCTTTTTCTAGAAACATGATAGAACTTTACTTTCTTTAAAATCACAGTTACATACATGTTTAGTTATAAATTATGAGTGTTTCTGGTCTGATTCGGCTGGTTTTAATGAAAATTCTGGTCAGGGTTGCTAGCCACGGTTTCAGAAACAACAAACCTAACCAGCTGGTTGTGCGGGTCAACCGGACCCCACTGGTTTTATCAGAATGGTGTTTTGAACAATTGGACTGACCTTTTTGTTACATTTTCAAAATCATTGGTTTGTATATAATGTTTTAATTTGATAAACGATGATTCATGAATATAAGTATATAATAGATATACATAATTTTATTTTCAAAAATGGAAAAGAAAAAAATAATAGAAGTTTTTACACGGCTAGTTTCAAGTTTCAAACCTTTGGACAGAGTGTTAAACTGCCAAAACTGAACCCCGAGAAAAATCTCAAACTGGCCAAATTGCTTTGGTTTGGATGGTTCGGTTGGTTTCAATGATATATGTAGTTACCAACGAGATAAAATATAGAAAAAAAAACAGGAAACTAAAAAGTTGAGTAAATTCTCTGTAATATATCTAAGTTTTGCGTATGTTTCATGGTGTTTTTGTTTGCGCCTTAAAGGGACCAAATTACTTGAACCGTTTGTTAAAAATACTTAAAATAGTTTCAATCTTTGAATCGTCAAGCTTTATTTTTTTGTTCATATATAGAAAAGGATGTTAACCCAGAACACTTGCCAAACATTATTCAGCTCTAGTTCTATAGGCTTTGTAAATCATCCTCTTCTAAATAAAACTAAAAATCAGGCTACCTATGAACATGAGAAAGATGTCATAAGGTAGCGTGTATCTAGGCTAGATTCATATTGTTTGCAATGTGAATTAATGGTCGATTTTCAGGTGCTGGGAAACGCAAAGGGAGCAGTTGCAGTGGTTGTTTCGATACTGATCTTTAGAAATCCTGTTTCTGTAACCGGGATGGCTGGATACACACTCACAGTGATCGGGGTTATTCTTTATAGTGAAGCCAAGAAGCGTAGCAACAAATGAGTATGACAGTTATAACCTTAATTAGAACCTTAGATGATCTGTTTGGTCTAGGTTAGTGTTTATGTCATTGCTGCTGCTGTCATCTTCAGATCTTGCGCTCTATATTCATTTTGATATTATTCTGCTCGGAAACCTTGGGTCGGGGACTGTGAAACCTCACCCGTGTAACCAGCTATATGAGAATCGAAAATAAGCCATTAGTTTCACTCACATGTGTTTAGGGCTCATAGTAAAAGATTGTAGAATTAATCCCTCTTGAGAAATATGTTATATTTAAACTTCTTATAGATTATTTATTCAAGGCTTGGTTTTTGTGTATCACAGCATTCCTTGTGCAATATCTTTTTAGTGGCTCTTGCCAAAACAAAAGCTCTGACTCAATTGGTGCTAGTTTTAGCTGTGGATTTGGGATTAAAGACATCAAGCTAACTTGAAAAATCTTGTAGTTTGAACATGCCTTGTGTAAACAGGGTGTGAATGTTTGTAATCAAGTTTACTACACCTGGAACACAAACTGTTTCTTAAACTAGTTAGACACGTCAACACAAACACAAATGGTTATTAAACGAGTTAAACTGACCAACTCTGCACGACTATTTTTGTGTTGGATTCTATAGGAAATCGACACTATTAACTTCTTATGTTGTATCTAATTAAAATATGGGTCCTAAATCAACTAAATATACTTTCATCTGGAAAAAGAAAATTAACCCCAAACATAAAACCAACCTTAACCCAAGTTCATATATCTAATAAGTAATAACCTTGCACAAACTCTATTCTTCAATCATTACGGGGCTGTTTGGCAACTTTTGAATTAAGTGTTGAACCAATAAGAAGTCTGAACCATTAAGTGCTGAACCATTAAGAGGTCTGAACCATTAAGAGCTAGTACATCGTTTAACTATTCAAATGCAATTGTCTGGCCAATTCTGATAAGAAGTCTTAACCATTCAGCATTAGACCTCTTAACCATTCAGCACTAGTATAATGTTTAACCATTCAGAGGCAAATGTCTGAACCATTCAGACATTTGCTCGCGAAACAAACAGTCTGAACCATTAAGTGCTGAACCTACTTGAGCTTCACCATTTGTTTCTTGTAAATATCAGGATACACATCCATTACCTCATCTTCACCATTAATCTCCTTTCTTAGGCTTAATAATCCCGGTCCCCAACTTACAACCGGCCACTTCAATATAGCCTCGTTTCACTTTTAGCTTCGGTTTCAATGACTCATTCTGACTGAAACAAGGGGCGGGTCTTTACCAACCGAAAAATCAACTATTTTAGGGAAGCCAAAAAACGTGAGCGCCTAGCGTGAGCCTTATTGAAAAGGCCCTTTACTAAAAACATAGAAGGTAAGGTCGGCTTTCGAGATGTAGCTTTACAATCAAGACCAGGCTTGGGGGTTGGTCTTAGTGGTTAATGAAAATGTACTAGTGTGCTGTCTTAACATATAGAAATTTAATTAGATTGCTAGCTTTACCGGCAGTATGATGGTTAAAAGACGGCACATGAGAGAAATAGCCAAAAGCAACCAAAATATTCCCTGGTGAATCAGGTGAAAACTTGAACTACGTACATGGGAAAGACTCCTGACTCACCCCTTATCGGTCGGAGAATGCTAGCTCATAAAGCCCCTTCGAGAGTTGCGGGTCCTTGTCGCTGCATGAGTGGTAGCTCACGCTCAAAAGTCCTCCGACACACACATAAAAAGGTTCAAATGAGGACTATCTTTAATGATCATAGAACCTATAGATTTAAGAGCTAACATTCTCCGACCGATATGGGGTTAATAAGGAATGTTTCCCCCCGCCCGGATGCGAACCGCGAAACTTGGCGGCTACAGACAAGACGGCTATCACCAGAGTTAAGGCTATCTATAGCCATATTGGAAGCCTGGTTTTGGATTATGACATCATAAAAATATGTAGGAAATACATGGTCATATACCGGATATACATGAAAATATGTTGAAAATACATGAAAACATGAATGGTTCGGTTTCGTTTCGATTAATTTAGATAACCGAGGATAGAAAACCGAAACCATAACCAATCGGTTTTCAGTTAATTTCGGTTCGGTTAGGGATCTTCATTTAACGTTTGGATTTTCTCAACCCAGTAGTGGTATTGCTTGAAGCCCTTGGATCTAATAAGAAGAAGCGACTCCAACGTCACACTGACATGCCTTGAATCCAAGAGCCTCTCAATGGTTTGGGGGCCTAAGCGAACAAATAATAAGAGGCCTCTTTTCAAAGTTAACATTATAAATCTTCTTTCTTTATTCAGGGTTGTGGACCAATAAAAATAAACTAAAAAGTTTATAATTGGGGTTAATTAGACAATCAAGAACAAGTTCTATTTTGCAAGTTTTCAAGCACTTAACAAGGTTATTTTCAAGCACTAAACACAACTAAAAACCAATTAATATACCTTCTAATGAAATAAAATTGATCATTCAAAAAATGATTTGAAATTGGGAGACTTTCAATTTTTCTCATCAGCTTAAAACAAATATGACCCGGTAATAAGTTTCAGAAGTCGGAATTGTGCTTCAAAATCTTTCTTTGATGATATGCTACAAGTTTATAAACAATGATGTATGAATCAATCGTTTTTGTTCATCAAAAGATATTAGCTTTCCATTTCTAATGCGATGAATGGATTCGGAAGCTTGAAGATTTGTGTTCTGGTAAACGGGGAGCCTAAAACATCCATACGGCTACTGATCACCGCTGTGATATGGTAGCCCTTCGCGTGCATAATCGCCTTTTGCTTGTAGAAATACTCTCGGGTTTCCATTTTCATCTCATCATCTGATCTGCATCACATTACAACAATCTAATGGTCATAAATATGGTATCAAATCTTTTTCATTTGAAAGTTGCATAACTTAAAGTGTTCGGATGTGCATTTTGCAATATTAAGATAATCAGCTGCAAAACAAAAATCCAAACACCCTCTTAACGATATACGATCTGAGTGGCAAAAGACTGTTTTGCCCTCTAACAATACCTCATGATCAACTCAGACCAACCTCTACATCGAGCTGCTTTAAGCATGTCAATAACCACACCACGTCGTTTCTCATGCTCCCTTGACAGTAAAACCAATGACCATCCTCCAGACCGTAGTTTTGTGTATATTTGCACCAACATTGCATGTTTCATATGTTTGGCCTCTTTAACACCATCATGATGACCATAACCATGGAATCTACATCATCAAAAACACATTAAGCCGATGCATATTCATATCAATTTAGATTTTCCAAATTTATAACAGTCTAAAGATGATGCAATTACCGATGAACATATAAGTCATCTATGTCTATTAACACCACATCGCGACCACCAACAACAGGCGTAACATTCTTGAAGTAACTTTCAACAAGCGACACTGCAGCACTCAAATCTCTTCTGTAATGACCATCTTTAACATACTTGACAGCTGCATTTTTACAAATTTCAGGCAAAGAATATGATTCAAAGCTGTTGATATTAAGTTCTGCGTGTAGAGAAACCGTTCTGCAATAATCATAAAGCTCAAGATCAAACTGATTGACAGATTTCAACATTTCAAGAGCCCCAGAACTCCGGCTTTCACATGATTGTAACATGACCATCAATGCAATTAGCACACTCATCAACAAGACCCCGATTGTTACAAGAACACCAACAAAGATAGTTGCAGCAAATGAAGACATATAGATCACAGACTCCATTCTGAATTCACTTCCATCTACAGATTCATAGTTCAAAATATTAACCACTTATCGCCATATGCAATCAAAATGTAGCAAAATTAATGGTTTTTATGAGTAAAATTACACGCGTACCAGATTCATGGCTGCTAGATAGACTTGCAGAATACTCCCTTTCCATCTCATTGCCATATGATGACATTTTGAGATGAAACTATGAACACACAAGAGTTCTAAGTAATCTCATATGAAATCAAACCCGACCTGCAAAATATGCTTTCATAAGTTTAAACTTCTTGAAATTGTTTGACAGAAACACAAATCAATTCAAGTTTTTTAACCATAAATTAGGCAGAAACAGAAGATACCCAATTCAATTTGGTCTCTTGAATGTCAATTACGTGATTAAATTAGCCATTCAAGTAACTAATTGTAGTCAAACAGGAGAAAGTTCAAATTTTTTGGAAACATATCCAAACCCATATCAAATTCAAGTATACCCAGATCAAATTTGAGGTTGAATTTCGATAAGATTGTAAAATTAACAAAGTATAAGCCGTCTAATGATAAGAACACAAGTATAGTAAATTACCCAGATGAAATTGAGATCGAAATGGGCAACAAATGCAACAACCATTGGCATTAATTCAGGGGAGTTGATCGTGAAACGGAGGATGGTGCTGCAGGTGATTTAGATGAATTAAAGAGGGTGATTTTGGTGAAATAACACTAGATAGCATGTGAATTGAACAGAAAAAAGTGTTTTAAACTTGAATCGATGCTTTTGAATGAGTCAAAATTGGTGTTGATTGTTGATTTGTTTCTTGCTGAATCATCCAATCCCACATCACATGTTACTCGATAATTCTGTTTTTCAAATATATTGTCACTTTCATTCAAAATTATATATTTTTTTTATGTTTTTTCGTAGCATAATGATGATAATTATAATAATATCGACTTGTTGGAGCGAGAAGATAATAGAGAAAGCGATGGTATCTTCTGGAGATTAAATTATATCATATTCATCTATTCATAATGCTTTTATAGCCAACAAATGAGCCTGTTTATTAAATACAATTCCTATGTAATTAAATAAAATATTACTAATTGCAATAGCCCACTATACTTGGAAAAAACTACTACAATATTATGCATAAATAAACTAAGGCCCGTTTTGATTCACTCAATATATCTTGAAGGAATTGAGATGGAATTTGAATGAGTTGGAATGGAACCACAATATGCATAACTACTACAATCTTTCACTCAATATACTTTGGAAAATAACTACTACAATATGCATGACTACTACAATGTTTGATTAGCTATGAAAGGAATTAGAATTTTAAAGTTTTCAAACTACAAAACTGCCCTAGAAATCCAGCAATCCAACCACATTCATCGTTTCGTTCTTCTTCCTATTTCACTTCTCCCGTTCAACCTTGATTTTCTTCGGTTGCTCCGCAATTATTGAGTGTTGTCGAGAATAGTCCTGAACTACTTACGGATTTTGAAAATTATATTGATTGAGATAATAAATTATATTCAATCCCATTCTTTGTTATATGTAGTTTCATCATCATCTTCGTCCTCATTGTCAAGATAGATTTGATTGATCTTCATCTTCAATGATTCTTTGTCTACTGATTGACGAGTTAAACAAGTTTTCGCCAACACTTATGGATTATGCTCACATTAATTTTTATCATCAACGATGATAAAGGTGGCTTACAGGGTTCATTGTTGGTTTTAGGTTCAAACGTTGGTTTGATTTGTTTCTCACTTTAGTTTTGATTACATGTGATGGAGGCTTTTTGTGATTTTGATGGTTTGATGATCTTAGGTTATATTCTAAGGAGGTTTTTTATTTTTTATTTTATGTATTTTACTACACCCGGCAAATTAGGCCCACAAATCTAATTTTGGGTTATTATGGGTGATCTTTTCAATGTAATAGGTACTTTTGGATCATGAATAATTAATTAATGGGTTTAGATGGGTTGATTATAGTGAAGGGGTTAAAAGGATGGGTTAGAATGGGTGCACCAAAATAAACTAATGGGTCAGGATGGGTGGTGCCCTATTTCTTCATCAATGACCCATTAGTTGCCATTCCGACCATGCTCTGCTTTTCCCTTTTAAATCTTCTTCATCCCTTTGGCCACAAATCCCATCGATCGACAAAATATGTATATGTACTGATAGAATCAATCAGTACTCTGTTTGAGCAAAAGCGTATGAGCAAGAATAAGGTAATGACAGTGATGGTAGGACGGAGCATGAAAGGAGTGTGCGCCATCCATGGCGATGCAAAAAAACCACTACTCCCCCGATCAGAAGTTCCACCGACGTTAGGCTATCTCCAAATTGGTTACTACATCCACAGATCCTTAAATCTTGTAGACATATAATTTTCTCTGTTTTCTTCTCCATGATAGAATTTTAAAATAAAACCACAAATTGATTCTTCCTTTAGTTTTCTTCTTGATTTTATTTTAGTTCTGAAAGGAGCTCACTACACCATACAATGCAATAAAAAACAAAACAAAACATGGTTTTTTCTTCGTCTTCAATTTGCGTCATATTTGTGCATATATTGCTCATATGTGCACGTGTCACACCAAAGAACGACATCATTTTCTAACCAATATAGTTAGTTAAAAGAAGTTAAAAAAGAATCAGAAGCTATGAAATTTGAATACAATTAATTGTGTTTTTGATGTAATCATTTTATGTTCATGAAGAATCATGCGTTTTAATTATAGACTAGCTTTTTAACCGTCGCGCGTTGCGGCGACATTGAACATAGCGTGATAAAATATATATTACAAACGACTCGATTCGTTTTCAAACTGGAATTATTTCAAAACGTAGTGCAACTCTAGTTTATGACGTTGAATGAAAATCGTTCGGAATCGAAAGGGCGGCGGCCAGCCTCGCCGACACCCAGCGGAAACGGGAGGGCGGCGGCCACCACATCACCCCCTCCGGTCCCCAACAACGCCCCTCACCAATATGTGAAAAAAAAGGAACACGCATCGCAATTTGTACCAGACGCTTAAAGAGTTGTAATCATAGCTACAGTAACTTCCCTCACATGACGAAATTGTTGTTTAATAGAATATAAATTAGTGTTTTTAGCTAACAAATCTCACGAAGAATGTCAGGCTTTATAATGTAAACTGAATTGTGTATTTCTTAAACGACTCATCATGATCCGCACCCATCCTGACCCGCACCCATTCTGACCCGCATCCATCCTGACCTTTTTCTCAATCAGCCCATCCTGACCCAAACCCATTTAAACCCAAACCCACCTTGACCCGATCACCAACCCAACCCAATCCGCCCATATTGCCATTTCTATATTTTACACATTCCTTTGAGATGTTGCAAATTTCATCAGTAGATGGAAAGAATGCAAGGAGAAAGTGGTTGGTTCATGGACACGTGATGTAACACCCCAAAATTCAAAATATAGAAATTGGAAAGGTTATGTACCATAACCCTCATTCTTATAGTCCGTAATGTATGGAGCAAGGAGAAATCTACATTTGTCATGTGGGAGGGGGATGCAGACAAAAGGTGTGGACCATAACCAGGATATTATAGCCCCAACGACTAAGACAATCTATATTAGAGCGAAAAAAAATGGTTACAAACGATAACTCGTATACCTTACGGTTCATAATGATCTGGAGGGGGTCTACAAATAAAAGGTCTCAATCATTGAGGAAAATTTGTTCTAATACTTAAAAAGTGTTTTAAACGCTCCGCTGAGTGTTGAAACCGACCTAAGTTAGTGTTGTTCTATTAGGGAGTCTTTCTAGCAGAAATGCTGGTGAAAAGTAAGGTAAATGTATTTTCTTAGAACAAAAAAAGATCTAGGGTGAGTACCCAACTATAAGGCATGACAATCACGTTTAGATAGCAGGTATATATCTCTATAAACTATAGGTGTGTTGCGGATTGATTAGCCAAGAAATGTTAAGAGATTACACCCATAATACCTGAGGTAAAAACTAAGGTAAAAATGGATTGATTAGCCAAGAAATGGTGGGTAATGGCCCGAAAAGAGTACATGAGGAGGGGTGAATTGGGGTGAAAAGCCCTATTTTATAGGTTTAATACATAAGAAAGATTAAAGTTGATGCCTAACCATGTATGACATATAAATTATGATAGGTTTGTATAATCCTGTAGGGAAGATTAATCGAAAAGAAAGTTAAAAAACATATGTGATACCAGCTTAGTGTACTTACATTAAAAGTATACGGGTATATGCATGAGAAATACATGAACGTTTTAGCATGAGTAAATTTTGTTGAAAAGTAGGTAAAATGGGTAAGTCTGATGCCACAAGAAGTCATGTGTGGGTGACTAAGAAGTTATTATGTAAGTTACATGAAAGACATGAATGATATATATGAAGGAAGTGGGTCGGATGGGCGGATCCTTAAACTTTTCCCGTGTCTTTACCTCCTTTTGATCTAGCCCTTATCTTCAGCCTTTTCTTCATAAAAATCTCTATCCAGATTTTTACTTTTGACTTTTTAGAAGATGTTTTAGGAGGAGGATCCTTCAAAAAAGTTTTAAATTGTAATATCTACTTATGTGTAATTCCTACATCTTTATCATCATTTTCATCTTTAGTACTCAAGAAGACACTATAAGAATGTGACATAATTTTTAATTTTATATTGTTCAAGCTAGTATAAATATTTATCCAGGAGATTTTTTTATCAAATTTTTCCAAAAAAATTTAAACAACACTTAGACTAAATTAACATATATATTTTTTAGAATTTTCTATTATAGTATCATATTTTCATAAAATTTATTATCTATCTTCCAGCTGTATTTAAAATAAGAATGGTTAAGTTTATCGTCAATATATTTTATTTATTTAAATTCATGCCTTAATCTTGATAAACATGTTGTGATTATTATCATGTTTTGATTTTATTATATGAACTCAATGGATCCGACAATCAGAAATCCTGTAGAACACCTATCAAGCTTCAAGATAATATTAAGATTTCAAGTCACTTTAACTTAACTTAAACCTTTCATCTTCGATTAACAATCTCATTGATCATTAAGTTTTCTAATATAACTATTTGAGCATAACTTGCCGAAGAAACCTTTCTGAACATGGAACTTAATAAGTTTTAGGTTTTATCAGCCATACGGTCTTACATTTCCCTCTCAAGATGTTTAGGACTTAAATGCCGTAACGATCTTAAATGCCACATCTTTCGAGTTTGCCTCTCGTGTCAGAATATATTATCAAAAAGAAAAATGTTTATCATATTGTATGTATGCTCTTTGGCACATTTTTGTGTGTGCATATTATCATCTTTTATACCTATATGGCTCTTTGGTATTTTTTTCCTTTCAAAGAATGACTGACTAAGTATGACAAGATTGTAACTCTCAGTATGTATTAACATATAATCAGTATTACCATAAAATCTTGAAATGTTACGCACTTCAGCAATAGATGATTTAGTTCTAATGAATCACATTCCATATTGCTTTTCATTATTGATAGCAAAACCTATCAACATATCAAAAGAAAATCCAAGTCAATTTTTTAAGGCCTATTATCAACAATAGATCAAATTCAAGAAATATATTGTCATTTTTTATGTATATAGAAAATTCAAAACTTCTTTTCTCTCCTTCTTTTATCAATATTTTTCTAACTCCCATACGACCAAAAAGCTTTTTGTATTTTTCATATCTCCTCCTAAAATTATGTTTATCTTTAGAAAATAAAAATTTTAACCTAGAACAGGAAAAAATATTTTTTTATAAAAATTGTAAAATCCAGAATGAAACAAATAATATGATCGATCTCAATCAATCAAACGCAGAATCATTGATGATTGGCATGGTGAAAACAATCACACTAAGTCAATATTAAATAGACAATCAATAAGTAAATAAGTTTTCTCTCTAATTAATGATTGCTCAAAGCTTTACAAAATATAATAAAATGACAAGTGTTTATAAAATGCAAAGCAATACATCTATTTATACTACACAAAAGTTTTTGTAAAAGAATGTTTTCGCATGAGCGGTTACAGTGCAAAGTTTTCGCATGAGAATGTTTTAAAGTGAGCGGTTACAACTGTAAAGTTTTTGCATAAGAATGTATTTCCCCCATAATTATTTTGCTCCAATTCAAGTTTTTGCATAAATTTGTTTTTGATTTTCGAGTCTAAAATCTTGACCTCTACACAAATAATGTTTAAATGGAAATATGTCCGTAAGAGACGTAAAATATATATGTGAACGATGAACATTCACTTAGAGAAAACTAATATATGTATGCATATGCTTTTAAGTGCTAGTGGAAATCAAGTCTCTTACAAGATGGATGAAACACATAGATATGTATAATGTATATCTTTTACAAAGATAATAAAGGAAAAACATTAAAAGATTATGGTTTTATGCGCGTCAACTTTAACACTTTTCAATTAAAATACTAAATAAAATGAGATGGTTTTAAGTTGGTATGAGAGCATATGGTTTAAGAGATATATGAATAAGGATAAACACCCAAACTCAAACGGTAGTGCTTTAGTACTAGTGAAGGGTACGATCCGAGACTTGATCAAAGAACTAAGGACAAGAAGATAGTCTAATGGTTTTGACCTGAGAGTATGGTGTAGTTGTGGTGAGTGCGACTAAATATGGATATCCGTGTTGGAATTCGATACTTGAGATGTGACGTTGTAATAACGAGAATACATAGATATAATATGAAATATTGCGAAAAGAAATTGCCGATCTACAAAATAGGCTAAATAGAAAGCCTTCAAAGAGATCTAAAATATTAAGAAAAGAAACTACTTATCTTAAAATTTTAATGGTGAAAATTTATAAACTCAAATTTAATTAGTTTGTTTTTTTATTGATAGTGAAAATCATATGTTTTAGCACCATGATAGTTTATGAGTACGTTGAGAAACACCTAAAGTAAAAACAAAAATTAAATGATGAAATCAGAAATAATTATTTAGGCTATTGATTTTGGTTCCTTCATTAGTCTGATTGCATTCATTCTTCTCTGATATAAAACGATGAAGAACAAAGATACACTTGTAAAGTTTGATTGCAAGGGTGCGCCCGTGAGGGTTATATGAGAAAGTGGCAGCAAACCAATGTTGGATATGCTCTAGATGATAACCCTTTTGCCAGACCCAATTTGACCCCTAACTGGAAATAAAATAAGACAAACAACTTAGATTTAGAACCTATAAGATCAAATTGATTAAATATCTATAAGACTTGAATGTGCAAAAATCAAGACTTTATTGAGTTAACAAGCGTGTTGATTTTCCAAAAAAACAATGCTGCAAACATACAAAGATGATTATAACCCTAGTAAGTAAAAAATTGATGAGCGTATAATTTAGGGCTTAAATCAAAAGTTTATTTTTGAACATGGAAAAACTAACCCTGGTAAAATATTTTCCTTGTTCCACGGCTCCATTAGACATTATCATCATAACCTTCACTTTTTCTAGTTTCTTATGTTATATTTACATAATTATCTTCAATTTAGCATTGAAAAACGATAGAAATTTGGTACATGAGTTTACAAACATTTAATATAAAACCTAAGTTTAAGATTTGACGCCCCATATCATTGCAACACAAAGAGGCTTTTCCAGCAAACTTACTTTGCCAGCAGATAGCAAGAACGCGATGACCTAGCCCAAACCTACTTAAACAACATAAATTGCTTCACCTTGTTAAAAAAATAAAAATAAAACTTGTATGAAAGTAGATAGAAGATATACCCTATAAACTCTAGTGACAAAGCTCACTTTTTCATGTATTCATCATAAATTTACAAACTTTAATACATCAACTTGAAGAATTCTTATAACATGATAAGTTTTTAAAAGTTTTTTTTTTTTAAAATAATTACAAAAAAAAAGAAAGATAACAACATGAAAAGTAAGATTAGAATATAAAAAAAATCTCCACTCCAAATGGTCACACGAAACACATTATTCCTCTCTTTCCTTTAAGTCTTTAATCAATACATCACACACAAACGCATCTCCCTCACAACCACACCACCACCACCACCACCACCACCACCACGATCTCTCAATGGCTAGCCTCTGGCGAGCCGTGATGGGCGAATCACCACCGAACCCCGACGACTACGACGGCGTGGAGTACTGGTCGCACCCCGAGCGCACCGGCTGGCTCACCAAACAAGGCGAATACATCAAGACCTGGCGCCGGCGCTGGTTCGTCCTCAAACAAGGCAAACTCTTCTGGTTCAAAGACGCCATCGTCACCCGTGGCTCCCGCCCCCGCGGCGTTATTCCCGTCGCCACGTGTCTCACCGTCAAAGGGGCCGAAGATGTCCTCAACAAGCAGTTTGCGTTTGAGTTATCCACGCGATCTGACACCATGTACTTTGTTGCTGATTCCGAGAAGGAGAAGGAGGATTGGATCAATTCGATTGGGCGATCGATTGTTCAGCACTCGAGGTCAGTCACGGCTAACGAGATCGTTGATTACGATGATAGGTGATTTTGTTGTTGATTTGGGGCGTTCGGTGTGTACAATTTGGTGTTTTGGCTTTTTGTTTGTCATGCTTGCTTTGTTTGATTATGAATTCGCTTACTGTTTGTGTTTATGTTGTTAGATGGTTATAATTGTAATGCTTTTTCTTTATGGTGGTGTTAGATGATTGAGATCTTGAGTTTGTTGAGTTCTTGTTGTTTGGTGTTTAATAAGTTAGAAATTAGGTATTTTTTTCAAGAGTAATGGTTTATGATTTTGAGATCATGAGTTTAAGCGGTTGGAAACGGGCGATTGCACATGGTTTATGATCTTGAGATCATGAGTTTAATCTATGGTAGTTGTAGAATCGTTACACAAACTGCAATTGTTCTTGATTCTAATGATATTGCTTGGATTTATTGAGTTAGAATCTTTACAAACCCTTTCTAAACAATCAACTAACAGTAGTTTCCATCAAATTGAAGGATTTAGAGTGTTTTGTGATAAGATTTAAGAACTGCAAACAGTAGTATCCAGCAGACTGATCATCTTGCTAGCCAAATGATTAATTTTCACTATGTTTTGCGTTCTATGAATGCATCATATGAGCTCCCGCATTAGAAATTCCCTAATTATGCATTCAGAGATCTGATCGTGTGGTTCATTAATTCATTTTGGTATCAAATTACACTGTTTAAAGAGCCAGATTGAGTTTCTGTAATTACTGATATTTCAAACTTGTGGTATTTGCAGTAGGCAATTTATATACTTGTAGCAAACACTGTTCCATAATGGGAATGTGTTTTGCATCTTATCTAGGGATGTGAATATTTAACATGACATGACATGAACATGAAACAAAATTATGCTCTTTCGTCTATGATGCATCTTTTGTTTGATTATGAATCATCTCAATGTTTCTATTTCGCTCGTTAGATTCTTACAATTTTAAAGCTTTCAACGTTTTAGATAATTGAGATCTTGAATTTGCTGAGTTCGTCTTGTTTGGTGCTGGTAAAGTGTGAAATTAGGCTTTCTTTCAAAGTGAAGACGATAAGAATAAATGGTAATTGCTGTAGAATCCTTACACAAACTGCAAATGTTCTTTATTCTAATTATATTGTTCATATTTTTTGAGTTAGAATCTTTACAAAACCTTTCTAAACAATCAACTACCAGTAGTTTCCACCAAATTCGAAGGATTTGGAGTGTTCCAAAATCCAAATTGGATTTAAGAATTGCAAACGGTAATCTCCGCCAAATTTGATCATCTTGTTAGCTAAATGATCAATTTTCAGTATGTTTTGCATTCTAATGCTATACATACATCAAATGAGCTCCTGCATTAGAAATTCCCTAATTTTGCATTCAGAGATCTGATTGTGTTGTTTATGTGGTTCATTTTGGTATCAAATTACACTTATTGAGGAGAAGGATTGAGTTTCTATAGTGACTGATATGAACTTGTGATTTTTGCAGTAGGCAATTTAAATACTTGTAGCAAATAGTGTTCCCTAATGTGAATGTTTTTTTTCATCTTATCCTTTAAGCATCACACTCTGTGGTGGTTATGCTTTATTTTTGATCAAGTGGGAACCACAACAAGAGTGGCATCTTCTTGGTCAATGGAATATGGTAATGATCATATCTTCATGTTCTGTCCATACTCTATTTTAAACAATATAGTATTATGAAGAAAAAAATTTAAAATTAAAGGAATAATGTGTTTATGATCGGACCGGAGCAGCGGGATGGGGTGGGAACCGGGTGGCTAACTGGTCTGGTTAGACTCTATATAAACTGGTGAACCGGTTAGGCCCTATGTGGACTGGTGAACCGGACTCCTCGAACAAGATTTTAACTACCTTTTCTATATTTTCTATTAAAATGTTATTTATTAATTACTTTGATATTTCAGACTCTACATTTTATTTATTTAAGCCTTTAAAATTGCAAATTTATACCAAAACATAAGATTAATTTTCATAATTTGTTTCAAGTTTCACACACAAACACATATATACATTGGGAAAGTGAATATGAGACATCTAAGTTATTAAAACTACGTACTTTTGTTTACATTAATATTAAAACTACATAGTTTTGATTGGATACCTTTGAAACTACGTTCCCTAATAATTTCACTAAATTTTAAATTAATGTCTCCTTTGTTATTTTTTTTGTTTTTTTTTTCATTCTATTTTTTATGCTATTAATATATATTTATCTATATTGTTATTCAACTCAAGGCTCTCGATAAGATTGGACGTAATGGTGCCTCCTAGGGGCGTCAAATTTGCTAATGTGGATACAATTGAGTCCTATAATACTTCTCCGATCTAGCAGTGGAAAAGCTATTGCAATATCATTGTTTAATATAATTGTATTTATTAAATCAGTTTTAAAGACTCAATATCAAAAAAGCAACGGTACCATGGTTTGTTTTTAAGGATTGAATGAGGAAACAAAGTTGCACTTTGAAATCACAAACATAAAGCATACAAGAAGAACTGGTGAGTGATGAATTGAAATTAAAGAATGCCACAAATCAATGTTAGAGAAGGTATTTGATTGAATTAGTTTTGAGGGTATTTATAAAAAGTTGGAGGGACAGCAATACGTGCCAATTTACAATATGTATATCTTGGCTATTTTTTAATTTATTTAAATCAAAACATGTAGTTTTGATGGTTTCATATCTAAGCTTAGATGCATAACACTATAAAAGGTCCATATTCATATTTTATGTATATAGCTTAGATGTTTATGGTGTGAACTAGCTCATAAATACAGTCCAACCAGTGGACCGATAAAACGACTTGTTGTGTTAGGTATTGTTTAGAAAACATTGCAAGAGAATTTTAGTAAATAGAAAGTCCAATTAGCTCCATAGTTTCTTGCTTTCATATATATTCTTTTACCGTTTACCCTAGAAATCAACATAACTTTACGACTGGATACGGTTTTTTTTTTGGTTATTTGTTCACGTTTAACATATTATTTTCAATTTTTTGTTGTCTTAAAAATTTGATATTGGTTTTCGCTAATTTATTTTCTACATTTGGCAATACATGCCAAGCATAATTCACATATTTTAATGGTGATATGAATAATAACATGCAAATTAATTTTGTTTAAAAATATTCTGCTAAAAAGGATCTGCAAGCAATTAGGCGACTGTGACGTGCATTGACATTCCACTATACAAATAAGTAATGGAGTTCAAGTTAAAATTGAAGACCTAAGCCAACTCACAAAACTTTAAGATTGAGGGATTTTGGGGATCAAATACACATCAATCTTTTGACCTTAACTACCTTCTAACACATAACTTAACTACTAACCACTACTACATGAACTAATCAAACACGATGTAATTGGTAGTAACATGTGTTACTATTGATGTAATTACGGTGGTTGATATTATGACAATTATAACCCTCAACTTTCATGTCTTTTCACGAAAAGTTGCAACAATTCATTGCAATGGTTCAACCCATGTATGATGGTCGAATTTGGTCCTGGAGAATTTTAGAGGAAGTTCATATTGTTAATTAACTTTCTGTCTTATCCGATTAATTACATATATCGGTGAAGCCTCTAAATTTAAAGTGATCAAAACATGATTTAAAAAGTATCTAAGACATCATGAAATCCGAAAACACTACACAATGATAGTTTACCAATATTTTAACAAATCTTTTGATTGGATATCGTTTACAAAAATAGTTTAAAGCTTTTAGATCACAGTTCTAGTAACTAAACGCCAATTTCATAAAAATGGGTGAATGTAGGCCAATAATTATCAATTTTCACACATAATATATAATATGAACACATTTTGATAGGATTTGTGCTACAAACAATACCCAATTAAACAATCCAACTATTAATCCAAATACTACTTATCATTGTTCATGAAACTTCACAAGGAATAGAAAACTACCTAGTAAATGAAATAACTCCAACACCAATCTACAAAGGTGACAACCAATGGAATATATAGGGAAGGAGAGTGCACATGTTTGTTATGACGATTGTTATATGAACTATTTTTTGTTTCTCATCTTACATTTTCTATATCTCATCTTTTCTCTTGAAGCTTCAAATTCAATCAATACAAGTTACCTTTGATCTAGTTACTCTATTTAGTCATTTACATTTGCATTTAAACAAAATGTTATGATCTTTCTAGTCTTTTGTAAATATTATGGTTTAAAACACAATTTTATGCAAATTACACATTTTAAGCCAAAACTGGTCATTTTTACCATGAACACTGATATACGTGAAATTATATATCATATATATAATTAAATTCACACACTTCTATCATGATAAAAACATTAAGCATGTGCCGCAATCGGGTTTAAAAACTGTAAAACTATCTATAGAGCTCAAAGAGCACTTAATCCTAGGAATTGGAAGTATGTGATTCAAACTACAAGCAAGCTAGGAGATGTTTTGGAACCCTTTAAACTCTTCATGGATGGTGAAGATTAGGCCCATCACTTGGAAAACACACACAAACACATAACATGATATGGAGTAATGGGAGGCTACTAAACGCTCCATTTGACATATATCTAGAGATAAATATTTGCTTAAATGACATAATACTCCCTAAACCTCTTTTCCTTAAAGTATTAAATACCAAACTTAGAGATCATGTGGTTGATTTAAGTGTCATCAAAATCATTTAGTATAATTAGATTCATTTAAGACCAAATGAGAAATTCGAAAAAACATTTATATGAGCCAAAATGCACACTCATTCAATAATGTTCTTGTTCAAGAGGGTGAAGCCTCTAAAATAGCCCTTGGTAGTAGGGTCCAAGGGGCGGGACCCTTGGTGGGTCCAAGGGGTAAAGCCCCTCATGACGATCGAGTTATAAATTGCTTTGGATTAATTTGAATGATTGAAATTGGTAGGAAACAGATGATTGGTAACAACCGATCATCATTATCAAGTTTGGTATCAAACTGTTACATTCGGTAGTAACAACGAAGCATCAATAATAGTAGTAACCGATGCATCATGGCAAGTGATGTATTATTGACAAAATGATATTTGGTAGAAAATTTTGTTTCAGTAGCAATTGTCAACTTCAGTGATAACTTTGTTACTATTGATGCCTAGAAGGGCAATATTATCCTTGTTACTATTAATGATATTTATGACTAGTGTAACTGTCATGTCGTTTGTTGTGATGTTTTGTTACATTGTTTTATTAATCCCTATATAAAGGAATCATTTATTTTGATTTTAATTATCGAATCATTATGAATCATGGTACAATTTCACATCGTAATTTCTATACTCATTTATGATAGTTCTTTATCTTATTCGGTTGAAAACTTCATGTGTATTAAAAAGTATTTCAATCTAAAAGTATTCAATAGGATTCTAAGAAATATCCAAACATACACGGAGTACAAAACCTACAATTTAGTTGATTCTGACCCTATAGTTTAGCTTTTGTAGTCTTGTTAGTCATTTGATAAACTTCAAAATTTACTAGTGAGTGAACATAAAAATAAATAGGAATTTCATCTTTTATATTAACCAATAATATACGAATAGTATTACAATCGAAATTTGAGATGCTACATTATACGAATTACAGATTACATCACTTATGCAACTCTTATGTTTGTATAGGGTGTAAAACAACTTTTTTTCTTATCTAAACTGTTTAATCCCGTTTACACCATCTATTTCTTGTGTGTTGATTGTAGGGGCGGCATATAATTACCTAGTTTAACGACCCGTGTATTACACGGGTAGGAAAAATAAAACTATTATTAAATACATTTAAAATGTAGTATTCATGGGAATATAAGTTTGTAATGTATAAAAATGTGAGAATTAAAAAAATATGTACAAATAAAATTACATGACAACTTCACATACATAGAAAAAAAATATGTTTACAAATCAATTAAAACTTATTTGTATACTACATATGACGTTGTATTTGAAAGTTCATCACTACCATATAATATAACCAATTTTAATCCATTTCGCTTTATAACTCTTGATAATGCTACATACAATTGCCCGAAACAAATCAACTCTTGATATTGATTGACTCTGAGTATAAACTCAATAAAGTAAAAGTTTGATGAATTGGTCTCTTTGACAATCAAATTACTCGACACTTGATTGTATAATCACGATATGATATATCATGATTCTATAAAAAAGTGACATCGAATAGTGTAAAAAACTTGCAGGTTAAACAAAACAAATAGTGGGATAATATAGAAAAAATAAACATAAAAAATAAGGTTAGAAATGACCTTCAATTAGATTTTTATAATATGTCATACATCATGTCAGTGTATAATGTAATTTAAGAACAAGGTAAACTGTAGAGGATACATGTAACATTTCACCATGCTACACGTCATAATAAAGTATTGTCAAAGCAAAAACGATAAAACAGAACAAAAAAACCGATTGCAGATATATTTTAATGTTAGTCTTATGTGAAGTATTTTCAAAGCAAAAACGATAATATTTTACTTAATTTTTGTACAGTACTTTAAGAAAAAAAAATACTATAATAACATTATAGGGAACTCTATGATTATTACCATGAAACAAAATATGAGAAAAGGATTTTCACCATAATTATTTTCAAGAAACAATATATATTGCAGTTGAGTAAAATCCTTGTTGGATTGTTTGCGTTGGTTGAATTTTTTTTTAATGTATATGGTAATCACGTTCATCAAGTTCATATGCTCTTCTTCAATATTGAAGAAGTTTTGTTTCAGATTAAGGTGTTTAATCTTCATTGTGTTTGAACCGATTTGTTTCTGTTAAAATATACGATTCATTCAATTCAATGTCAAACACATATTGAATAAACATTTTATAATTTGGTTCATTTTGTTGTGTTTGTTTTTTAGTATTGGGCTGGAGCTGTTATTGGACTAAAGAAATCTTGGACTGAAGTTGTGTAGATGGGCTGGATCTTATTATCATTCATAAGAACACATTTGCCCCTTTGTATATATATAGAGTGTTTCAAGAGTGAAAATCTAGCCACTTCCATTCAGTTTCATATCAAAGTTTCAGTGGCTCTCCTTCACATTGTCTTCTTCATCCGGTTATCATCATGATGAAGGTGTTGGTTCTGTTTTGTTCATCCACTACACACGTTTTTTATCTGACCCGTCTGTTCACTTGCTCCAATCGGTTACGTCTTGGGTTTTATCATAATCAACAATTGTAGTGTGTTCATCAGTAGGTTTTATAATATTTTGTACATCAGATTATCATATTGATACATCTGAGTTATATTAGTCGTCTGTTTTACTTGTGTTCGTTGAACATATGTTTTGTTCTTTGTTTTAATAAACCTTTTGTAGTTCTGGATTATACATTTAATTTGAGTTTTCTGACAGTTTCCATGTTAGTCGGGATTTGATATTTGAATTTTGAAAAAAGGTAATGTTTTGGATTAGTATGGCTTTAGCTGGAATCTTGAAAATGGATTAATAAGGTTGAATGCATGCATATGGGGAACAATATGGGATATAGGTTCATCTAGACCTCCTTGGGTTGAAAAGAGTAATTTTTTGCATGGCCACCTTCTAATAATTAGTTGGAATGTAAATAATTTGTTGGGTTGTTCAATGGCTAACTTCATGTTTATATGGGTTCTGTGGAATGATATTAGTGGGCTTTTATGGAAATATAGTGGGCACATACTCACCATTCATGTTTATTGGGGTTGCACTTTTGTAACACAATTTTGAGTTTAATAAAATTTTCCAGGGCTAAGTCCCTTTTCTTAAAAAAAAACCTATACTAGTCCCTTCTATGTTAAAAGTATGTAAAATAAGAATATTTATCTAGTATCAAAGTTGGTGGTTTTAGCTAGGTGTGTTCAAAGTCGGATATCCGAAATTTTGGATATCCGAAAATTTCAGATAGTAGAAATTACTATCCGTATCCGAAACTTCGGATATCTGCTCCGAATTCGGATATCCCAAATTTCGGATATGGATACGCATAGTGATTTGAATATCAAAAATTCATTTTTTTTAGTTTTTTTACAATAATTAGACATATGTTATTATAAAAGTAATATAAAAAACCAACTCATATTATAAAAGTCACAATATACACTAAAAACTCTTAATGTAAAGTAAAAATATATCTAAAAATTAAAAAAATAAAAAAATAATTTGTAGTTTTCGGGTAATCGAATATCCGAAACTTTTGAAAACTATCCAAATCAGAATCCATATTTTTGGATATCAGAAATTCGGATATATCGTATTTTCGGATATCGGAAAATCTCATATAATTTGGATTTTTGGATATCCAAAAATTCGGATGTTTTGGATATTCAAAAATTCGGATTCGGATTCGGATAGTGATTTTCGGATATCCGAAAATTCGGATATTTTGGGTTTCGGATTCTCGGATTCGGATATTTTAGAACACCCCTAGCTTTAGCCACTAGCTTTGATAAATGGGTTATATATACTTGTCATTTTAGTAAAACGCGACCCAAATCCAAAAAACGTATAAAAATTATAAGTATCTAAACAATGAAATTGTGACCCTAAACGAAAATAAGTCTTGTGAAGGGCCCTAAGATTTCAATTTGGTTTATGCCCCCAAAAACTTAATCAGTCTCTAATTAATCGTTGTTTTCAATGACATGTTTAAGTTGCCATTCTTTGAGGTAGTGGCGCTCTACCTAAAATTGTTGTTAAAACCCCAGCTCGCGCCCGTCACTATATAGTCCTGGTGGTTGGGTGACGCTCTCTTCATATGGTACAAGTGACATGCAAAGGTCTTAAAAAATATAAAATTGATGTGTATTTGGAAAATGGCTATGTTTTCATACAATATAACTGTATAGTACAAACCATTCGTGTAACAAACTATACATGGAAATGCAATCAAAACTCATGTTAAACTTCAGATTCACTTAGTATTGAGACCAGATGCTTGCCTCATTGCATTTCTCGCCTTGGGTAATCAAGACTATTAGAAATGGGGAAAAGATGATAAAGGGTTCTCGGTTAAGTATATTAAAGACATGTATTCAAAAGAAACCACCTCTAAGGATTTCTATAGTTTCCATTTGAGTAATTGTGTTCCAAAAAAAGGTTAATATTTTTAGTTAGAGAGCCAAGAGGGCCCTTATTCCTACTAGAGATTCTTTAATGAGAAGAAATATCTCAATCCATCCTACTTGGTGTCCTTTATGTAAAGAAATAGATGAAAGTCTGGACCATGTTTTCATCTCATATAATGTGGCATATCGAGCATCATAAGCCAATGGTGTAAGATTCCTTTAATATTTTCTTTCGTATCGTGATTTGCTTGAAAATCACAATACTCTTGAGGGCGATGGCATAAGAAAAAAAACTGTATACTCGGCCTCCCGTATAACTACTTGGTGTATTTGGCTATTAAAGAATTAGGTCATCTTCAGAAAGTAGAAACTTCAGATCCAAAAGTTGATTGCTGACATTAAAGCTTTGGCTAAATTATGGATCATGAGTAGAGCAAATCCCAAGACTAATAGAAATTTTAGATGGTTGCTATTAAGTGATAGTCCAAGATTGTAATTTAAATGTTTGTATTTACTTTTCTTCTAGATTAGTTTTACATAGTCAAATAGTTGTTATAGTAATCCACAATAGTCTCCTGTAATTTCTCATTGCTCCTGTATTTATTGAGGTATTGAGTATGGAATAGAATTCATTCAAACTTTTAAACAAATCTGATAACCTTCATATGGTATCAAAGCCTAGCTCACCCTCTCCCTCTCAATCAACATCTTCTTCTTGATCAACATTCCCCGCCATGTTAGAGCCTGAAAATAATCCTCTCGTAATCAATAACTCCATCAAGGATTTCACAGTTGTGTCCTTCCCAAGCACCCTCAAACTCATACATACAAACTATCTAGGATGGAAAACTCAAATTGAAGCAATCCTTTATGGATTAGATCTGCACAAGTACATTGATGGTGAATGTCTAGCCCCTTCTCCAACCACTGCTGCTGATGGAACAATCACTCCTCACAAGGACTACCAACAATGGTTCCGACAAGTTCGTCTTCTTTATGGTGTTATGGTATCAATGCTTCCTCCTCATATGACGCATGGAAAATATTAGCTGCTATATATGCATCACCAACTCGCGGACATATAAAACAATTGCAGTCCCGGTTAAAGAACATCACTAAATCTCCCAATCAATCAATCACGGAGTATATGCAATCTCTAAAAACCGTGTTTGATGAATTGGCCATTCTTGGCAAGAAGATGGAACAGGAGGATTTAATCGATGCTGTACTTAATGGGTTAGATCAAAATTCATACAAAGCAACCATCGATGTTGTCCATACTCGTGATACACCCGTTGATTTCACCGAGTTGCATGAAAAACTTATTACTCAAGAATTAGTCATCTCTCAACAGGCTAAAGCTTCTTTCAATTTTCAACCTCATGATCATTGTAATGATTTTCAAGTGAATAAAAGTCATCGTACCATTTTCAAATACTTCTTTATCATTAAATGCTCTACTCGATCTCATGCTCACTTACCTATTCGATTGTTGAAACCGGTTTAGCATTACTCTCTCATGCTCACTTACCTGTTCAATTGTGGCCCTTTGCTTTTACTACTGCTGCTTATCTCATCAATATACTTCCTACTCCAACTCTCAACAATTCTTGTCCTTTCTTTCAAATTTTCAAGAAACAACCAAACTACAACAAACTAAGAAGTTTTGGTTGTCTATGCTACCCTTGGCTTCGGCCTTACTCACCTCATAAGTTACATCCTCGATCTATTCCTTGTATTTTCGTGGGTTACTCCCTTACACAAAGCGCTTACTATACCTTTAACCCACTTACCTCTAAATTATATACCTCTCGACACGTCATTTTCGTCGAAACCGTTTTCCATATAATGATCTCATGAAATCTACCATTTCTTCTGACCCCACTTATACTGATTGGACTACAATCTTTCTATCATCACCACAATCAAACATCTCCACCAACCCCCAAAATCACAACACTTCACCTATTGATTCGGCCCAATCCCAAACGCCAACCTTTTCTAATAATTCTACCACCCAACCAACCTCACCCACCCCCTTTTTTCTACTCCTTCTCAAGCCCAATCTTCATCGGCCCATATTCATTCTTCATCATCACACACTGCCACTCCCACACCTATTTCTCCATTATCCTCCACACAATCTACTCCACCCCCTAAGCCTAACACTTTTCCGAATCCTAAACCAAACTTCAAATATCCCTCCTCAGATTACATACTTTTTAACGCTTGTTCTACCACCCCATCTGAACCTCCCACTATTACTCACGCTTTAAAACATCCCTCTTGGCATAGTGCTATGCAAAATGAGTTTGATGCCTTAACTCGAAATAACACCCGAACACTCGTTCCACCAACAGATGCTCCAAATCTTGTCGGATGCAAATGGGTGTTTCGAACAAAATATAATCCAGACGGTTCCGTTGAACGCCTAAAGGCACGACTTGTCGCCAAAGGTTTTCATTAACGCCTCGACATTGACTACGCTGAAACCTTTAGTCCCGTAGTCAAACCTGCCACTCTTTGTCTCATCTTTTCTCTTGCTATCTCTCACAATTGGCCCTTTCGTCAATTAGATATCAACAACGCCTTTTTACAAGGCAATCTCCATGAAGCTGTCTATATGGCTCAACCTTCGGGTTTCATTCACCCGTCTTTTCCCAACCATGTTTGCAAGCTCAATAAGGCTATATATGGTCTCCGCCAAGTCTCTCGTGCTTGGTATGATGAGTTGAAAACATATCTTCACACTCAAGGTTTTAAACCCACTATCTCCGACCCGTCTCTTTTTATTCTATTAAACGGCTCATCCTCTATTTATATTCTTGTCTATGTTAATGATATAATCATCACTGGTCCATCTCTTTCTTATGTTACTCACTTTATCCAAACCCTCGCAACCAAGTTTTCTCTAAAAGATCTCGGCAATCTAGCATATTTTCTAGGTATCGAAGTGATCCCACACTCTAAAGGCATTCTTTTATCTCAAAAGAAATACATTTCTGATCTCCTCACAAGAGCCAATATGCTTAATTGTAAGATTGTTTCCACACCAATGACTTCCTCTGATCCGTTAACATTACACGGTGCACCACCCCATTCCTCTCCTACCGACTTCCGTACCTTTGTAGGAGCCCTCCAATACCTTTCTCTTACCCGTCCAGATGTTTCATATGCTGTCAACCGACTGTCTCAATTCATGCATGCTCCAACAACAGCTCACTGGATTGCTTTAAAGCGTCTCTTACGGCATCTCAATGGTACTTTGCATCATGGTATACTCATATGTTACAACTCACCTCTTCATTTACGTGCATTTGCTGATGCGGACTGGGCTGGAGATAAGGATAATTACCGCAGCACTACAGGCTATATCATATACCTTGGCTCCAATCCGATCTCTTGGAGTTCAAAACTACAAAATACTATAGCCTGCAATACCACTGAGGCTGAATTTCGTGCCGTCACTTCTACTACAACGGAAATCACTTTGCTACATTCTCTTCTTGGTGAACTTGAATTTCACCCCACCAACACTCCAACCATATATTGTGATAATCTAAGTGCAACTAACTACTCGGCCAACCCGATTTTTCACTCCAGAATGAAGCACTTAGCTTTGGATTTCCACTTTGTCCGAGAAAAAGTCCAAGCAGGTTCACTACGGGTCACGCACATTGCCGGTGACGACCAGTTAGCTGATGTTCTCTCCAAGCCTATACTTCGCCCACGGTTTTCATTCTTATTATCCAAGATTAGACTCATCTCGGGAGCGTCCATCTTGTGGGGGCATATTAAGTGATAGTCCAAGATTGTAATTTAAATGTTTGTATTTACTTTTCTTCTAGATTAGTTTTACATAGTCAAATAGTTGTTATAGTAATCCACAATAGTCTCCTGTAATTTCTCATTGCTCCTGTATTTATTGAGGTATTGAGTATGGAATAGAATTCATTCAAACTTTAAACAAATCTGATAACCTTCATAGTTGCTAAGCATTATGTGTTAATCTAGTTGGTTTTTGCTATATGTTGTTGCTTTCTCTTGTGATTTCTTATACATTGTTTGGGATTTTAACTTCTTGTAATTAACTCCTTTTAATAAAAGTTTACGTTAAAAAACAAAATCTTCATTTACACGCATACTTTCAAGTTATATTAAAATCTCCACCTTCATTAAAGTTGTAACTTAATTACGTGAGTTTCTGAAAACTCTTTGGAATGCGTATGTTTGAGTTTGCTTAAAATATGAATAAATTTCCAAACTCTTATAGTCTTATTTTAAGTTGTTGGGAGTCACTTCAAATGTTATTTAATCAAACTCAGAATTTTGTCATTATTTGATTATATGTATCTAATTTTATACCGAACTCATAACTTTCTATTAACGAAAAATTATCTAGAATAAATATAGAATATCATATATTCAACTACACGATATAATATAAATGCAATTATGAAAATGTTAACATATATACGTGCATGGCCCACCTGTCCTAGTTAATATGGTGAGTTCATACGAAAAATACCAAGTCAACTTAAATATAATACAAACCGAGTCAACTTATTTTGTGTCGGTACTACAAAAAATACTACCTTAAATCTGATTCTTGTAAGGTTTTTGAAAAATAAAAATTATGTCACATACTAGTACTTTTAGATCAGAATAACCATCAAAATATAGGAGTAGAACTATTTATTAGATTTTTCTTTTTATAAAATGGTCAACTCATCAAAATATATGAGTAAAACTATTTATTAGATTTATCTTTTATAGAATGGTCAACTTACACACTTACTAAATCCTACTTTAAAATCTACGCATTTTTGACATAGCAAGACTATAATCTTTAATCTCTTCTAAAGAAACATCTTTTTAAAGACATGCGTAACACTAAGCCAAAGACGTTTCAGTAAATCTTTTGATTAGATATTGTTTGAATAAAATAATAAACAACAACAAAAACGAATAAATCAACACTACATCAAGCTGCAAATATGATATTTGGTTTCACCTTTTTAAAAACCGTCCTGCCGCACTATCGATTAAATATGTTGATAAATGTCACTAAATCTAGTTTTTGCCATATATTTTTTATTCATGTGACAATAAATACACCTTCTCGAATCCTTTAGCCACACTTTCAAAATGACATTTACTAGCTACACTTGAAATGCATGACCAAATATGACCAACTATCATTATATTTGTTTTTATTTTGATTCATGTCATAAAAAACACATAAGTTCGAAACCTTTAGCCACACTTTAAAAAAAACTAGCAACGATAAAAAAAGTATGGCCATATAAAACCAAATGTCATGGTATTTGTTTGAATTTCTTATTCATGTGTTCAAAAACACATTTATTTAAAAACCTTAGCCACAATTTAAGAAGAAAACGTGCCATTTACTAGCCATGCTCAAGAAGTGAGGCCAAATATGACCATCTGCCATGACATTTGTTTAATTTCTAATTCGTGTAAACAAAAATACATAGGGTTGTAAACAAACCGAACACGAACAAAA
The DNA here is from genome assembly GCA_025215565.1 of Flaveria ramosissima. NCBI lineage: Eukaryota > Viridiplantae > Streptophyta > Magnoliopsida > Asterales > Asteraceae > Flaveria > Flaveria ramosissima. The sequence goes on along the minus strand of CM046042.1, from coordinate 48,287,836 downwards.
ACACCGTTCGGCGAGAAGTTTGTTCATATTCGTTTGTTTAATAAATAAACAAACACGAACAGAAAGATTTAGTTCGTTAAGTTAATCGGATGAACATGAATATAGATTGCGTTCGTTCGTTTATGTTTGTGGACATTCGATAATGTGTTCGTTTATGTTCGATTTTGTTTGTTGATTTAATGATTTTATATATTTATTTGACTAGTTTTAATATTTAAAATATATTAAACCATGGTTATACTTATGTGTTCGTTAACATCTCCCATTAAATAATGTTCAACTTTAGGTACTCTTAAGCTTGACAAACATCTTAACTTTTGTGTTAATTAAATTTATGATAATTATGTTAAGTTTGTTAGGTTAAGTTTGTGTTAAAATCTCATAAACTTTTGTTTGTGTTTGTTTATGTTCATGAATATTTTTTTATGTTAGTATGTATTTGTTTGTGTTCATTAAAAAGCAACCACCTATCTCTATCACAGAGAATCCAGTGCAGCACTCAAAGACAAAGCACATCAACATCAGATATAATTTGATTAGAGATAATTTTAAAAAAATGATTAATAAAACTAGTCAAAGTTAACACAAATGAACAATATGCTGATCTATTCATATAAGCATTTGATGAACAGAGATTTAAATATCTTGTGTTAGCTATTGAGATGATTAACTTTAGATAGAATTTCTTAAATTCATTTCAAAATTGTTTTTCAAACATATATGTCTTTAAAGTTGTCTAAAATATCACTCATATAAGCCCTATTTATCTTGGATGAAAATTTTTCAAAGTATATATTTATTAGAATTTCAAGAATTATGAACATATTTTCTTTTGGAAGACATTAAATTGATTTCGGAATAATATTATGTCTTCAAAACTAATAACTACTTTCTAATGGTTTTAGCATGGGAAAAAATTCTAATATGTCTTTCGAATCTTAAATCTGCCTCTAAGTACTTATATTTTTTGAATGACAATTTTCTTCCGAATGCAATTAAGTCTCGGAAGTTTTATTCTCTTCTTTAGTAAAACTTCTAAAGTCTAATATATTTCGAAACCAAATTTGTCTCGGAAGCAAAATTACTCTAAGTATATTTTCTTCCAAAGTAATTTTTCCAAAGTTAAGGAATATCTTCCGAAGTAAATTTTGCTTCGGAAGCTTTCCTTAAAACTTTCAAAGGCAAATTACCTTCGTAAGATTTTCATCTTCCAAGATAACAACCTTTTTGAGCACTTTTTCATAGGTGGGACCGACATCCGCATTTTAAAGTTTATTTTTTTAATAACTTTGTCTCACATCCAATCATATATATAGCCTTTATAATGATTCCCCCTCTTTTTTTTTCATCTGGAATCTTCTATCCTTAAATCATCCACAAACCCTTGCTGTTCTTCCACTCTCTTTCACAAAAAGCTTCAGAAAATGGCCAACCCCGAACCCAAAACCAGCCATCCTTTGTCATGCATCTTCACAACACAATCAGTTTGCTCTGTTGTCCTCTGATAAAGGACCTTGTTTTTTAGGGATCTACAACTATCTTTCCCGCTCTTCATACTTCACTGCTCTCATAATAGACCCTCCTCTTTATGAAGATCAACTGCTGGAGTTTTGGAGGACTTGCGAAGAGGTATCTTCGACGGTAAGAAGGCATTATCTGCATTAGTGCAGGGGAAGATAATGTTCATCACTCCAGCCACCATCAACCAACATGTTAGGCTAGATGATGAAGAAGGTGAACTGTCCTTTCCCAAAGAGACAACAAATAGCTCATTCCAGCTGATGGGATATGAAGGTGACTGTTTAATCAATATCTTTAGGAAAAGAAAGGTCTCCTCTCAATGGAAGTACCTCCTTCATGTTGTAATCCACTCCTTATCCAATAAATATAATGGTTGGAATCAAGTTCTTGAAGACCTTTCCTAGACAGTCCATGGAATGGTCTAGGGATCAAGTTCAAGTTTTCACAGTTTGTATATACAAATTTACTTGCTAACTTAGATTCCTTAGAATATTACATGTTCCTAAGATATGTCCAACATATTTTCAATTGTGAATTGGGCTCACAGTTGAGGGGAACAGGTAATGTTTTTAAATTGGGACAGATGAAACCCGACATCTTTGAGATAATAAGGAAAACCACTGTTGGTTTTTCCGGGGTAGAAACAACACTTTTTCCAAAAATGTTAGAGCTCCCTGCTCAAGGTGACAACTTGGCAGCACCAACCAATGTTGAACCCACACATTCTTCATCTTCAACACCCACACAACTTCAATTCAGCATCACCTACCAGAGAAAATCCAAACGAACCCCTGATCAGTCTATTCGGATTGAGCACACCCCCATATACTCACCCATGTAGGAGGAAGTGGAACCACCCTTGAGGAGCAGACTACTCCCATTCTTTTAATGATCAGTGCTGAGGTACCTCATGCTCAGCCTGATGAGCTTATTACCCTAGCCTTACGCCTTCATCATAAGTCTATAAACTCAGATGAACAACCATAAGGGGAAAGCTACCATCCCAAGCCTTTAGACCTAAACCAACCAATCCCCAACCTAGAATTCTATAATGATAAGGATATGAGATTCAGTGAGTATCATGAGTCTCTTTCTCCTCCCTTACTCAAGGAAATATGAGTGCTACTGCTACTCCCAAATCTAGCCCACATCATTCACCCATGAATGAGGTGGACCTGTCTTAATAAGTTCAAGAATCCATGTGATAGAGGCTCTCACTTCTGCAAATGATTACATCTTTAAGACCTCAACCACGACAACCCAACTCCTTGGCACTTCCTATGAAGCTGTCATTAAGCAGGGGGAAATCGAGAGACTAAGAAACAATATCTGGTGGTAAGGGAGATGACTTTGGTCATGTACTCTTATCCCCCCATGATTCTTCTGATGAAGATGATGGGAGTATGCAACTAAAGGTGTGGAAACTGATAGAAACATGCACTTATCTGGTCTCTAAGGTTAGTCACCTGAAATACTAGGTGGCTATCTTACAAAGGTAAGTCCTTAATCAGCAACTTGAGATCACCGATCTCAAGGGCAAATTAGCTGAGAGGTCTGCCATGCATGCTTAACCAAGTCCATAAGAGCCTGTGGATGTGGTGGACTTAACCTCTAGCTCACCTGTGCAACTAGGTGATGCTACCAAAAAATGGGAGAAAGTCACCACAACTATAGAACTTAGGAGCACTGCTCAGAGTATGGACATTGAGGATTCACCACCCTTACTTGCAATTGTATAGACTCAACAACCTCCTCTGACCCATATAAATATGGATGCAATTTCTTAAAGTTTATTTGAGGAGGGTGTACAAAGGGCCATGTCACCTCCATCCCAACCTGCTGACAACTAAATAGTAGGATGGAGGTATGACAAAGATAGAAGAGCCCTGGTTCTTTCTAGATATCAGGGTCAACAAGCAGTGTTCAACTTTCATACCCTGAGATTCTATGAAACCTTTCCTCTAGTTGTCCTGTCACTTGCCAACATAAGCCAAAACAAGCATGCTATTAGGTTAGCTGAGAGGATTCAGCTGAGTGTGTCTGAGGAGTTTAAGAGAAGAACCAGCTTATATAGACAGATGCTAGCAGGGAAAATTTTTGGTCAACTGGATACTAAGGTAAACCCTAAGATTAGCTTCAAAGGGGAAACCTCAGTTGAACGCCCAGTAGTAGAACCTGTGAACCTTGAGACTACAAATCCTTCAGCATCCATTACCCTCAGTGAGACACCAGTTGGTGAGGGTGTCTCACAGCCTCTTCCTGGTAAGAGCTCAAGTGCAAAACCAGCTCAAGAAGGCCAAAGCTTTCTCCTCCCTGAGTCATACATGCGAGTGCTTGACAAAGGAAAGAAAGTGTTAACTTCTAAGGAGATTGAGGAGGAGAAAAGGGAGAGAAAGAGGAAGGTAAAGGAAGAGAGGATGAGAGAGACCTATAACTTCATGCAAGCTGCAATCAGGGCTGCCCCTAGGCCAAACACTCAGGAAGATGAGTTAAGGGCAGCCAGATTGAATTATCTAGGGTCTAGGAATTATAATATAGATGAACTGATCTTCTTCCCTTAGAAGAATTAAATGAACTGGCAGATACTGAGGTATCTAAAGATAGGAAGGAGGTTGAGGCTGCTGATTTGCTCCTTAAGATAAAAGAAGAAAGAAATAGAAGAAAATTGCATAAATCCCCTTCTCCAGTTCAAGAAAGACCTGAAGTAGAGTCTGTTGCGGTTGAAGAAGAAACTCAAGTAGGTAGAGAACAAGACAGAAAAAAGATGATTACTTACTTGAGTGCCACATGTCTCTATCAGGCAACAGCTCTACTCCCTCTATCTTATTAACACATTGAATTTGAATATCTCAAGCAGCTTGACCAAGAAGTCCTGAAAGAAAAGAACGCTACTAAGAGAAAGATGAGAGAGGAAGCTGTAAAGTCAAAAGCCACCATCAGAGCAAACCAGAAGAGTCTTGAAGCTGTATGGGTTCTCCATAAGGAGGCTTGGTCCCATGTCTCTATCCACAATAGATGAGCACATTATGGTGATCAAGCAAAAGATCAAGAGGGGTGAGCTTCTAGACTTGCATTCTCCACCAAGTCAAGCTGCACTTGAAGCTGAGGTCAAGGTTAAACCCCAACAAACAACACAACTTGGACCTAGTGCTGATCCACAGCCAACTTCATCTTCTGACCCATAGCAAGGTCCTAACCTTCTTTTAAACCTGTGAAGAGGAAGGACCAAACTGAGAAGGAAAAAGAAGGAAGACTTGGTAATCAAAACCAACCTTCTCAGTTGAAGTACAGAAAGAGGATGAGGATGGACATTAGAAGGGACTTAAAGTCAAAGAAGAAGAAAAAGTCCAAGAAATCTACCTCTGCACCTCAGGATGAGTCAGAACATCCTGAGGGTGAACCAAAAGGGGCTGCTCAACCAACTCCACTACAAGTAGAGCCTCTTGGTGCTAAGAGACCCATCCTGTCCTGGGCTCTCTCCAAACCCAGACAGATGACATTTCACAAAAGATCAAGGAGGTCAAAACCTATACTTCTGGTAGAATATACTTGACCTTCTTTAGCATGATCTCTTAGACATGAGGAGGTACTATGAGAGCCTGAAGAATCTAGACCAACTAATGAAGAGAGGAATGGCTCTGGTTCTGATGATGGCTGTAAACAAGTGAAGATCAGATCAAGTATCATAGTCATCCTTAAGTTTTGGTAGCATCAGTCTAGGGAGAGTTTGTAAGAGTTATCTTAAAGGTTGATGCAAACCAAATATCTCTCAGCATGCATTCTGAAGTACAAGGAAGTTACTTTGGAAGGTTTCATAATGCACAAAGAAAATTTACTAAGCGTTAAATCTTAAGAATCCAAACACATGAATCTTCCAAATCCAAAAGTGAAGTCTTTCACAGCTTCAAGACAAAGTCTTCCAAAGCTCGAATACTGATTTCTTTTGAATACAGAGAAGACATGCTTTCTCTGACATTACTATTGACAAAAGCTGAACTACTCTTCGCGGCCATATCTAAAGACTCATCAACTTATGGTGTTTGAGTCTATAACTTTTCACTCTTGTACTTTTATCTTTTTTTTTGTAATAGAATAAGATGTGAGCTATAACATGTCATAGTCACTAGTCAAAAGGCAATCTACCTTTTGACTTTACATTGACCTTGTTGTCTAGATTAGTGTCCAACTAGCCTTCAAAGTATGGCCGGTGGTAGGTTGTAGTATAAAGTATCTCATGTAGCCTTGTATCAATTGTAAAACACTTGTGATCAATATACATCATCCCTGAAAACCAATACTTGTGTTCTTACTTTTGTTCATTGTTTCATTTTCCCGATTCCCTATTTGATCTATTAAGTGTTAAATTCTCCTCCTTGTGAAACTGTTGAATAACCATAACAGGTCCTTCAGTGTATTATATAGGAGATGGTTAAAATGAAAACCATGTTTATAATTGAATACCGTGAAAATCACCACTACCCAATCACATAATTTATAATTGTTTTAACTTTTTAATTTCTAAAAGTATATTTGAGTAAACTTCAATCTTATTTCTTAAGGTCGTTATATATTTTTTAATTTAAACTCCAAGGAACAACAAGATGACAAAACGACTTACATATATGTAAGTTGTTCGAGTTATATGTACTTAACTCTGAGTTGTAGACTTGGTAACACGTACTTACACATACATAACCCGTACATGTTTGTAACTTTTAGTTGTATACTTTGTAACACGTACTTACATATATGTAACCCATGGTTTTTATTTATAATATGATTTTCAAGGGATCACTCCCCATATTATACGTGTGTGTATATTATATATATATATACATATATATACATACATACATACATATATATATATATATATATATAATATATATATATATATATATATAGAGATATATATATATATATAGATATATATATACAGATATATATACATACATACATACATATATATATATATATATATATATATATATATATATATATACATATATATATACACATATATATACATATGTATATATATACATATATATATATGTATGTATGTATATATATATATATATATATGTATATATATATATATATATATATATATATATATATATATATATATATATACATATATATATGTATATAGACTAGGCTCATTAAGGCTCGCGAGCCTTAATGATCTTTAAACGCAAGGTTCGAGCTCAGACTTGTTTAATAAACGAGTCATATTTCAGGCTCAAGATCGGGCTTGGGCTTGTTTAAGCTTGGCTCCATCGAGCTTTTTTCCGAGTCAATCTCGAATAGCTCTCGAGCCGGCTTGATTCGTTTACACCACTACTTTCTACATATAGGTTTTTAAAACATAATTTAATGTTAGAAAGAGAGTTTATCAAATTTCCTTTTCGAAAATCATAACCATTACTATAGATTTCATAGATTAATAAAAAGGAACGCGCAAATGATCAGAGAGTTAAGGTGATATGATTCTTAATAATCATTGCTAGTTCATTAGCCATGAGTTTATTTTGAATACTGGTTTCATGAATAAAAGTTAGTGTATACGATTTTCAACCTTATATAACATTCACAATTACAAATCATAAATTTATAACTCATCGTTCAAATGTATATGCTACCCATAAAATGTTTACCTAAAATTACCATAACATTAAAATAATATAAACTACACCATTAGTTTATTATAAGTTACATAAAATTTCACTAAATTAGGATGATAAAAATAAGTTTAACTCATAATGAGCTTGAACATAACAACAAAGATAAAAGACAGTAATGAAAATCATCGGTAAATTAGAACAATCAAACCGGTGACCCACTATGAATGATGTTAAACGATCCCGAGCTTCTTCTAAGTGTTGAATGGATCTTAAAAGCCTTCCAAGGACTTCTAAATACTGGGTTCTCGAGAGAAAACACCAGCACTTTACCTCCCAAAAGCTCTTTTCAAAGATGCAAATGAGCTCCTAATTATAGGCTTTCTAGTGCGGGCACAACCCCATACCTCCCAAGGCACGACGCCATGTATGTAAAAGTTGGTCAGCTCGTACACGTAAAATTTGTTTAGCACGCCCACGTGCCTCATGGTACATGCCAACATACATGTTAACTTATACATCTATCAACGTACATCTATAGAAATACAAGTATACTTACACAAATATAAATACCTATATACATAAAAGGTATGTACGCACCAACATATGCGATATATCGTTTCCTCTTCAAGATTTTCTTTCTTTTCACCTTTATTAATGTTTTTTAATGGTCTCATTCTCTATTCATTGATATCATCAATATTATTTTCTTCTAGACATTTTCTTCTTTCCTTTGTATCTTTAGAACTAGAGTGTAGGGGTTGAATCTAGAGGCTTGGGAAATCAAATCAAGACAAAGTGCAAGTTCAAGACAAGCGAAAAGTTAAGACTAACCGCGCGACAAGTACACTCATCGTGTCACAAGTTCTTGTCGCGTGAAAGTAGGGTTCGCGCGAGAAGTGACTGTTTAGTATAAATAGTTAGTTTACTTTGTAATTGTTAAGCTTTTGTTCATTTTCCTGAATTTGTATTCATTGTAAACACCTGAATTCAGAGTGTAATAGAAGTGAAGTTATTTACCTTGTGTTCATTCGTTTGATTCTTCTTCTTCTTAATCCGTAATTATCTATATTCCGCATTCACAATTACGAGATCAATCTTAACATTGTAACGATCCTTACAAATTGGTATCAGAGCCTTGTTGCTTTAGATCGATTGAGAAGAAGATTTGTTTGAAGAGTTCGTGAGTTTGTTTCAATTGATACTTGAAGTTAGACTTGAATTCTGCTACATTGAATCAATTTTGAATAATATGAAGTTGTTTTGTTCGATCATTGGTGAATTGGTGATGGTATTGGGCTTAAACAAGCTTATTTGAATCAGTTAGAGACAATTAGGATCTAATTTGAACTTAATTCACTAATTGAACACTTGATTAATCTAAATCTAATCAATTTGGTGTAAAATTGAACCTGAAAATCTTCGAAATGGCAGGATTGAAACAGGCGAAAAGTTGACCGTTCTGTGCGAAAAGTTATCATTCACACGAAAAGCAAAGGTTTCGCACAAGTCGGTTAAAAGTTTGTTACAGAAAGATTCCTTTCGCACGACAACTTGAGCCTTTCGCACGATTCAGTTACAAAACATACTGCGCCAAAAGTTTGTGTATTTTGCGCGAGATCTTTGAGTTTTTTTTGAAGAATTTTTCAGATTTCAAGAACAATTGCTAATATAAAACACATCACAGCTACTTTAAATCTCGACAATGAGATTGGCACACGCACTAAGCTAACTCGTCTGCTGAATGAAGAAGATTACCCAGATTGGGCTTATTGTTTTCAGAAACATGTCATTTATACTGAACCTAGGATGATGAGGTCAATCAAACAAGGCCTATATATCCCAGTGTACAAGAATGAAAAGGATGAATTGGTTCCGAAACTTGAGCATTTGGGATGACGATGATCTTAAGAGAATGGAGCTTGATGATAAAGCTTTTGCTGCTATCACAATGGCACTCACCACTGAGATAGCACAAAAGTTTGAAGATTACACCAAGATAAAGATTGATGCAATGGAAGAGCAAATTATGGGGAACAAAGACATGAGAGAGAGCATGAAATATATGCTTAACCAGGAATTCAACATGTTTAATCATGTTCTTGGTGAAACATTGGAGGCTCAGATGTCCAGATTTGTGATGCGGATCACAAAGATGAAAAGTGCAGGAATCACCTTGGAGAACATAGCACTAAACAAAAAGCTATTAAATTCTCTACCATATAGCTGGAACAACAACTGCACAACCATTAAAAGAACCAAGGATTTGTTTACTTTGTCTTTAAGTGATCTCATCTCAACCATCAGATCCTATGACATGGATGATAAGCAAAGCGATGCAAACTACATCAACACCACGGAGCTGAAGCATCACCGTTGTATGCCAAAATGGCAAGTAACCCAAATTACTATGTCAGCTACTCCCAGCTTTGTCAGCTACAAAAATCAGCATCTTCTGCTCATCCAAATGTGAAAGATCAAGCTTTGCCCCAATCCTTGCTTCATTACCAAAACACTCACCAAAATTCTTATGTTCAAGCTCAAGCCCAATAACAACCTCAAGCCTACTCACCAATCCAAACCACTCAACCAACACAACAAGCTTTTGTTGTAAACTCTCAACCCAACAAGCGAACCATTCAGATAGCTGAAGAGTATCTGTCACTTTTTACATCATTCATGAACAGTTATGAAGCTTTCTCTACTGGAAGAATCAATCCACCTAACATATTGGTTGATGACTTGCAACAAGTTAATCCTGATGATGTAGAAGAGAATGACATTAAATATCAGATGGCCATGGTGGTGTATAGAGCTAAAAATTTTGCTAGGAGAACATGAAGGAAGGTTTTTGGTCTAAACAACTCCAGCAAAATTGGGTTTGATAAGTCCAACTTGAGATTCTACAACTGTGATAAGCCTGGTCATTTTGCCAGAGAATGCATAGAAGTTCAGAACATATCAAAGTGATCATGGAAAGAAGATGGTAACTGTGGAGGTTGAAACAAAGAATGATCAAGCCAGCTCTTCCCAGACCAAAGCCCTTGTGTCTCAAGCAAATGAGGATTATGATTGTTCAGATCAAATGGAAGCTTTAGATATCAAGCTGTCTACTGCTTTGTTGGCTGAGGTTCAAACTATGGAAGAGCATGTTGAAGAAAAACCATTTGCTGAATTTCGTATAAGATGATTTGATTAGTGGTATGTTTGCTGAAGAAAAAGGGATAGTGGTTGAGAAAGTTGAAGTTGAAGAAAGGGAGGAGGAAGAAGTGATTGCTAAAGATGTGATGAATTCTGAAAAGATAGCTGTTGAGATTACTCCAGCTCAGAAGATTATGATTGAAGGAAACGTTGTTGAGTCAACTCTAGCTGTAAAAGAAGAGAAGGTCAAAGCTGTTGAGTTAACTCCAACTGTAACTGAAGAAAAGGCCAAAGCTGTTGAGATTACTCCAGCTCCTGCTCATGTTACACAAGACAATGCTGTTGAGATTACTCCAGCAATTAATGAAGTAAAGAATTGTCAAAAAGCCTTCATGGTGAATGTGATCCATGAAGAGACAAAGAAGAAAGCTGAAACCGATGAGGTATATACTAATCTTTGTTCTAGTAATTGCAATGAAAAGGTACAAAGATACAGAGTTCACAAAGAGCGTTTGATCTTAGAACTTGAGAAACTTCAATATCAAGCTCGTAAATACAAAGCTAATGAGCAAATTTTAAAAAAAAAGATAGAAGGTTTAAACAAATCAATCAGTCAAAATTGAATATTTATGATAAAGATTGTAACATAAAGGATTTGACAAATCGTAACAATGAACTTTCTTTGGAAATTAATAAACTAAACAGTGAACTCTTGTCTTTAAAATTAATAATTGAAAAATTTGAATTATCTTCATATATGGTTGAAGGTATAATCAAGTCTCAAATGACATAAAAAATCAGTGGTGGGAAAGGAGGAGTTGGTTACTTTAACATAGCACCACCGATTAATCATGATTATACTTCTTTACTTTCATCAATTAGTACTTGTGATGAAGAGACCTATGGATTAGGTTTTCAACCAAAGTCTCACTTAACACATTCAGTCAATGTTTCTTTGACTATTGACCCTGTCAAAAAAACTAAAATTAAAGTTCATCATGATAATTTTTTTGCAGAAAGTGTGAAGATGGACGGGTTGGTTGAAGAATGGGAAAGTGATGATAAAATAGATTTTAAGAAAAATAAAAACTGTAACGAAAAATCATCATGTAATTCATCATAAGTGATTAATGAAAGTTCTGAAGTTTCTAGTACTACAAATGATTGTTTCAGATTGTCAAACAAGGAAAAGATACTGAAATCCAAAATAGATTTCAAGATTAATGAAAAGAAAAGACTTTCACCATTTGTATCTGACTTGAAAACTAATTTTAAGAATAGATTTGTTTCAAAAGGAAATATTGATAAAGAAGATTATATTTTTAAAGAAACAAATGCAAGTTTCTTTAAAAATTAGTCTGCTATTATTGCTAATCATGTAAAACAAGATATGTGTAGATCAGGTACAAAAGAAACTGGTCCTCTTCCAGTGTCTCCAATTCCCAAGGAAAAAGGAACAAATAAAGCCTTGTTAGTCTCAGGAGTGAATCATATTGTTAAGATACTTAACAATGAAAAAGGAAAACGAGAGAATGATAAAGAATTTATAGGCCGAAGAAATACTAAAGCCAGATTCTATGATAACAGTGGATGTTATCATCAAGAGTTTAAGAAACCGATTCAAGAACTAATCGTGTATCATAATAAATGTTGTTATGTGTGTGGAAAGCCAAATCACATGGCTAGAAATTTTCATTACCAACGACCATTGACAAGTAGACAAAGATTTCACAATTCTATTGCAAATAATAGAAAACAATTTTTCTTAAATACTAAATTTAAAAGGAATATCCATTAGTCAACATCCTTTACTAATAACAAACAAATAAACACCAATTTGCAAAAGCAAAATATACCCAAGAAATCTTTACATGTTAATGATGGTACTTCATCTTCTACACAAACCATAGTCAAGAAACTGATTAGAACCTCATATTGTTGAAGATTACATATTTAATGATAAAAGAGATATGATATTGAAATCAGTATCATATTGAATGAAAATGGTGTACTCAAGTCTACCATGACTTGGGTTCCTAAAACTAAATAAAATTTTCATTCATGCAGGAACATCCTAGACCCAACATCAATAGTGTTTGGCATGTTGACAGTGAATGTTCAAGGTATATGACTGGTGATATATCCTTATTATATAACATAAAACCATACAACAGAGGATATGTTATATTTGCTGGAGACAAACGTGGTAAGATTACAAAGAAAGGTACAGTGTCTAATGTTCTGTTAAGCTTTGAAGATGTCAATTTGGTGGAGGAACTAAAACATAATTTGTTAAGTGTCTCACAAATTTGTGACAAACAATATTCAACATACTTCACTGATAAAGAATGTTTAATTCTAAAACATGGATTTGTAATTCCTGAAGAATGGATTTTATTGAGAACTCCAAGAGATAAAGACACGTATCTACTTGATATGAATGGCTCACATTCATTTGTAACTGCGTCGTGTTTATTGTCCAAAGCCTCAGAAAGTGATTCAATGTTATGGCATCGTCGTCTTGGTCATGTCAACTTAAAAAATATGAACAAGTTGGTAAGAGGAAATCATGTTGTAGGCCTTCCATTGAAAGAATTTCAATTAAATGAACATTGTCTGTCATGTTCAAAAGGCAAACAACATAAACTTCATCATAAACCAGTTGCTCATACAAAAATTGTCTCAATTCTTCAACTGTTGCACATGGATTTATTTGGTCCAGTTAGTGTTTTAAGTTTAGGACGTCATGCATATTGTTTAGTCATTACTAATTATTTCTCTAGATTCACATAGGTTTTCTTCTTAGCAACCAAAGATGAGACACCTTATTTGCTGATAAAATTCATGACCCTTGTGGAGAATCAAACTAACAAAATAGTCAAATGCATTCAAAGTGATAATGGAATAGAATTCTGTAATCATACCTTGAATGAATTTTGTGGTTCAAAAGGGATAGCTAGACAATTCAGTTCTGCAGGAACTCCACAACAAAATGGAGTTGCTGAAAGACGAAACATAACTTTAATTGAAGCTGCTAGAAAAATGTTATTAGCAGCCAAATGACCTTCATTCCCATGGGCTGAAGTTGTTAACACTGCATGTTATGTTCAGAATCGTGTCTTAATCAATACACAACAAAATATGACTACTTATGAAATATTTTTCAAACATAAACCCAAGGTAAAAAATTTTAAAACTTTTGGATGTTGTTGTACCTTGTTAAACACATCTGATTCAAAATCAAAATATGATGAAAAAGCTGATGAATGTTATTTTTTTTATATTTAGCCCATACAAGGTTTATAATAAAAAAACAAAACAAATAATTGAGTCGTTTAATATTGATTGGCATGAATATAACAAAACAGATGTAGGTTCTACACCTTCATGGGTTTACGATTATGCTTCATTATTTGAAACATTTAATCGATCATCTAATGTTTCCACAGCTAGTCTACCCTTGTAGTCTACCATTCAAGATATTTTTGTTGATGATATTAGATTTATATCTTCTCAAGTTAAAGGAATATCTTCAGACATACCTTCTTCTTCAAATAGTTCAGCTGCTCCACCGTTTTCTGAATCTTTGTCTCATTCTGAGCCAAGTGATGAGCAAGCTTCACAAGATTCGGATCAGAGTTCTTCTTCTACTTTTGTAGAACCAATTGATACCATTCAAGTTCCATTTGATGACTTGTCATCTGATAATCATCAAGAGGAAGATATTGTTTATCAACCAGAAGGAGGAAATTCTGTTGAAGAACCAGTGGGTCATATGTCTAATCTAGACGAAGTTATATCTGAAGATGCTATTCCTCAACTGAAAATTCATAAATATCATCCAACTGAAGCAATTATTGGTCCATTATCATAGGGACTTCAAACTCGAAGCAAGTCTGGAGTAATAAATACATGTTTGTATACATGTTTCATTTCTCAAATTGTGTCAAAGAATGTTGAAACGACATAAAAGAAAACAGTTGGGTCGAAGCCATACAAGACGAGCTAATGCAGTTCAAGAAGCTGAATGTTTGGCATCTGTGTGAACTTCCAAAAGGAAAGTTACGGATTGGAACAAAATCTATATTCAAGAACAAAACAGATGAAAAAGATGTGATTGTTTGCAACAAGGTCAGACTTGTTGTTCAAAGATTTATCAAATTGAAGGACTTGATTATGAAGAAGTATATGCTCTTGTTGCAAGACTAGAAGCTATATGAATTTTTTTGGCTTATGCTTTATACAAGAACTTCACAGTTTATCAAATGGATGTCAAAACTGCATTTTTGTATGGCGAAATGATAGAGGAAACCTATGTTTGTCAGCCACCAGGCTTTGAAGATCCAGGTCATCCTGAATGTGTTTACAAGTTGGACAAAGCACTTTATGGCTTACATCAAGCACCGCGTGCTTGGTATGCAACTCTAACCGAACATTTGCTTGCAAATGGTTATACACGAGGTGCTATTGATCAAGCATTATTCTTAAGGAAGACTGTTGATGATCTTATTCTCGTTCAAGTTTACGTCGATGATATTATCTTCGGATCTACAAATGATGATTTATGCAAGGAATTTGAAGCAGTGAGGAAAAAGAAATTTGAGATGAGTTCTCTTGGAGAATGTCATTTTTCTTGGAAATTCAAGTTTTACAAGATGATACAAGAATACTAATCCATCAAGAAAAGTATGTTCATAGTATCCTCGACATATACAAGTTTCAAGACTCCAAGATTGCTCTAACTCCTATGTCTTCTCGTCCAACTTTAACTCCCGATCTCACGGGAGAAGACATTGATCAACACATGTACAAATCAATGATTGGATCTCTGATGTATCTTATTGCAAGTACGCCAGACATCATGTTTTCTGTTTATCAGTGTGCATATTATCAAAGTAATCCAAAGGAATCACACATGAAAGCTGTCAAGCTGATTTTTAAATATCTCAAAGGCCAACAAACACTTGGATTGTGGTATCCTAAAAACTTTGATTTCAATTTATATGCTTACACTGACAGTGATTATGTAGGATGTGACTTGGACAGGAAGTCAACCACTGGTGGATGTCAATTTCTAAGTAACAGGTTGATTTCATAGTAGTGCAAAAAGCAGCAGACAATATCCACATCCACCGCAAAAGCTAAATATGTGGCTGCTTCAAGTTGTTGTTCACAGTTTGCTTCAAGCTATTTATGGCCTTAACATATTCAACACTAAAATTTTGTTTGATAACATAGCAGACCTCAACATCGTGAAAAATCCAATCCAACATTTAAAGACAAAACACATCGAAATCCGAATGCATTTTATTCATGATTGTTTTGAACAGAAACTTATTCATTTGGAATCTATTTCTTCAGATGGCAACATTGCCTATTTTTTTACTAAGGCATTTGATCATTCCAGATTTGACTTTTTAGTTCAATCTTTGAGAATGATTAACTTTGGTTAACTCTTATTCTTACACCCTTTACAAAATATTTTTTTTCTTTTTACTTTTAGTTTAAAAACTATCATTTTCTATCTAGAAAATCACAATCATAATTTTAAGGGAGAAAAAAAAAAAAATGTATTTCAAAAAAGATTTTGTTCTTAGAGGAAGTTAACTGCGTGAAGATAAATACAAAAAGATTTTGTGTTGTTTATAAAAATTTGAGAAAAATTAAATTTTCAACTTTATATATTAAATAATATTACATTTCTTGATTTGATCCATTACATATGAAGGTATACAAGAAACTGACTTGTATTATATTTGATATGTTGATAGGCTTGATGATCAAGAATAAAAAGCACTGTGTACTGTGATACACTGAAAGTAAACAATTATGACTGAGGTGGGTAACATGTCAAGGTTTTGTGAATACATTGACTTCATGCTAAAACCGACTGAGAATTACAGTCTAGTCATACTCAAGCCACTCACTTTCTGGCTCAGTTCATTTCAGATATATATATATATATATATATATATATATATATATATATATATATATATATATATATATATATATATATATATATATATATATGAAAAGATCAAAATACAAACCAAGATACTATAGCAAAACCAAAAGACAAGATAGAAAATCATTAAAAAAGAAGCAAAAAGAAGCCAAAAGGCCTTATAAGAATAAAAGATGCCAATGAGCACATTAATAAAAGATATGTCATAGACATACATACTATATGATAATGTTTTCATCTTTGAGAATATGTTATGACACAGGAGGTAAAATCAAAAGATGGGGCATGTAAGTCCGACTTGATACGTAGGTCCTAAACGTCATGCGAGGGCAAAACATAAGTCTGATTGGTTGTTAATAAGTCCTACAACTTAATAATATTTTGTGTTCAGAAACATTTCTCGTGCTAGTTATGCTCAAAATAGATATTAACTTCAATACATTTTTTCTTTATTTTTTATTTTTAACCTGTAGTTTCCATCTTTTATATTTGACTTGAATACATTTTTCTTTTTCAATTTGGTTTCATATATACTTTATCATTTACAATTTTTTTTGTTTTACGTCTCGGTTTAAAATTTTCGAGTTAACATACAGGCACATGCATATGTAGTTTAATGATTTTACATCTATTTTTTATGTTTCAGAACCGCTTTATATAATATACTTCGTTCTAGTTTATACACATTAACACGTCGCAATGCGTATGCATGGTTTAAAGTTTTACGCTATTATAATGTTCACTTTTGTTTCTTTTGTTTTATGAGCTTTTCTGGTGTTTGTGGTCGCTAGCGACGATGAGACATTGATGTTATTTGATATGGTTATACGCTCCCACCGCAACACATGGGGTTAAATAGTAGTTGTAATCTAAGTTACAAACGATCTAGGGATTCAAGGGGTAGGACCCCCTTGTTGGGGGCGTTGAGAGGCTGAGCGTCTAGTGAGGATCTTGCTACCATGTTAGCAAACAATTAAATAATAGTCTGATACATAGTTGGAAAGTCATTGGAAATTATTTCAAATTTACATGTTTTTTTTAAAGTTGCATGAAAAAGGTCCATGATTTGCAATTTGATTGTTAGTGGTATAGCAAAACCAAGATACTATAGTAAAACCAAAAGACAAGATAGAAAATCATTAAAAAAGGAGCAAAAAGAAGCCAAAAGGCCATATAAGAATAAAAGATGCCAATGAGCACATTAATAAAAGATATGTCATAGACATACATACTATATGATAATATTTTCATCTTTGAGAATATGTTATGACACAGGAGGCAAAATCAAAAGATGAGGCATGTAAGTCCGACTTGATATGTAGGTCCTAAACGTCATGCGAGAGCAAAACATAAGTCCGATTGGTTGTTAATAAGTCCTACAACTTATTAATATTTTGTGTTCAGAAATATTTCTCGTACTAGTTATGCTCAAAATAGATATAATATAAGACAATAATTGATTTTGAAAAATGCTGATCGGAAGTGAAAGGTTTAAGTCAAATTGGGGTGACTTGAAATCTCAAAAGTGTCTTGAAGCTGGATAGGGGTTTTGCAGGATTTTTGATTGTGGGAACCATTGAATTCATATAACTTAACCATAACATGATAAAACCACAGTCTATGTGTCTAAGTAAACTTGAAGTCTAAATTTAAAGAGGATTCAACATATTGACAATCAACATAAACAGTCATGTGTATAATAATGCTGGAAGATGGTCAATGATTGATTTCTAAGAAATATGATCCTATATTTGAAAAATTATCAAAAGTTTAAGTTAATAGTATATTTCGTGTGTAAATAGATTTTTGAGTTTACTTGATTAATTTTAGTTTTATTTTGTTTTACAAATTTTTCAAAATTAAGGGTGTTAGAATAATTGTTAACACTTAGCTAAATATAATCATTTTTATAACAAGTCAAAAAGGCTCATTAAAATGACAAATTTAGATAAAACAAAAAAAATAAAATTTATCAAAATAAAAGGGTTTGTCGCGCGAAAAGTTCAGAAAATGAGAAGCTTGACTTCTCACGCGAGTAGTCAAGCACTTTAAAAAGCACAGTGGTGCGAATAGTCGAGTATTCGCACGAATAGTCTGAAAAATTCTCATAAAATTTCAAAGTGTTCAAATCTTGTTTTAGTTGTTCTGATAGTGCTCATTGTTGCCGCTTATTGATTTCCAAGTGTAAAAGGTATATCAATGTTTAATCGATAGATTTGTATGACTTTGTTTGTTGACCGAGTCTAAATGGACAAATACATGTTAATATGAACAAATTAAACATAATAATACTTAAATCGACACTTAAGGAACATATATAATCGGTTAAAACATTGTAAATTTGATGGATTGAAAAGTTGAATTTGCACAGACTTATCGCACGCGATAAGTACATGGGAGATGAACAGACGCGAAAGGTTTTCAAAATAACCTGAACTTGTCGCTTGGAAATTTGTTTTGTCGTGCGACAAGTTGAAATCAATTTGAAATTCAAATTCAAGCAAAAACTAGACTTGTCGCACGAACAGTTGGTTATTCATAATTTTAAATTCAAGCGACGACTTAACATCTCGCGCGAAAAGTTTAAAATTTCAAAATTTTTCTAAGTGTTGATTTTTCTTAATTCTGAATTTTTAGTGTGTACTTATAATGTTTGTTCAATTTTTCAGATGGCTCGACCTATGGTTTTTAACAAAAACCATAATGCTATTGCATATCTGGGAGATGTTCCTGATGATAAAGCTTTATTCCAATCTTTGATTGAAGGATTGAAGACGTCTTGGATTTTTCATGCTATATCTGCTTATCCGACCATTTATACAGATGTGATTGATCAGTTTTGGCAGATGGTTGCTAATGAGATAGATGCTAAGGGTGAGCTCTGTATTATAGCAACAGTAAAGGGAAAACGAGTATTTATCACTACCAAAGTGATCAACAGTGTTTTATTGTTAGAAGATATTCCTCATGCACCGATCAAGATAGATGATGCTGCTGCCAAGGACTGTCTAGTTCGTATGGGTTATAGTCATAGATACCCAATCACTGGAGAAGACGTACTTGCCTCCCTTCTGGAAGTGCTTATTTCATGTGGTTATCCATTGCTTCAACAATCTAAAGGCTGGCATGGACAGTCTGAGTACCATTTTTGGATCCCTGCTAGTTTCTTTGGTCGACGATCTTCCATATAGCATATCAAAGGCCATATTTTCTTAGATGCAGAAGAACGTTATTGCTTCTCCGGGGAAGAAGTTCACTATGTACCCGAGATTCATACAGATGATTGTGAATGATGCTCATCTTGAGTTAGCCATATCTGATTCATCCATCTATTATATTATGGTTATGTAGAAATATATATTCACATATCTTATGGGAGCAAGAGGAAATACGTGGGATGGTTCATATTTTACCAAGCTTGGAAGGTTTGTTGATGGTTTCCAAGCTGAGGCACGTGCTGAAGAGACAGAGACAGTTTATGTACATACAGATGATACAGTTGGTACTTTATCTAGTGCTGCACAGGAAGCTCCAGAGAGTTCAGATGCTGCTGAGAAGTCAGCTATAGATGCGGTTGACACTTGGTTAGAAGGAGAAGGAGATGATTGTGAGACTGATAGTGATCAGATAGGGAATGTGCCATATGTCTTGCAAGAGCGTCGCAGAGTACGTGAAACTCCTGAAAAATGTACTGCTAAGGATTGTGATGCTGATTTTATACCTGATGATATTCCTACTCCTACCCGAGGCTGACGGAAGAGAATGGCAAGGGTTTCTGGTGAAAGTTCATGTGGGAGGGGTAGAGGATGTGGTGTGTCGAGGAAACGTCGGACCCCAATGACCATTGTGACTACTGATGATGTTGCTATGTCAGATTTCCTAATCTCAGTCAGTGAGGCCACTACTCTAGTGATAGTCACAGAATCAACAACTGTGACATCTACATCTTTGCTCACTACTGATGATATTTTGAGGACTCCACCAAGACAGCCAATTCATGATGATCTGTTTGGTGATGTTAATTACTTCAATACTACTCCTGAACCACGACCTTAACCCGAGTCTTCTTCTTTATCACCTACGAGGGTTACGTTGGAAAATAGAGTTAGTACACTTGAGAAGGAAATGTTGGAGAAAACCCAGATCATAGATGATATGTATAGAAGTATGTTGGAGAAGGATGAAAGGATTAAGAGCTTAGAAAGTCAATAACAGTTTATAGATTATGGAGCAGAATCTAAGAGATCTCACCTCATGTGTGTATTCATCATTCACATATCAACATAACACTGAACTTGGAGAATCTAGTGGACAACAATCAGCTGGTCCAGAACCTATTGATGATAGTATCACAGATACAGAGTATGTTATTGATCCAATTAATGAAGAAAGGACAACGACACCATTGTTGTTTATCAAGAGCCTACTTCAGATATACATATTCAGGCTACTGAGGATTAACCTGTATCATACACTGGAGAGGTGTTTGTAGAGCCTGAGCATATCATGCCCTTTCTTGACCGAGCATTTGGATTTTGATTTTGATGATGATAATGATGAAGGTGCTACTGCTATGATGATGATAATAGTAGTGATGGGGATGATGGTGATGATGGTAATGGTGGAAATGATGATGATGATCAAGGAGGTGATATGGGTGCTACTACTGGTACTTCTGGATCATCAGGAACTTCCAATGTCTCCGGACCAAGTTCTGATGATACAAATGATTACACCCCGTTAGATCCTGCCACTGAAGCTGAGTATGAGAAGGAATTCTACTCATTTCAACAAAGTATATTGGATGAAGAAGAGAATGATGACTTGGGATCGTTTGATGATTTGGATGAAGCTGTGGATTACACTAATATATTCGGGAATAGTCTAAAAGACTTATTTTCTGATATTCTGATTGAAGAGGGAGAGATTGTTGGAGAATCGAGCACTACAGAGGCCACTGACAAGCCAATAGACCAAACTAGTCAAAGGTTGTTTGTTAGATTGGTAATCTTACAGTTGATACACCTCCACCTCCAGCTTATATTCATACACTTAGGCATTCCAAACCTTTCACAAGGTACAGAAATTCAGAGCCTATTATCAGCGGGGCGTATGACGATGAAAAGAAATTATATGTGATAAAGAGAAGAGCGGGAGCGATAGAGTACTTCTAGGATGAACACGATTTCCATACACTTAGAGCATCAGACTTATATGCCATGGGTCGTGTTCTGTTCATTAATCCGAGTAATTATGGGAAAGAAAACTAGATAAGGAACATGATTTGGAGACAAAGTAAAACCAACTTCAAAGACTTCAAAACTGCCAAATCCAAACTCATTGAAGATGAGAACCATATTGATCCCACAAACCAATGAAGGTACGAGTTTATAGACATCCAAGGTATGTGAGAAAGATCCCTATGCACGCTCCGGTGCCAGTTAACAGCTTGTCGAAGCTAATGTGGTGGAGTTGTGAAAAAGAGACGGGTCACGCGTTAATATATTGTGTAGATAAGGATTACCGTATCATCGACCCTATGGATTTGCTCAAATTTGGAAAAGAAGATTTGATGAGGTTGCAGGCATGTCCAATTGCAGCTAATGAATCTGTTCATTTATTAGCAACACAGTTTGGTTAGTTGATTACGAAGGCCCTGGACAAAAAGAAGTATGCTTACGGGGGCAACTACAAAGTTGATGATGTGGACTTCCAAAAGTATTGATTTACTGAGCCTAGGGAGAGATTGTAGGGATTGAACCTATAGGCTCGGGAAATCAAATCAAGACAAAGCTCAAGTTCAAGACAAGCGAAAAGTTAAGACTAACCGCACGACAAGTACACTTATCGCGTGACAAGTTCTTGTCACGTGAGAAGTAGGGTTCGCGCGAGAAGTGATTGTTTAGTATAAATAGTTAGTTTACTTTGTAATTGTTAAGCTTTTGTTTATTATCCTGAATTTGTATTCATTGTAAACACCTAAATTCAGAGAGCAATAGAAGTGAAGTTATTTATCTTGTGTTCATTCGTTTGATTCTTCTTCTTCTAAATCCGTAATTGTCTATATTTCGCATTCACAATTACGAGATCCATCTTAACATTGTAACGATCCTTACATAAAGTTATCATAATGTAGTTAATCAAGAAATGCATTGAACTCTAGCTCTTCATTAGAAATGGGATCATAGTTCTCCCAAACAGAGTGAAAGCCAAAATTTGGAATGCATTTAAAGAGCTTTCTTGTCACTAGGATCGTTTCAACCTCTTTGGGATCATCTTCAACCTTTTTAGTAGCATCACATGAGATTTCAAATGAGCTTTGCAAGTTAAAAAGAAGAGACACCCGAAGGTTCTTTGTAGTTGATTGAGGAGTTAAGAGTTCTAAGAAGTGATAATGGTATGATGAAATTCTAAATGTTTTTTCAAGTTACTAATCTCATATTCCAGATCAGCAACCTTATCTGCTTTAACCTGTAGCCTTTGATTTTCTTTAGCAAGTGTGGCTATCTTTTTTACTTAAATTCTTAACATGGCATATTCATTCTATATTATAGCCAATTCATGAAGTTAGAAAGTGTATTTCTCCATTAGTTCTCTTAGTTGTTGAATACCAGATGTGGAATCTTTGGGTTCAAATGAGGTCATAGGCATTGCCCTAGCACCCTCACCACTAGAAGTGGTTTCTTGACACCTTGGTTTTTTTCTTTTGAATAATGATTCAAAAGAAACATGTTCAGATGAATTTGCCACGATTGGGGTCCTAATTATGATATCTCTATCCTGCTGATTAATTGATGGATTATCAGTAGAAATAACCCCTTCCACATTGGTCTTTTCTATCCTACTCAAACCAATATCAAGTCTTGAACGATCTTGGATGAATGACTCTTCAGCATGACCAATCACCTTTGTCTAATGAGATTAAGAGTGAAATGATAAAGGATCATCTTGATCAGCACCTAAGATAATATGATCCTAGGAGTAGACATGGGGGATATATGATGCTTAGTTTCTATAAACCCGGGATGTGGTCTAGTTCCTAATGAGGTTACTTTTATAGAAGTTCTCTTAATTATATGGGTATCCCTTATGATATTTTCATTAATATGTTGGAACTGATGATGATGTGTTGGATCTAGAAAGGCTGGTGCAACCAAAACCAAATCACTTAGACTATTTTGGTGCAACTAATAAAGGACTTTCGAAGCTAAGTATGGAACTTTCGAAGGAAAAAGGAGCTCTTTCGAAGACAAAGTGTAAAACCAACTTTCGAAGGAAAACTCCAACTTCCGAAGACAAAGTATTCACTTCCGAAGATAATGATCTTAAAGTGAAAGATCAGAAGTCAACTTTCGAAGTATGAAAGAAGTCCTCAAGCCTCGGAAGTACATAAGCCTCTTTCGAAGTATAAGTGGCTTTGGAAGAACTTGTTCTTCCGAAGCCAACTTACCTTCGGAAGACACTACTATTATCCAGTGGACATAAGTATGGTCTCCCTGACACTCCGCTGCAGACCTCTGAGATACTGCATGGTGTTTTCTCTAAAGCAATGTAGTTGACCATACTTTATTCCACTGTTTACCTTTATAAGTTAGCACAGTTGCCAACTTTAGTTGGTGACAAAAGGTAAGTCATGGACATGACATGACTACCATATTTTAGATAATACTTTATCTACGATACCTTAACTTTAGCATTGTAGTATATGCTTTAGTCTTAGATTTCCAGCTGGCATCAAAGTATATCCGGCTATAGGATCTAGTATATATAGTTTCTCATTGTAATTCATGTTTTATGCTTGTAAGAGTCTTGTAATACTTTGAGTTGAGAAGTAATATATACAAGTGTCTTGAAAATTATTTCTTTGTTCTTTGCTACTTATTATATTATTATCAACTCTTAGAAGAGATTATACTTCATCTGATTTGAGTGTAATATAAGTGAGTTTGAGAGAAATCCAAGTGTTTAAGTGACAAACCCGATCCTGCAATTGGTATCAGAGCTTTTTAGGCTCTTGATTGTGAGATCTTACCATCCTAATCAACCTGTTTTTCACTCCTCCTTACACGACACTCAAAATGGCCCTCAACAAGTCTGAAGTAGAGATAGGGACGACGACTAAAGCACCCATCATCACCCCTGAAAACTTCAGGTCATGGAGCAGACGAATGGAAGGCTTCATCAGGTATCAAGACAGCAAGATGTGGCAATCTATTGTTAATGGCCCGTATAAGCCAAAGGTAGCTGGTGGAAACGGTGCCATGATTGAGAAAGCTGTTGAAGATTATTCTGATGAGGACCGGAAGAAGCTTGACATTGATAGCAATGCTATGACTGTTCTCATGACTGCAATTCCCAACTCCATCATGGTGGGGTTTGAGCATTGCAAGTTAGCAAAAGAACTGTTTGATGCACTTGCTCACATGTACTCAAGCTCAAATGACTCCAAGAAGGACTCACTAAAGCAGCAGTTCGAGAACTTCACCTACGTTGCTAGAGAGACCCTCAGCCAGCAATACTTCAGGTACATGGATCTCATTTCTTCCTTCAGTCTATGGGAATTGCTCTTGAACTTAGAGACCTCACAAGAAAGTTCATGAGTGCACTTCCTAATGAGTGGACATTCTACTGTGTCTCTATCAAGAGAACAGAGAACCTGAATACACTAATCATGACCGAACTCTATGGCATCCTTGATGGATACCATTTGGAAATGGAGAATAAGAGAGATCATCAGACAAGCAGACCCTTGAGTCTTCCTGCTAGCAATGCTTTAATGGTTGCTGAAGGCTCAGGACCCTCCCAGCCTCAACAATACCTGACTTACACCCAGCAGCCATCCTGTTCTTCTAGGCCATACATCACATTTCCTGAGACTCCAAGGTCGCAACAAGCTCAGCAAAGTTCCTTTCAGGACAGCTGTGCTTTTGTCTCAGGAAGTGGACACTCTAATGATTATCAATATTGCTTTGATGATCTAGAGTGCTTCAGCCTAGACGACATGGAATACATGGACATAGTCCATTAAATGTCTCTCTTAACCTACAGAGCAAAGAAGTTCTTCAAGAGAACTGGAAGGCAATTTCTCCAGAATCCAATCAACAACAAATTTGGGTTTGACAAAACCAAGGCCAAATGTTACAACTGTAACCAACTTGGTCATTTTGCAAGGGAATGCAAGGCTCCCAAGTCAAATCCGGGAACCCCACAGACCTCCTCACATCCCTCTACACCAAAGCCCACTGGAAAGTTAACAAAGACAACTGCAATGGCTCAAGAAGTTGACTAGAGCTTTATGGTACAGGATGTGACTCCTGCTCAAGCACTCATGACCGGAACAGATGAAAATAAGGTATATGAACATCTCTGTACTCCTGCCTGTATTGCTAAGGTTAAACCGTATCAGGACTACAATATGGAGATTAAATCCGATATTCAGTCTTTAAATGTTTTAAAATCTGATTTTAAAAGGGCTAAATCTGACTATCAAAGAAAAATTGAGGAGTTAGAGAAAACTGTGTCCCTATTAAAACATGAACACACTAACTATAAGACTCAAATAAAGGATTTAATATCCAAATTTTCTAAGGCTCAAGCCCAGCTTGTCACAGCTGAGGCTCAAGCTAGGAAGTATGCTATTTCTGAGCAAAACTTCCAAGCCATTCTTGCATCATCCTCTCACTCAAAACTTTGTTACCAAGACAAAGGTGGGTTGGGAACCAATGAAATTGCTCCACCACACTCTTATGAGTCTATAAGACAACCAAGGTGTGGTACTGAAGAGCAAGAGGTTCCATCTGCTGACCCACCTTCTCATGAGTCAAAGAGTGATGAAACCATGGAGACCATCACATGGAAGAACCAAGTAATTTTACCCTCTCCTACCAGTGATGATCAAACCCTGACCACCAAAGCCAGAAGAAGCAGAGCTAAGGCAGCCAAAAAAACTACCAAGAAAGTGGCTAAGTCTAAGCTGAAGATAAACCCAAAACAAAAGGGTGTATTCATCTCAGCTGGATTCCAGGTGGTAGGAAACTCTTATTCAGGAAAGGAGTATAGTACCAGCACTCCTGTCCTACCAAAGGATCAGAAGTTAAAGGGAAAGGTTGCTGATGAAGAGAAAAAGAACAAGAAACAACAATCCTCAAATACCCAAAAGATTAACATTGCATGCATAATGTGTGGTCTGCAAAACCAATGGCCAAAGATTGTTACTACAATCCTGCTAGCACACATTATGCAAATAATGTTAAAAAGGAAGGAGTCAGGGAAGGTTTCTCATTTGGACCATATCAAATGGTTCAAGTGATGAAAAAGGGAAAGCTTGTTTCTGAAGCAAGGTTGCTTTCGGAAGAAGGACCTTCTTCCGAAGGGAAAAAGGCTTCGGAAGCTAAAGTTGTCAAGACTCAAAAGAATAAAAGAGTCCCCTTGAGACCATCCCAGAAGAAGACTGCTTCGGAAGAAAAGGTGGTGAAGGCTTCTTTCGAAAAGAAAGAAGCCTCGGAAGAATGCCAAGCTGCAAAAGCTTCAACAAGCTCATCCTCCATGATCAACCAAGGGATGGAATAAAATATCAAGGAAGATGTTGCAGCCCAAACCTCTTCTTCAAAGATATTTATTGAACCCCCATGCATAAATTTTGGTTCAATTATGTCACTATCATTGGAAGAACCCAAGACCAACAAGGCTTGGGTTTCCAATCAAACTAATCATCTCATCTTATGTGCAGGGACATCCATATGACAAGAATAACAATGTTTGGATTGTGGATAGTGGATGCTCCAGGCACATGACAGGGAACAAATCTCTCCTTCAACAATTTCAACATTATGATGGAGGTCCTGTCCAGTTTGGAGGTGAGGCCGGAGGATATATTTCTGGCAGAGGAAAAGATCCAACGGAAAATTAAAGGTTGACAAAGTTAACTTTGTCAAACAGCTTGAACACAATCTGTTAAGTGTTTCTCAGTTCTGTGTTCAAAAGCATCAAATGCTCTTCACATAACATGAATGCATAATCCTCAAACCCGGGATGAAAATTCCTCAAGAATTGGTGCTTCTTAGATCTCCCAGGAAAGGGGATATGTACAAGCTGGATATGAACAATGCTTCCCCAATGGGAGAAGTATCATGCTTTCTTTCCAAAGCTGATGGTGATGAGTCAACACTATGGCATAAACGAATGTGTCATGTAAATTTTAAGACAATGAATAAATTGGCTAAAAATAAATTGGTACATGGTTTGCCTAAAAAGGAATTTTTCTGCAAAGATAACTGTGTTGCATGCCTGAAAGGGAAGCAACACAGGACATCTCATAAATCCAAAGTTGTTAACTCCATCACCACCCCATTACACTTATTGCACATGGATCTATTTGGTCCCACAAGTATAATGAGAATTAAAGGAAATCATATTGCCTTGTGATTGTTGATGATTTTACTAGATTTACATGGGTATTCTTTTTAAGAACCAAAGATGAAACTGCTGAAACTTTGAAATCTTTTATTCTTAAAATAGAAAATCAAGTTGATCACAAGGTTAAAATAATTAGAAGTGATCAAGGGACTGAGTTTAAGAACCTAGTTCTTGACTCATTCTGTAACTCAAAAGGGATTGCCAGACAATATAGTGCTCCCAGAACTCCTCAACAAATGGTGTTGCTGAGAGGAGGAATAGGACATTTATTGAGGCAGCTCGGACTATGTTAGCTGATTCAAAGCTGCCTCTAACATTCTGGGCAGAGGCAGTCAGCACTGCATGCTATGTGCAGAACAGAGTTCTTGTAGTAAAGCCACATGGAAACCCCTTATGAGTTATGGAACAAGAGGCCACCGTTCATTGGCTTTCTAAGGTCCTTTGGCAGTAGGTGTACCATACTTAACACAAAAGACAATCTGGCAAAATTTGCTGAAAAGTCAGATGATGTCCTCTTTGTTGATATTCCTCTAACTCTAAAGCTTATAGAGTTTTATAACATTAAAAATCCAATAATTGAGGAATCTTTTAACATTTATAGTTAATGAGCACACTCCTTGTGTTAGGGGGAATGACCCTGATCATATCTTTGATTTAGAATTGTTTCCAAACTATTCTAAACCATCTTGTGAGAATGTTTCAGCTGGAATAGGTGCTCAAAGTGATTCTGATGATGACCAACTGTTTGAGCTTCCTGACCTGTTCCAAGTTCTCCAAGAGCTGTAACAAATCAAGTTCCCACTATTAGCAGATCTGATAGTATAACTATCTCAAGGAATAGTGGAGCTTCAAACCAGCGGTCACCTGTTGATTCTCAAACTTCATCAGGTGACATTTGCACAACACCAAACTGATGGAACAACATCTTGAAGGAACAAGCGACTGTAAATGCTGCTTCACAGCAAACAAATGATGAGGTTTCTTTTTATTCAATGGAAACCCAAGAAGGTGGGAAGATGCCTTGAAAGATAGTAGCTGGGTTGACTCAATGCAAGAGGGGCTGCTTCAATTCAAAAGACAAAAGGTTTTCACCCTATTTCCGCTACCATCTGGTCAAGTACCTATAGGCACTAAATGGGTTTTCAAAAACAAGAGAGATGATAGAGGCTTGATTATCAAGAACCAAGCAAGACTAGTGGTTCAAGGATACACTCAAGAGGAGGGAATCGATTATACATATTCTTTGCACCTGTTGCAAGACTTGAGGCAGTTAGGATCTTCCTTGCTTATGTTGCATCCAAGAATTTCACTTTCTACCAGCTTGATTTCAAGTGTGCATTTCTATATGGGGATATAGATAGGGAAGTCTATATATACCAACCTCTGGGATTGAGAAACCCACAACATCCCAACTATGTGTGCAAATGGATAAATCTCTATATGGGCTGCACCAAGCACCTGGCTTGTATGAGACATTGTCTCAATTTTTCTTGAGAATGGTTACACTAGAATGTTACACTAGAGTATCATTGACAAGACTCTTTCATAAGGACTTCGGAAAGACATCTTGCTCGTTCAAGTCTATG
Source organism: Flaveria ramosissima (assembly GCA_025215565.1). Taxonomy (NCBI): domain Eukaryota; kingdom Viridiplantae; phylum Streptophyta; class Magnoliopsida; order Asterales; family Asteraceae; genus Flaveria; species Flaveria ramosissima. The sequence goes on along the minus strand of CM046042.1, from coordinate 48,258,581 downwards.
TGATGACATCATATTTGGTTCCTCAAATGACCAAATGTTTTTGTGTAAGACTTTGAGAGCATCATGAAGAAGAAGTTTGAGATGAGTTCCATGGGAATAATGGACTTTTTCCTTGGAATTAGGTGAAGCAAATGAGGAAGGGTTTTTCATCAGTCAATCTAAGTATGTCAATGACATCTTAGAAATATTTGATATGAAAGACGGTAAGGCAGCAAAAACACCTATACCCAGAACCACAATCTCTGCCCTGACTCTGAGGAGGAGGATACTGATCAACATCAGTATAGAGCAATTATTGGTTCTCTGATGTATCTCACAGCAAGTAGACCTGATATCATATTTGCAACTTGTATTTATGCAAGATATCAGGCTGCTCCAAAGGTGTCTCACCTAGTTGCTGCCAAGAGAATCCTCAGATACCTTAAAAGAGCACCTAAACTAGGTCTCTGGTATACAAGAAATAATGATTTCAATCTCTATGGTTACTCTGACAGTGATTATGGTGGCTGTAATATCACTAAGAAATCAACATCCGGTGGATGTCAATTTCTTGGTGGAAGGATTATCTCATGGCAAAGCAAGAAGCAATCCTATGTGTCTACATCAACTGTTGAAGCTGAATACATTGCTGCTGCTAGTTGCTGTGCTCAACTGCTTTGGATTCAGAACCAGATGATAGACTACGGATTCAACTTCATGAGCACTCCTATCCACATTGACAACAACAGTGTTATCTCCATTACTGAAATCCAGTGAAGCACTCCAAGACTAAGCACATTGATATCAGGTATCATTTCATTAGAGATATTCATGAGAAAAATCTTATCAAGCTAATCAAAGTTAATTCAAATGAACAATATGCTGACTTGTTCACCAAAGCCTTTGATGAACAAAGATTCAAATATCTCATTACAACTATTGGGATGATAAACCTTGATTAGTCTATCTTATTTGAAAACCTTTTAATGTGTAAAGTTTTATGTCAAAACAATATAAGCCCTGTTACAAAAGGTCTTTCTCAAAAATTTTATCTAAGTATAAATTCTTCCGAAGAGGAATTTACCCTCGGAAGTTATTTTACATATCTTCCGAAGCAAATTCTTCCCATGATAATTTTCTTCTCAGAAGAGTTGTTAAGTCTCGAAAGAAGCGATTGATTTCATATAAGATCTAGTTCCGAAGCTTGTAACACTCTCCATTCGGAAAGCAACATATACTCTCGGAAGTAAAATCTTTACCTTCGGAAGTAAATTTTCCTTCGGAAATGCTTTATTCTCGGAATAAAGATTTTACTGTGTAACGGAAATCTTTTGGGCCCCACTCTGTAAAAAGTAAAGATTTTGTTAATGATGTCTGATTATTTAAATGGCCTAACCTTACCGCCCCTGTCATATCATCCATTGTAACATCCCATCATCTTGTCCAAACCCCCTTTAAACCGCCATTTCACCCGTTTAAATAACTCCGGCTAATCACTTTCATTCTTTTTACCAAAAATTACTGCCCTAAAAGCTTTCTTTATCTCTATTTCACCCAATTCCGAACTATCTTCCTGCAACTTTCTCAAATGGCACTAAACCCTCAGCACAACCAAGTCGCACTCCTTGATTCTTCAAGGGATGCCGACTTCTCAGAAATCATCTCCTTTTTAACCCATCTTCTTATTACACTGCCCTGACTGTTAAACCCACGGTTTACTCAAATCATATGTCTGAACTTTGGGCAATGGTCAGATTGAAACCCTAAATGGGGTTCGTGTCATAGGATCGAGCATCTGTGGTCAGGAGTTGGTCATTTCTGAACAACTCATCAGGGAGCATCTAGAGCTTCATGATGAGGGCGATCCTACAGAGTTCTCCAAAGCAGATTTAGGCAACACTTATATCCAAATGGGATATGGTGGAGATGTTAGCAGGTCAACCGTTTACAAGTTCAACTTCTCTTACAACTGGAAGTTACTGCTGCATGTAGTTTTTCACTGCTTGTCCAACAAATCTGGGGGATGGGATCAAATCCCATATGAACTTGGGTGCCTAGTTCATGGTTTGGTGAGAAGCCTCCGCTTCAACTACTCAAGATTTGTGCTGACCAATCTTATGGGAAACCTTTAACGGGACACATTCTTCATGTATCCCAGGTTTCCTCAGCACATAATCAATTGTGAGCTGGACCAGAGTAAGCTTGTCTGTGCAGCTGCTCTGATTGTTCCTCAAATGAGGCCGACCATCTTCAAGACTTTGAAGAGAGTGTCCACCAACTTCACCGGAAGATATACTGCACTTCTTCCAGGTATGACTGAGCCAATGGCTCCTGTTGACATCCCTGTTAACCCCACAGGTAATGAACCCACACCAGCAACTACCCTCACATTGCCAAATCTACCTTCTCCCCCCATCACCATCACTTATCAAAGACGCCCCAAACGAACCCTTGTTCAATCTTCTCTGATTGAACATGCTCCTCCTGTTCTACCCAAAAAGGCTAGAGTGGAACAATGGGCTCCCACTCAGCCTGAGGTCCAACCATCCTTCACAATTGACCTCAATATAGGTCTTGAGTCTCCTCAATCTCAGACCCATGAGCCCAAAACCCAAGCTAAAATCCCTCAGGGAGAGTCTTTATACTCCCCTGAGCAGCCAAAAAGGGACAGCCCCACCACAGGCTCAATGCCTTTAGACATTGATCAAAGTCCCGGGTCACTAGGCTTTACTTTCATATCTTTTACTGACCTACTAATAGGAGCTGATGAAGAGATTATGTCTCTTCAGGGCAATGAAGTTGATCCACAACACCCTCACAAGGATCAACAGAGCCCAAAGAGATCTCTTATCTCTAGCCCCCATTAGCAAGACTTTACTGAGGTGAGTCCCACTGATGTTGGGGGGGACTCATGTAGATTCAGCTGCCACTACTGAAGGAGCCTCAATGGACCCTCAGGAAAGTGATAACATTACTGAGATTGAATCTACGGTAACCATGCCCTTTGATGACTCTAAAAGAGACATCATTGAGCAAGGGAAACCAGGGCGCCAAGAAACCACATCTAGTGGTGAGGATGAACATACTAGGTATGTTACCTCATCTCCCCGTGATTCTTCAAAAGAAGATGAGGGAAGACTACAACTCACCATTGAAGACCTACTTTCTAAAGTCTTAAATCTTGAATCTAAGGTTAGGACTTTAGAGGATAGGTCTGCCACTCAGCAACTTGAGATTGAAAATCTTAAGGCCAAACTAGCTGAGAAACAGATTGAGAGGTCTGTTAGGCATGTACCAATTCAGGTCTCATTGACCTCTTCCTCTACCTCATCAAGCTCTCAAGATGATGCTACCAAAAAGGGGGAGAGTGTTCAGGGACAAAGTCAAAGACAAGAGGAGCCACAAAGTCAAGCTCTCACTTCCCTAAGCTCAAAATACCCTATGCAACAAGCTTCAGTTTTTCCTGAGCCTCCTCCAGTTGTAATTCAAGTGGATCAAAGGATGCTCCAAGATCTCAACAGGTTCTTCAACAAGTTTCTGTTGGAATCTCTTATTGAACAACCAAGTCCTGAGGAAGCACAAGTCAAAGCCTCGGAAGAACAATTTCAATCTTCCAAAGCTGAGATTGCAGCTGCGGAAGGACTATTCTCCTTGCCAGATGATATAGTCACATATCCAATCCTAGAACTTGCATATAAGGTTAATAGGGAGGATTTTCTCACCCAACGCCTAGCTCAAACATCAGCATAAACTCCAGCTTCCATTTCTACTACTCAACCTGAACCTTCCATCCAAGAACCCCCAAAGTCTAGCACTTCCAAAGACATCAAAGGAAAGAGGAAGATGACTAAGGAAGAGCTTCAGGAGGAAGAAAGGTTAGAAAAACTCAAAAGAAAAGGTAGACTTCCAACTGGAAAACTGCTAGCTGCAAGTAGGCAAAGCAGTTGCAGCCAACCAGGAGGCAGTCAACAATAGAAGAAGAGTAGAAATCATTGATAGACTTGTCAGTCTAGGAGCTGTGAGTGAAGATGTACTCATTCTACCACTAGAGGAGTTAGTTGAGCTGGAAAAGGCAACTTTGCTGCAAAAACAACAAAAAGAAGAAGCAACAAGGTTGGCCTTAGAGGAAGAAAGGGAGAGGAAAGAAAGAGAAGCTGATCAGCAGCTAAGGAGGGAAAGGATAACTTTCCTAACCTCCAGGGGTTTCTCTCTAAAAGAACTATCTCCACACAACAATGATACGATCTTATGGCTCTTCAACAAAGAGCAAGATCAAATGGAGAAAGAGAGAAAGAAAGCTGCCAAGGAAAAGCTGATGCTAAAGAGGACTAGCTGCTGCCAAGAAGATAAGTGAGAAGGCCTGGATGAAGAACTATCTCTGGGCTCGTGGCTTCTTTGGCAGAAAGGTGGGTCCTATGTCTGAAAAGACCCTCCAGCGACATGTTAGTGACATAAAAGCCGACATTTGCTCGGGGAAGAGGAAGGAGATGTACAGTAGGGGACAGGGGATGATCTTCAAATCAACTACTCATCCCCAACCTCAAACCCAACCACAACCTGAACCAATTCCCTTTCCATTCCCCATCAAAACTGAACCAACCACTGAACCATACACCCCTAAACCTACACCATCACCCGTACCAACCTCTTCACCTCAACCACCTAAACTACCTATCCTCCAACCCAAAACACTAGCCAGAACCCAAACACCTCAACCTACCCAACAACCTCTCAAACCATCCCCTCAGCCTTCTAAACATCTCCCCTTAGAGGAGTTCAAGGCAATCAAGACAAAGCTCATCAATTGCACAACCCTGAGCGACATCTCCTGTGAGGAGGATTCAGTCAAATTGACTTATGTTGATGGATCCTCATCTTCCCTTACTAGAGATCAATTTCTTGATCTGCCCAGAGGAATAGGACCAAGCTGCAAATCTCCTTGGCCTCAATTTAGATACTTTGAATGAGGAAAAAAAGAAGCTAAGGAGAAGGCTGGTGACTCTGCTGGATACCAAGAAAGGTGACCGGGTGCCAAGACAACCTCTTGTGCCTAGGAAGAAGATCATCCAGTGGAGGTTCGAAGACTCTTCTCACAACTTTGTTGTTGAAAGAGAGAATGGAGAGCTCAACAGGCTAAGTGCCTCATCTCTGCTACACTTAAGCAGATTTGATATTACTGAGTTAGCAGAGAAGCCATTCTCCAACCCCTCCAACTCTGATGTAGCTGCTCATATCAGAAATCATCTAGGCAGTCTTCATATGGTCGAGCTAACCGCTAGGATCAAGGTTGAAGAAGAGTTGAAATGAGAAAGGAGGAGAAAAGAAAAGGATCAACAACCAAAGGCAAAGCCTTTCTACAAATGGTTGAAGGTTCTGAACTTGAATCCATAGTTAGATGGGAGTATGACTATAACTCCCGTCAACTAACTCTTTTCAGGGGGCACAACAAAGGGTACATGTCATTCAGAGTGATAGACTGGATCTCCTATCCACTAATGACTTGTACAAGCTTCTCAGCACCACTTCAGGGAAGAACAAGGAAACAGACAAATATCTTTTGTCCCTGGTGTTGAAAGCTTTGAGAAGCAGAAACAAGTGAGGTTTTGGTAGCATCAACCTAGGGGGAGTTTGGTGGATCTAGAAAGGCTGGTGCAACCAAAACCAAATCACTTAGACTATTTTGGTGCATCTAATAAAGGACTTTCGAAGCTAAGTGTGGAACTTCTGAAGGAAAAAGGAGCTCTTCCGAAGACAAAGTGTAAAACCAACTTTCGAAGGAAAACTCCAACTTCCGAAGACAAAGTATTCACTTCCGAAGATCAAGACTTAAAGTGAAAGATCAGAAGTTAACTTCCAAAGTATGAAAGAAGTCCTCAAGGCTCGGAAGTACAGAAGCCTCTTCCGAAGTATAAGTGGCTTTGGAAGAACTTGTTCTTCCGAAGCCAACTTACCTTCGGAAGACACTACTATTATCCAGTGGACATAAGTATGGTCTCCCTGACACTCCGCTGCAAACCTCTGAGATACTACATGGCGTTTTCTCTAAAGCCATATAGTTGACCATACTTTATTCCACTGTTTACCTTTATAAGTTAGTACAGTTGCCAACTGTAGTTGGTGACAAAAGGTAAGTCATGGACTTGTCATGACTAGCATATCTTAGATAATACTTTATCTAAGATACCTTAACTTTAGCATTGTAGTATATGCTTTAGTCTTAGGTTTCCAACTAGTATCAAAGTATATCCGGCTGTAGGATCTAGTATATATAGTTTCTAATTGTAACTCATGTTTTATGCTTGTAAGAGTCTTGTAATACTTTGAGTTGAGAAGTAATACTTTGAGTTGAGAAGTAATATATACAAGTGCCTTGAAAATTATTTCTTTGTGTTCTTTGCTACTTATTATATTATTATCAACTCTTAGAAGAGATTCTACTTCATCTGATTTGAGTGTAATATAAGTGAGTTTGAGAGAAATCCAAGTGCTTAAGTGACAAACCCGATCCTGCATGATGGCTTTCAAGTTGGGCTTGGGCATGCTCAAAAGAAGTTAGAGCAACCTTCTTCTTTGAGACTTTTGTGAGTGTGACAGTCACTCTTTGCTTCTTTGTTTCTGCTCAGGATTCTAACTTAGATGCAATGGTGGGTTATGTGCAAGCGTGTATCTCCTTAGTAGTAGATACATGGGCTCGTTTTCTTTTCATTGATTTGGAACTTTTTAGCTGTGAGGTAGAGGGTGTTGGTTCATAAATAGTTGGTTTACTGATATGTCATCCTGAGGCACGGTAATCTCTAGAATATTAAAAAAAGATTTATAGGTTTGCTTGAAAAGTTTTTGGGTTGCTTGCGCAGATTTACAAAAGTTCTTTTAGTGTAACGAGGCAAGCAAGTATTTTTCCTCTAATTGCTCAAGCTGACTATCTAGTTCATTGGTTAGAATGTATAAGATGAACCTTGGGTACATTAAAAACTTATTTTTACCATCAACATTTACATTGGTAATAAAGTTATGAATGATAAAGTAGGAAAAATTGTACCTCTTGTTTTTCTCTACTTGTGATAGAAAAGTGCTTTCTTGAATATAGATGATGGTAGAGCACCCTCATATCCTATTTCTCTAAAAGTTTCACTTACAACTTCCTTGATAAAAAAGGTTGTACCATCCACGTCATTTAGGGCCAAGTGAGTGTGAATCGTTGATGGTCGGATGATGATGCCTATATTATTTACCTTTGCTTTCAAGCATTTGCCCCCCTATTTTTTACCACTACACATGTGGTTCAAAATTTGTAGAATATGATTTGTAGTTAGTGGGATTGACTGTGATTGTTGTTGAGTAATTTGATCAATTAAGAAAACCGGTTACAAGATCAAATTCTTCATCTTTGATTGGCTTAAGAAAAGTGGAAATGTTGTGACCAGGGGTGGATTTAATGTTGGGGGGGGGGGGGGGAGTGCCCCCCGTACATGCCCACCAACAAAGATAAAAATGTGTTTAATATTTGGTTTTTAATTACTTCAAAAATAGCTTAAAAGATGGATAAAAATAATGAGATGGGGGCACAAATAAAATAAAATAAGAGTAAATGGGGGCATAATTTTGGTCCGATGGAGCCACTGCAAGAGAAAAACAATTAACTTTAATAATTAAAACAATTAAATTTATAAATAACTAGTTTTTTCTTTTGATTTTTAAGTTAAAATAGTTTTAGTTAATTTTTGCTCATTTTTATTTTTCATTGTTCATGTTATTTTTTTTGTTTTTGTTAGATTGAATGTTTATGTTTATTTTATTTTATTTGTTTGTTAATATTAAGGGCTATAAAAATCAAAAGAAAAGGTGTAAAATTTTACTGACTGGTTTACCGTCAAAATTTTTTGCCCCCCGTGCTAAAAGTTTCTGTATCCGCCCCTGGTTGTGACTTGCACAAAACTTAAGATTTTGAGCGACCATTGTTGGGATTTTAGGGTAGGAATACATGAGATCGTTCGTTGTTTTTGAGTTTGAGACAATGGAGGGAAATCGAGGGGAGAAAAAAATGAGGGATGTCGATTGGATAAGCTGTAAGTAAGTTTCACTTTTGTTTCCATTAGTGTCTTCATATGTATTTATACATTTGGTTGTAAATTTATATTTTGATGATGTGTGTAATGAACATACTTTTTATTTGTTTCCATATCTAGTGTAGTGAAAAATCAGTTTATTTGTTTCCATTTAGTTGGGGATTTAATTTTTGATGTAGTAAGTTTCATATTTGTTTTTATTTGCTTATTCATATTTGTTTCCATGTTTTGTTGATCCAAATTCCATATCCACCATTCAAATTAGATTCAGATTGGTAAGAAGTAAAAGAAAAGTTTACAGCATTACATGACATTAAAAAATATACAAGGAGGAATAAGATCAACAAAACAATGTAGAAATAGTTTGTGTAATGTAGCTTTGCCACTTTTGTAGATGGCTTTTGATTAGAAGTTATGTATTTAATTAATTTATAAATTGAAAACTTACCCATGGAATTTTTGTTTATTATTCTTAATATACCATCTACTTTACAGGTTTCTTATCTGTATATTTATTTGATAAAAAATTGAAAATAAATTTGCTAATTACACGAAAATAGCCACACATAACAACAATAAATACATTTACAAAGGTTAGTTTATATTCAAATTATTGAGACAAAATGCGTCATTACAACAACCATTTAGCCACGGGTTTTTTGAAATAGATATTGTTAAAACAATTTTTTTTTTTGTGATTATATAATAGAAACGACCACAGTTACGATAAATTAATGTGTCATTGCTATCCTTTAGCCATACTTAATTGGTACAAAATGTTGATTACAACAACTCTTTAGCCATAGTTTTTCGAAATGAATGTGATTGAAATAAACATTTTTGTGACTATATTATTAAAAAAACCATACTTACAATAAATTCATGTGGTCGTTCCCACCCTTTAGCCACACTTATTTGGACAAAATGTTTGCTTACAACAACCTTTCGAAATAGATGTGAGTAAGAATGTGCCTCAATAAGATGTCCATTTCTTAGTATCCGCTAACAATTTGTTTCACTATAAACGTCTTTCTAACATGTAGAGATCACATTTAACTTTCTACTAATTAAGCTAGTAATCACCTTTACAAGTTTCTCTCTTGAAAATAAAGACCATCGCTTCTCTCTAAATCATAGTAAATACTAATAGAATCTCATAAAGTTGGTTGGAGCAACTAATCATACATCACCATTCAAGTATTCAAAATGATAATACAGGAAAAACATTCATCCCATTTTCTATTGCAAACCCATGGTCTCTCTTAAATGGAAGGCGTTTAAAAAGCTAGAGATCATTTAGAAAACTACTTAAAAGTCTTGATTTATGTGTGCACGAGAGTGTTCAAACGGGGAATAAAGATTACTTAAACTAGAATTCTAACCTACACATTGCTGTGGATGTACTCTCATACCTTGTGCAAGCAACCCATCGATCGCAATTGCCCATGTGCTACAACAATTGACTTTATGAGCATATGATAATTGTGAATATACATATAATATTTAGTAAGATTGATTGCAAGAAAACCCATGAGAATAGATCCACATATTCCTTTTTGATTCCCCTTTCTCTAAGGTATTTGTATAATATAACAATGATGGACACAATCCACAACATGAAAAACTAGGATTGTAAATGAACTGAACACAAACGAACATCAATATATTCGTGTTCGTTCAATTATTTTTTAATGAACACAAACACGAACATAATACATAATCGAACACGATCTTTTATCCATATTCATTCATAAAATAAATTAAAATGTTTGTGTTTATTCGTTGTAAAACTAAATGAACACTTCACCAACATAAACGAACACAAATGAACAATAATAAATGAACACAAGTGAATAAGATCATTTTAGAACTTTTAGATTTATTAGTGGAAATTGAGATCCACTAAACTTTTAGGTTTCTAGTCTAATACGGGGTGAGCTTATACATACCCTTCTTCCTGTAATTTTTTTTTTCTAACTTGTCATATTCCCTCTTTAATCTTATGATAAACTTTTTGAACAATTTCTTCTATTATCTTATTTATTATATTCATGTACCACAATAACCTCTATATTATCACATCATTATATCACCATCTTTTAATATTGATCTTATGTTATATTATTATTAAATAATTTAAACAATGTAGTTTGTCAGATGATATCATGGAGATGTGCTAAGAAATATAATATGATAGATAAATAAAATATACGATGTGAAATTTTTTTAAAATTTTGAACTAATACAAAAATTTAAACAAGCTTACGCATTTTGATTAGATGTCTAAATGTTTTTTTGCCACAAGAAAACATGAAATATTTTTAACACTTTCTCTTGGTTTTGAAAATAACATATTGCAGACAAAATCGATAGTGGATTACTACAAGTGCTTCATAATATCATGGAGCAAATAAGTAACTCTAGCCTTTACGTGGATTTTTTATTGTAACAAAAACTATTATAAAAATTGTATAGAATTTAGACAAAGTCGGTTATCAAAACAAAAACAAAAAACCTTATTTAAATGCTAGGAAGGGGTTGAGTATACATATTAAGACACGGTATATACATGGATTGTCATCCCATTACACACTGATGTTTATAGTGATTTCATAGTGTCATAATAGTCGGTATTGGGTAGTCTCCTTTTAATTGCACCTTGACATAATGCATACCTTGTATGTGCATAATGGTAAGCACTCTATAGTCTTCAATCTTTTCATGGCTTTTACATAGTGGGAAGCATATACTTAACCTCTTTTGCTCGAGTAAAGAACGATAACATCAATCCGGTTTGTAGTTAGTACATCTGTTTTCGGTATCATCATCCACTTTCTTCACGGTGCATTGCTCATTCTCACGAAAGAGGACTCATGCATTTCATCAGAATCTATGTCAAACACATGTCTGTAGCGATCTTTTGTGTAATGTAGCTCCTCTAAAAGTTGAGTTGATGTCGAATAACAAATTACAAATAAATATTATTATTTCAGCTCTTGTGTACATACCCGATCAGTAGGAAATACGGATGTGTTTCTATCTAACGGTCAATTTAAGCAAAAGCAATAACGATTTTTGTTTGTGATGTAGGCTCTTATGTTTTTTTTTTGTCTATAGTAAGATTATATAAAGATGGATTCAAATTGTGGATATGGTTAATTATTCGAATTCAATACTCATAACAACAACAATAGTTATTACTATTATATGAACTTTTAATTCTTCTTTGTCACGAGAATTGCATTAAATTAATTTAATGAATATAATAAAAATAAATATATATACTTTTAGATATCCCACAGAATTCAATAATCATTAAATAATATTAATAATTTTATTATACTATATATATTAATAAAGGAGGAATGTGAGGAATAGTGAATTAATACGGTTTTCTGATTTCGCCACAAAACTTTCTTTAGTTTTCATATTAGCCACACGGTTGGTGGGCTTTCGGATTAAAAGATATGGGACTGAGCAACAACAAATCTATTAATCCTAAAGCGATGGTGACATCGTTGGTCAGCGGAGTTATTCGAGAAACGTGTTTTAGACTTCTATATCTGATCGGTTTCGGCATCTTCCGGTAGTCACATTGATACGATGATGATGCTGAGGACATCGATGATGAACAAGTTATTCTTCTCTTTGCGATTATGCACTTTTCCTAATTAAAACCCTAACTTATTATCCGTTCATGAATTTTAGCACCCGGGGTTTGGTGGGATTTCAATTAATTCACTATTAGAAATTGATATACATCCATGAAATTAGGTATTCCTTTCATTGTTATTTGAATAAATTTATTGTTATGTTCATGCTTTGTCAAGGTTGTGCATGCCGGAGTCCTTAGTGTTGAGTTGAGTTATTTTCGTTGCTCCATAGGATGTTAAAATCGTTTGATCAGGTTGTTTGTTTATGTTGATTTGGCCACGTTTACTCCTTTTCGATTGGAGCATTCAACATCACAACCCGGTTCTACAACTCTTGCATCTGCTTGATTTTTGCCTTTATATGACGGGTAATTATCTTTTTACCCAAATTTAGTTTACGATCATTGTTGCATGTGCTTGTCATTTGGTTTTTGAACTGATCAATTTGAAGTTTTGGTTAACATTCTTTTTCCTTATGTTTTTATCTCCTTGCAAATACGTGTTTGTGTTATCCTTGAAGTCTCATGATATTTTGTTCAGGTTAGTTGTTTCTTTTGATATGTTTTGTTTCTTAATTTTACGCTTATATATGATTTGGTTTTGTGATGCACAGTTATGTTTGCTTGGTCTTTGTATTAGTATTTTTTTATGTTGTATGATTTTTCCTCATTGCTTAGTATTTGTTTTGGTTTATGTTTTCTTGAATTTTGTAACTTCATTGGCCTTGCAAGATTAAATGTTCTCTATGCAGTGGTTTGGGTGAAAATTCAAAAATCCTCGGGAAGCCTCTTACCTCCCTTATAGCAACAACAGTAAAACTAGAACCTGACAAGGCTAAGTATGAGTTCTTTTTTCTTCATGTTTCGTGCCATCGTCTCTTGGATCACAAGATAATGAGTCTGGTTCCGATTCTGGTAATAGTGTTATAAGTTCTTTCCATAAATTTGTCGAAAAATAAAAAATAACAATGGAATGGAACCCAAGGATGGTTCTGCCTATGGTGTTAATAGGTGGATGGAAGCTCGAAGCCTATTGAACAGAATGTTAGGTTTAGTAGAAGTTTAAGTGCTCGAAGACTTCATGATAGAGTTCTTCATATATCAATAATTGTATTCGTGTTTTGATATTTGACCGGACAGAATTACTCGTGCAACGCGCGTATGGAAAATAACTAGTTCTTATTATATTACAATCTTAAGTTTTCTACGTTACAGATGTTTTAAATTTAATAAATTAAATATAATAATAATTAATAAATAAACTTTGATTATCACATTCAATTAAAAATATATCGATATACTTTGTGGGATATTATATTTATTTCTTTAAACAAAAGATATGATTAAGATATGATTTAAGATATAAATAAATAATAATTCGAGACATATCCATAAAAGATAATACCTCATTTAAATTAAGCATTTTATCTTCTATATTATTTGATTTAGATAGTTATTTTAAAAGTATAAAAAAATAAAAAAGATGAAACAAAAGGTTATTTTATCTTCTAAACTTTTGTTTTTCATTTTCTTTGTTTTTTCTCGAAAAGAGTTGGTTTTTTAAACATTTTATTTCAAAACAAACCATTTAAAAAATGTTTGTTTAAAAAAGTTCCTTATAATAACTTCAAATTTTAATTATTTTCATTTCATACATTTTTAATTTTTTAAAAACGCTGGTTTTAAAATATTTTGTATTTTTAAAGAAGTTTAATGTTTTAGAAAAGTTTCTTATTATTATAAAGAAATTGTATTTATAGCAAAATCTCTTCCTTGATTTGATAAAGAAATATTTTTAATTTGAAAAAAAAAATTAAATAATATAATTAGTAGTCGGTGTAATTATTTAATACAAGATAGAAATATAAAAATTTGACTTAGAAAGTGTAGAATTGTAGCATGTGTACCCAAAAACCTTTATAAATACACTCTAAACAATATAAAAGTTGGAAAACTTTTCTATTTTTGACAATACCATGCTGAGTAGTTGTTGCGTTGTAACTAGGGACTTTAATTTATAAGAAAAAATGTATGATGAGATGTGTAGCATAAAATTTGTCACTTTTTGATGATTAATCCTTGAAGAATAGATATAAGTGATTTAGTGTCAAAAGCTTTATATTACAATTTGTACTCAAAAAGAAAGAGTCTAAATAAGAACATACATCTAAATAGACAAATTGGTTCTTGGAGGGATACTTGAAGACTTGGGATCTCAAGAGAAAATGCTATGTCGAAAGTAAATTCTTAAATACTATAGTAATGCTTTCGAGAAGAAATACTTGATAAAATTTATATACAACGTACAAAAATGCAAGAAACTAAGTTTCTTTATTAAATAAAAATATATAACTTGACATGCTCTTACAAATTCATATTATTTAATACCATCAAAAAGACAACAAATTTATGAATAATATGTCTGACGTATCCAATAAAATATAATTTGGTTTTAAAAGAAAACATCAAAGTTGCTAACAAGGAAATAAGTATAAACATAATAAAATAAAGTATACAAACATATGTAATTAGTCGATTCATACCTTGAATCATTCATCGTCAGTATGGAATTCGATTACATAAATATCACGAAATCCCTGCAATGTCATGACCTATGTTTATTTAAGCAACAGATTTTAGCTAGATTGTTACAAAAATAAAGGGGAATAAAGCGTGTGGAAAATACTGAAAATAAATCTAAATAGAAATACAAGGGAAAAGTTGGGACCCTAAGTTCCACTGGACGAACGTATTGGACTCTATTGTATCGACTCATTTCAACAAGTTAATAGTTGAGAACTTGAGATGACAGAAAAAGACAGTTTAGCACAAATTTCAATGATGTTTTGTTGATTGATAGTAAAAATATTTCAAATTACCCTATTATGAAAAAACAAACATGAAGAACAGGTTAAAAGAGGGGTGAATATTTTTTTATTTCAAAAGACAAATTTATTTAAAAAAATCTAGCAACAAAAACATGCAACACAAAGAATTACAAAACACTTCTCATTTATATGAAATTGAAACTAAGTCAATCCCTCCATTGTAACATCTTCAACTTTTTTTTCTATTATTCATCCAGAGGTACCCAAAAAACCAAACATCTTCTATGATTTTCTCCACCTTTAATGTTTTATTAAAAAAGTTACGCCTCATTTCTTGATCCCATATGCACCAACAAGCTACCATTATTACTCGTTATATCATTTTTCTTTTTTACTTCCCCAACCATCATTGTCTCTGTGTCTCCAAAAGGTCTCTCACCGAGAAGGGAAATATTTGAGGAATATTACACAAATTGCTAATTTTTTGTCATATCACTGTTGCCACATAATTTGATGAGAAGGTGTTCCGTAGGCTCCGGAGCCTTGTCACATAGAACGCATGTAGGTGTGGGTATTTGGACATTCCTTTTGCTCAATGCATCGAAAGTGGGAATGCGGTTCATCTCGGCTCTCAATCCAAATATGTTTTACTTTTTCAGTATTCAGTTATTCTGTTGCATTATAAAATTCTTATTGACACTTTCTTTATTTCATAGCATTTGTTTAGCCGATTTTATAGAGTATGTTTCACAGTAATCTCCTAACCATATCCATCTACCATTTTCTTTCGTGAATTGTACTTGCTCCATTCAAACCTTACATTGTTACAACTTACAATTTCTCTATTTTGAAATGTTCCAGCACGTCTCTTTTCCATCTTCCTTTTCGTAAATTGTACTTGCACCATCCAATCCCATCTAATAAATGCACAGAGAAGGGTAATAATTGTCCTAAAAGGGTACCTACAGCTAAACCTAGAAAAAGAAAGGAATGTTTCAAGCGTAACAAATTTATTAAGGGTTGTGTTATACAAACACTTTTTTTTGTTATTTAGACACCTTATTGTCTCTTTCTCTCTCCATGTATTTATATGTATATATAGAGAGAGATAGAGAGGATGAAAAAATAGGGTGTATATATAACATACCACATTATTAAATATGCTGGAATTGGGAGACATGTCGATGTAGGGTACTCAAAAACCTGAATCCAAAACCACGAGTAAACCCGGACCTACAAAGGATAGACAGAACCTGACCCACAATAAAACAAATATGAACACGTGTCACTCATCTAGGAAATTACTATTATCACCAATGCTAGCCATTGATTAAAGACACCCCCAATTGTAAGAGGGTTAAACCTCGATTGCGTAACAAACTCTTTCGGGATCTCCCACCATCATGTTTGACTAATGATGCATACATCATACAATACTATAGATACAAGGTAAAGATGATTGATTTTCTCATGCACAAATACTTTCTAAACTCTCTATCTATCTTTAACCCTTCACTCTTATCTTATTTTTGAGAACCATACTTATTCTAACACCGGAAGGTTGTTACATGGAGATTTTCCTCTCCATGGCGCCTTAACCAGTGTTGTTTGACTCTATGTAGGTCAAGAGCCAAAGAGATTGATCTGTTAAATCGAAGTTCTATCAGAACAATCAGGATTCGCTGTGGACTCATATTTACATGGTATTATGGTAGAATATGGGTTATGGATGGGTAATATTGGTAATAAGAGACCAGGGTTTTGTGTGAATGCAATCAAAATGATCATCACGAGCATGCAGGCATAATTGCATGAAAGTGCCAAAAATAGATTGGTTGTACACATATATGCAAAGGAGCGTAAATGGGCACAAGCATTAGATCAGTATTAGAATCACTATAGAGATATTTGTTAAACATACAAAAAAAAGTAACATGTTGGGATTTCTTATTATAGGATATCAAATAAACATGGGTATGAAATTAGATAGGCAAGTGCTTAGCATATAGACTAAGCTGGGATCTATAACTCCTTATAATTTATACTTTATGATAGTACGCATGCTTACTAAATGTTTATGATTAAACTTGTTTGATAATGAATATTGCTTCATTGTTGAAATTTTTTGTGTATTCAAATGGCAGTTGCATTAAGAGTATACGTTTGAAAATAATTTCTTAAACAAAAGTATGATATATCCAATGGTTTGCAAAATGGTTTTAAATAGAAGAATGCTTTTGCATGTTAATGTGTATGAAAAAATTTAAAAAGTAGAGTAATGATTTGGCACGGTTATACCATAGCCGTTTTGTAAATGTTTGACATGTTTGTGGACAAAGAGAAAAATTCAATACAAAATTATACAAAAAGTTGTTTTGCACTATTATGTGTCATCAAGTGGTTTAGAAATGATAGCGTTGAAGGAAAATTCTAACAAGAGAGATGTCTTATTGTAATTTAATGAACAAAGCTAGACCGTTATATATGATGAATGGGATGAAAGATTGGTTGTAAAATGGGTAAGATATAAGTTTTTATGATCTCTTAAAGGTTAACATTACCTTATAGACACGGTGCTTTGGTGGGAATTCTATTGTCAATGATTGTGGTGAAGAGACTGATATGTGCATAATGTTGTTTTACTCATGTTACAATGATAGTTATCTTGAAATAGATATTTGAAATTACTATTCAAAACATGTACTCAATTGCTATTCGAAACATGAACTCGGTACATTAGGTGATTCGTTTTAGCATATATATCAGGAAAGTCTTTAGCTTGTAGAGGCAAGAGCAAAGTATAAAGGGCATCTTGGAGGCTATCTATTGCAAGGAAGAATTGGCATAGATTAAGATTATTGTTTTTGTATTAGTTTAAAAATTACTGTTTTCACTTTTAGTAAAAGAAGGTTTTAATTTCTATTGGTTTGTATCTCCCAATCACCAAGTGTTTGTGTAAATCTAATACGTGACACATATTGATGCCATATTCAGAGCGCAACGTCATACAGAAGTCAACACATTGGCACGCCCGTGGTCTGAGTTCAAGCCTCCTAACAACACTTGCTTTTTTGGATTTTAACCTTTTCTTCAAATATGTTCCAAGCCATTTGACTAAGATTGATATCTTAGGAAGAAACAAAATTAACCACTTTCTCTCTAAAAATTTCAACATGTTGGGTATGTTAAAATTAAAATCATAAAGAATGTGTACGCTCCCTAATCTCCTAGAGAAGTTACTAGTTTACTTTTTATTTAATTCTTAACACATAAAGATTGTAATAAATATAGGAGAATCAAGGGCAAGTTAAAGTGAATAGTGTATATTATGAGGAATCCTATGATTAGTATATACTATGTATTCTCCTTTGCATTTATGAAACGTTCAAGGCACACTTAAGATGTATGTGCGTGACAAAAAATAAGGCAATAAACCTAAGGGTGGGAGGGGCACACCGTCGTGTCTTTTGGTCTTGTGACCGTTTGAAAAGAGTCATTAACCCCCCCTCCCCCCAAAAGAAACTCCAACGGCTATTAAAATAATAATAATAAATCAAACACTATAAATACCAACCAATTATCACAAATTTTATACAACAATCTCAAACATCTTTTTTACTCATTTTAAATATTATACAATATGAAATCCAACAAAAAAATCCATAAAAGCCCGAGCCCAAACCACCAAAAAACATAGATCGAAGGTGTGTGCGGGTCCAATTGAACCGGCTACTTCTACCCCACCGTTTAACCCTCTACCACCACATACTATTCGTCTCAACCATCATACTACAACCCTATTATGACCACATATCAATCCTCACAATTTTCTTATTATCAAAACATCCCAAATACTTTTCAAAACCCACCCATTACGTAGAAGAAAAAGAAGCTGAAGAAGATAAAGAAGAACATAACGAATTATATGATGGTCTTCAAGTTTATGTGTTTATAGATTTTTGGTTTTAGTATTTTTTATATTTATTGTTTTTATTTTAATGCACTTTTTAGTTTTAGTTTGCAATTCTTTTATTTTTATAAAGTAATTTAAAAAAAAAGTTTTGTGGCATGAGTGTCCCTTTCAAATTTTATGGCATGGTGTGTTGTAATGTGACATGATAATATATGATTGGTGAGTATCTGATGTGGTATGGTGGGTGTAATGTGAGCACCCCCTTTACTCTTCTACTGGATTTAAGCACACACGTGACCATGTACGTGTTAAGATGCCATGTATAATAGTTTGATATATGTAGCACATAATGTCACAATGTTAATTTATCATCTTGTATTTATTTAAACCATGATTCATGAAGTATAAAATCAAGATAACTTAGGAGAACAATTAAGTTGCATTTTTTACTTCTTTTAATTAATTTACATCTTATCATGATTAGTTCTAATAAGAAAACATTTTTCAATGAGCATGTATA
Source organism: Flaveria ramosissima (assembly GCA_025215565.1). Classification (NCBI taxonomy): domain Eukaryota; kingdom Viridiplantae; phylum Streptophyta; class Magnoliopsida; order Asterales; family Asteraceae; genus Flaveria; species Flaveria ramosissima. The sequence goes on along the minus strand of CM046042.1, from coordinate 48,239,623 downwards.
AATACATTCCATTTAATGAGAGAATTCCTGCTTGTACCTCTGAAGTCTGATTTTACTATTTTTACTCAAATTGTTCCTCAACAACAGTTAAATAAGATAATCAATTAATAAAGGTGAGTGACACGTGATAAGATATTCAACCAAAATGATATCACACTTTAAGCATATATCACGATGGTAATCGAAGTGGTCCTACAAGTAAGGCAAAAGCTATATCTATGTTCAGTGTCTTGATTTTTCATTATTTCTTCACTAAATATTTTGGATAATATAACATGAGCAAACAACTTTTTAACACGAAATGATTTTATGATTTTCTTATATACATGTTTAATGCTTAACAAGAAAGATGAAAGCGGGTCGTATTACCGCAAACTTCGACTGATGTCGAATTCACGAGAGAGGGGGATCCATTTATCATATAAACAACGTTCTAGATGAGGGCAAACAACCAAAATAACCACAATAGAGTATATACCAAACCAATGTCTACCAAAATGTACATGTTTAACACATGACTTATTAAACTTATAACTCTTGGATGTCTAAAGTCTTAAAAAAAGCAACGCAAGCACATTTGAAATTCCAAAGATGCCCTTGACATTGTTCATATAAGTTTAGAAATAATATAGATATGATGATTATAAATCGTTACACTTATATATAACACATATCAAATTATCACATATGTTGTAATTAAGTATTTCATTTGAAGCATGTTTATGCGTTGGCAGCGATAGGTATTGGAGATGGGGTCAAGTGAACCCACTAATATTTGCATATCATATAGACCCTGTAGTAAAAGATTTTATGTGGACCCCAATCATTTTTCAAAAAATGACCCCAAGAAAAAAACGTGATGGAAATAAAAACAAGTTCAGTTGATATTGTGTTCAAATAGTATTTTTTAGATTTTCTAATTAAAGGGCTAACATTTCTTCTTTTCATTTTGTTTTGGCTTCATACTGGTTTTAATCTTTATTTAGGCTTCATGATTTTTTGATTTGTGATACGTAGGTAGCGTTTGGTACGCAGGAATAAAATGCGGAATAAAATGAATCATTGACAGTGAATGATAAATACCACCACCGGTAACCACCGACGGCCACCACTAGCACCATAGCCACCACCACCGTCGTCGCCCGCCACCGCCGCAACCACCCTCACCACTACTAGCACCACCGCATCCACCACCAACTGTCGCCACCACCACATGCCACTACCACCATTGGCCATCATTACTGTAACCATTTTTGTATTTCATTCCTTTATATTTTTCCATCTAACAAACAACATAAAATAATGATTCATTTCATTTTCAAAGGGTAATCAAACATGATAATGTTGTATAATGATTTATTTCATTCATTTTTTCATTCCATTATCTCATCCATTCCCTTCCTTAGTTCACTTTATTACCCCATACTAATCAAACCCCTAATGTTTCAATTTGATTCCTAATCTTGACAATCTTCATTTCTTAATCTTTGACTTTCAATATATTCACGTGTGTATTTTGATAATCAGGTCTTAACTACTATGTCTACTTAAAAAAAAACTAGCGTTGATTTTTTCTCAATTCAACATACATGAAGAATAGTATTTGTTGAACGTATGAAACCATCAATAATTTATGTGAAACTTTATTTTTGGTTTAAACATGAAACTTTATTGAAACTAGTTCGTGAAAAAATACTAGTTGTAAAATGTTAATAATAGTTAACAAACAATAATTAACTCGATAAACACTCTTTTCTTATAAATTCATACTTTGAAAATAAATTTTTTTATAACATCTCATAATCTACTTATATGCGACAGAGAACATAATACTTATGTTGGTGATTTTAGAGTTACTATGGTTTTCTGACTGTATGTTCATCAAAAGTTCGAGTGGCCGTACTATGAAGCCATAGACGACTAGGGTAGGAACATTTTATAGGATGACTTGATCAAATGACATGTTGGGAAGCAAGCTTGGTTAATAGGGTAACTATCAGAAATTTCCATTAAATTTTTGGTTGATTAAATATTATTCAAATAAATATATACATGTTACTAATGGGTAACTCGCACATTCCGGCGGAGTGAAGAATTTACAAGTTTATACTTGTTATATTTCACTTAATTTATCAATTACTTTGTCTTATGGTTTAAATCTCTTATACGGCTTATAATAATTATCATATGTTAGAGCTATCATATTGTTACAAAACTAATTAGCATTAACAAGAATATTTGAATGACTCACCTTTTAAGTAAACATAAGTGTTGAACATAATTAAACTTTAACGAATGTTTTCAAGAAATTCACATTCGACATCTTATAGGTTGAATTGCTTTAATACAACAATGAAAAGATTTGTTATAACATTAGATATTAAATATATATATTTACTAATAGAAAATCATGTGGTACATTTTTTTAATCAAAACTAGAGTATAATGGGAAAATTTCTTATGATATTAAAGATTAAAGCTTGCAATATATTATATTTTATCTTAGAATTATTACAATATTACAATCTTATCTTGTAGATAGTAATATATAATAGATGATAAAGATATAGATTATTATTATCATCATTATTATAAAACCATTTAGTAATTATATAGTTAAGTCTTCAAATATAATAATACTTATTTATAAAATTTACTACTACTGCTGCTGCTGCTGCTACTGCAAGCAGCAACTGCTACTGCTACTGTTACTGCTACTGCTACTGCTACTGCTACTGCTACTGCTGCTGGTATTATTATTATTATTATAAAAGTGTTTAGTTAAGTATTCAAATAAGGTAATACTTATATATAAATTTATATGTTAATTTAAAATATTAAAAATCCTATAATATTTAATGTAGTAAATTAAATAATCTTACAATATTAGTTAATATATTAAATACAAGAAGTTTATTAACAAGGGGTAAAATAAGAATGATGGCATTGAACAATTGTACCTAATGCTTAAAAAGTTGTATTAGTTTTATTAATTTTTTATGAAATTACATTTTTATCCTAAGATTTTGCTTTTTATAGTAGTATAGTGGAAACACGCGTTTCGGCGTGATTTGATTTTAAATGTATATGTGAACGTCGCAATGATAGTTTTTGGGATTATCATGATTTTAGTGAGTTCAATGATATATGCGATCAGATTCTCATGGATATCTACACATGCTTTAGTGATTCGTTATTATATCGTCATGATACTATTGTTGAACATATGATATTTAATAAGTCGTAGATATCAAGTAAAACATGTAACACCCGGTTATTTATTATTTTGAAGCCGACGAAGAAAGAAAAGAAATAAAGTATAAAGTCGAGGGACCAAACTCGCCAATGAAAGAAAGTCGGGTGAGTGGGAGTATATAAGGGAGAGGGCAGCCTTTACCCTCTCCCTCACACTCACAAATCAACCAAGAGGAGAGAAAGAAGAAGAAAAGAGGAAAAGTGTCGGTTCGGGTTGGTTCGAGTGGCCAAAATCGTTGAGGAGCGAGTCAAATCGAAGCCCTTGTCGTTGTGCTCGTTTGTGTGAGTTCTAGGACCCCACTTTTACTTGTTTTCAACCGATTTTGGGGCTGGAAAGCATAGAAAACCCGTTTTTGTATGTGTATGTGTTTGACCCATTTGGGTGTGTTGTATGTGATGCGTTTGGTGTTTGTTTTCGGGCTTGTGTGTGCTTGTATGGTGTTGTGGTATGCATTCCTAAAGTCTAAGATGGTTGATTTGGGCTTAGAATGGGTTTGGATGAGCTTGGAGGCCGAAAATGGCAGATTGGGTTCGGGATGAACTCCATTCTGCATCAGCTAGGGCTAGGCGACCGAATGGAGGCCATATGGCCGATTGAGAGGCGATTGAGGTTCATTCGCACGACTAAGGTTTCAATCGCACGATTGGAAGTCCAGTCGCATGGGGAGTCATACGATTGAGGGTCCAGTCGCATAGGTTCTTAGTCGCATGAGTCCATTCGCATGTCGCATAGGTTCCCATTCGCATTAGTTCCATCCGCATGAGGTCCATACGCGCGACTGGGTGTCCATTCGCATAGATGTTCATCCGTATGAGTCCAATCGCATGATGTTCAGTCGCATGGAGGCCATGCGACTGAAGGGTGTCCATACGCCCGAATAGGGCTGTTGCACTCGAAGGAAAGTGTAGTTTGACTTCTGACTTTCGGGGGAAAGTGCAGATGTAAGTTTTGATGTAAAGGTTCCCGTAAGAGCATGTAAGATGACTGTTATGACCTTAGAGAGTATGTTGGGCATGATGATGATGATGATGATGTTGCATGTTTATGCATGTTATGTGTGTATGATGTTGCCTTGTATGATGATGATGACTGTGTATGATATGTTCCTTATTATGATGTATGTTTATCTTTCTTGTGGCTTTACGTGTCGTGTTAATGAATGAATGAAGTATTATGTAAGGTAAAGTGAAAGATAATGAAAGAGGAACATGAAGTAAGAATGCATGCATTAATGAATGATGAATGAACGAAGGAAAGGCTTGCAAGCACATATATGAGGTAAGCAACTCTGTTGTTGCAACAGACTCGGATAGCGTGCAATCGTTGAGATTGCCCATGAGGTGAGCAACCCTGTTGTTGCAACAGACTCGGATAGCGTGCTATCGTTGATGTTTCCATGAGGTGAGCAACCCTGTTGTTGCAAGAGACTCGGATAGCGTGCTATCGTTGAGATTGGCAATGAGGTGAGCAACCCTGTTGTTGCAACAGACTCGGAAGAATGAACGTATGAAACGAACAAAAGTTAACGAATGTAATGAAAGATAATAATGATATTATCTGTGTATACGTATGATGAATGATCGCATGAGAAAAGGAATAGTTTTTAATGAAAGTAAAGTATGTTTATTATAAAACTAGAGCTCACTCAGCAACGCTGACTTTTTATATGTTTTCCAGTTGGCAGGTAATGATTGCTGAGGATGGCACCGCGAGGCTACTCGGCTCTTTTGGGATGGCATTCTTTTGATTAATGTTTTTGCATTGTAATGCGAACAAACTTTTTTGTAATGAATGTTGTATTAACTTTCAAAAGCATTTATATAGAAATGAAAGCTGATTTTAATGTTCCGCTGCGATGCTTATGAATATGAATGTAAATATATGTTTTATGTGCGATGAATGACCAACTGTAGGCGTCCCGGGAACGGGGCCTTACAAACAAATACGTTAAAAGTATTTGAATAAAAACTATCATAAAATATAGAACATTATATCATGATTAACGGTATGTTATTATTAGATTGTTACAGATACAATAACAGACAAAAAACATAGTATTAAATTTTAACACAATATTGTTGTTGTTATTAACATTTTAATAAAAATAGCCAGTACTATTAATATTATTATATTTTTTAGATATATTAAATAATATGTCATTTACTAACAGATATAGTCATAGATACTAAAGTTATTGACTACCTAAAATACCCCTAGCAAATATAACTATTAGTTATTATAAATTAGTTGTATACTTAATTATTTAAATAGCATTTAATAAACTTAAATGTCATTGTCAAGTATTAAAATAATATAATATTAAATGCATTGAATTAAATAATCTCATATTACTAAATAATGTATTAATAATGTGTATTAATAGTTAATTAGGCGTTTTACAATTTGAATAAAAATTACTATCTTGTCCTCATAAAATATATTATATAGTAGCATAGATAATATAAACATTCATTTGTAAGCTTGATCTACATTTTTAATTCCACAAACCAAGTTTGGTTAATCTTGTTATTGGAGTACATATATTATGTGGTACTCATTAGACTCATGAAACCTTTTAACCCGCCCACATGATATCTCCCCTCTTCTTCTCTTCCAAGAACTACCTACCTTGGTCGTCGGTGGTGTCGTGGTGGTCGTTGATGGTGGACGCTTCATACTTGAACACGATGGGCGCGGTGATGCATACATCAATCATGCCAAGAGGAAAACTGGAAGGGTCAGGTTGTTAAGTTATTGAACAAGACGTATTTTGTATATTTTATAAACTTTTAAGATAAAAAATCTTAAGTCGTACTTATTTACTCAAAAGAACATATAGATGGTCTGAAATTAGAATCTCATTGTCTCTTCAATACCCAAAACTCTACTAGATTGAGACTAAAGTTGTGAAACAGAGAAAAATGGAAAAGATGAACTTTAAAGTTGTGAAGAAGGAGAATGGAAGGTGGAGAATAAAAGGGTATGGCGATGATGGTGTAAGATAATTTAAAACTTTAATTGTAAAGACTACAGAAGAAAATACGAAATTAAATAAAAATAGTCAGATCTAGCAAAATCACAAAGATGAAAAATTGAAACCGTGCACATCTTTGTCATCTTCAAAACTTGATTACTTTATTCATTTTACTTATTAATTGTCCATATTAGTTATTTTTTATTCATATAAGTGTAAGGCCCCATTCCCGGGACGCTTACAGCTGGCCAATCATCGCACATAAATCATATATTTACATTTAACTTAAATAAACACCGCAGCGGAAACATTCAAAAATGACATTCCATTTCATCATAAAAGCTTTTGCAAAATAATACATCGTTGTCCAATTACAAAATACTTGTTGCATTACATCGCAAAAGCATTATAAATACGGATGTCATCCAAAATGAGCGAGTAGCCGCCCCGTGCCATCCTCAGCAATCTTTACCTGCCAACTGAAACACATAAAAGTAAGCATTGCTGAGTTAGTTCTAGTTTTAAGTAATACATTTTTATCTTTCGTTTAAAACCGTTCTTTACTTTTGCATGTGGTCACACATCATACGTACACATAGATAATATTACTATTATCTTCATCATTCATTCGTTAACTTTCATTCATACGTTCATCTTTACATTCTTTACATTCCATCCAAAACCATGAACTTTACCCCACCGTCATGCATAAAGCGGATACTGGGCCGAGGTCTATCATAGACCCCCCGTCATGGCGCATAGCAGCCTGGCCATAGTACATAGGAGAAATTCAGGTGTACCATTGTCATGTGCTATACCCACCGTCATGCATAAAGCGGATACTGGGTCGAGATCTATCATAGACCCACCGTCATGGCGCACAGCAGCCTGACCACAGTATCTAGGGTAAGCGACAAAGGTTCTATACAAATGGTCGGTCACAAAGACGGACCCCGGTGTGCATCCTTCTGGGGTAGCTAACCCACACACCGTTGAACTAACACCCTTCATTGGGCGTGTTTCCACATACAAGGCTTGCAAGACTTACTTTTCTTTCATTCATTTATTAATGCATACATTCTTTCATTATGTTCCTCTTTTCCTTATCTTCCACTTTACGTTACGTAATACTTTTCAATTCATTCATTAACATTCAACGTAAAGCCATTGAACAATAATCATACATAATAGGAACATAAACATAAACATACAACATCACATACAGGTCATCATAATACATGCATAACATACACCATACATACCATCACGCATAAGCATCAGTCATACATCATACATCATTTTATATCATTCATGCCCATCAGATCATCTTTAACTTCAAAAGTCAACTTACATAAACCCCCGGAAATCTTCCAAGTCAAAGCCTACTTTTACCCTTTTCTCCCGAGAATCAGATAATAAACTAAGTTCTTTCGGGCGCATGAGCCCTATTTGGGCGTATGAACACCCTTTAGTCGCATGGCCTCCCAGGCGACTGAACACTTAGGCGAATGGACATCAGGCGACTGAACCCTATGCGGATGGACCTATGCGGATGAATACTATGGGCGAATGAACACTATACTAATGAGAACTCAGGCGTATGGACCTCAGTCGCATGACTCCCATGCGAATGAACCTCAGTCGCACGACTCACATGCGTATGGACCTCAGTCGCACGACCCACATGCGTATGGACCTCAGTCGCATGGCACCCATGCGCATGGACTTTAGTCGCCTTTCTTTCGGTCGCATGACCTCCAGTCGCATGCCATTCGGTTGCATAGCCCTAACTGATGCAGAATGCAGTTCTTCCCCAAACCCAAACTGCAATTTTCGGCCTCCAAGCCCTCCCAAACCTGTTCTAAGCTCAAATCAACCATCCTAAACCTTAGAAACACCTACCCCAACACCATTCAAGCACACACAAGCCCGAAATCAAACCCCACTCGAATTATACACAAACACATACACACGGGTTCAGCACACACACTTCAAAAATGGGTTTTACTATGTGTTCTAGCCCCAAATCAGTTGAAAACATGTAAAAGAGGGGTCCTAGAACTCACACAACCAACCCCGTCGAGTAGAGCTTCAATCCAACCCGCTACACCTCAACTTTTGCGCTCGAAACCAAGAAAACCGAAGCTTGAACCCTCTTTTCTCTCCCTTTCTCTCTTTGGCTGATTTTCACAAGTGTGGGGGAGGGTGTGGGCTGCCTTCCCCCTCTTATACCCCCACTGATTCAAGGGTTTTCCCGTTTTTGCAAGATTGGTCCTCAACTGGGACTTTATTTCTTTTCTTTCTTCTTCTTCTTTCTTTGACTTTAAAGAAAATAACCGGGCGTTACAATAAGATTTTGTTTTGTTATTTAAGCTAAAGACAATGAGAATATTCAATAATAGTCAATTTTGTACTTTTACCTAATTTATTTTTTTTACATATTTTATTTTTTTATACCAAATAAAACTTTAATATTTAATCACATAAATCTCTGTGATACTAGTTTTTCTCTATTAGTTTTTTTAGTATTTATATTATTAATAAAGTCATTCGGTATTTAAATCAGATTTAACCGATTTGAACGCCCAACCAACGGACCTCTAAGACATGGTTTGATGTATTGGGGTAAGTATTATAAAATAGGTATATATTGTGTGTGTGTGTATATATATATATATATATATATATATATATGTGTGTGTATATATATATATATATAGATATATATATATATATATATATATCTATATAGTGTATATATATATATATATCTATATATGTATATATATCTATATGTATATGTATATCTCTATATGTATGTCTATATATATATATGTATATATCTATATGTATATATCTACATATCTATATATATATATATATATATATATATATATATATATATATATATATATATATATATATATATATATATATAGTTAGTTAGTTAGTTATGAGTAAAAATCTCGACCAGTATTTCAGACTCAATTTGAAAGATCTATTTATATCCTACAAGTTACATATACCAAACTATATTCCAAATTATCACCCAAATTTTGTTTCTTGCACATGTGATTGTTACAGAATCCATGTTAATCTCTTAATCAATGCTTAAAACTCGGAAGGGAAGTTGAAAAGTGGACGTTGCACATGATAGAATGAGTCCACAATGGTCATAGAGGTTGTACGCTAAGAATCCCAAGAATATCAGGACATTGCCGGGAATATCCGAGAAGTAGTTATTTTTCTTGTACTATATAATGAGGTCTATTCTATCGAAATAGGCGCGAACACTCACACTTTTCATTGTTACTAGATTACATATGCACTCACACTTGAAAACAACACCTGCAACACATAGTATTCAATCGGATTTGGCTATCAAGTTGTACTCGTTTTTCATTATCAATAAAATCAATAAGGCAGTAAAGGATTGTCTTCTCCCGAGATTTTTTACCTACGATCTAACAAAGATCAAGGGTTTTTCCTCATACATCATTGTGTTCTTTATTACTTTATCGTTTTCATTTAATTGATATCCCGACTCATATTTCTTCATTTATACTTATCATGCTTAATATTCCGAAGAGCGCACTGCCTCACTTTACTAATTTAATCACTTCTTTGGTAGTTTTTTACCAAAACATATATCTAGACACACACAAACACAATTTAAGAATACGTGAACAGTAGTCAGATCGGATTGGCTGGCTGGAGTAGTGGTGCCATGTGTCATGTGGTTTTTGCACCGCTTGATTTTAAATTTTTTCTCTCCTTGTCAAATTAGTTATGTGTATTAAATGGTTTTTGTGGGTATGGTTACATTAATTATGGTGTAGCGTTATATTTGTGTAAAGCGCTCGCATTTCCTTCTTTTCCACATGCGTTTAGAACCCAACTCCCCCTTTTTCGTTTAGTTGCTTTCTTTTTGTGTTTTATGTTTTTTGGTTTTTGTTTTTCTAAAGTTTTTTAGTTTTGTTTACTAAATGTTTAGCCCATTGGTTTTCCTTGTTTTGAATTTTTTTGGCTTGGTTTATATTTTTCAATTTTTTCTCTCATTTATTTTTACGTTACAAATTTTAATATTAGTGTTGATTACGATTTAAAAATATACAATCACAATTATGATACTGCAACAAAGCGCAAGGTATAATGCTAGTTTATTGTCACACCACCCCGAGGCATGTAAACTGATTAGGATCGTTTTATTATTTTATTTAGAAAATTAGTTTTCCAAGATTTTTTGTACTATTTTATAATAATATCATAATTTTTTATGAAATCAAGTCAATCTTCAAAACAAATCATTTATTCATAGTATTTTTTCATAAAATCACATCCATAATTACAAGCCACAAGATTTTATTCTAGAGATGCGTTCATTTAAGCTTTTATTTTGTCATTTCCAACATATGACACTAAATGCACCTACAAAGTTTATACTGTAGCATGATCTAATATAATTCTCAATTTAATCATTCTTTACATATAAAAGGTCTAATAATTCAGTATCAGGGATAATGCCATTATTCAGACCCTAATCATATTTATAATCAAGTATGAGAATAGCAATTTAATACTAACCATGCTAGGTTCATTGTATGAAATACATATCAAGATGTTTCGTTGTACATCAATAATAGATTATTATCGGTCTCCTATAAGACCGTTCATGCCTAAGAAGTCGTAATCCTTTGGGCACCAAAACACTATTAGCCATGCTTAGGCATAATAGCCTTTTCAGGCTTCCACCCTTTACATGTGTATCATTTCTAACTAGATCGTGCGAACAATCTTAGTCGGATGCTTGTCTTGCATTTTACAAACATTTTTTAATAAATTAAGTATTATTCATGTCGTTTTCAAGTATAAATGTGAATCTCAAGGATTCATGAGTTTTATTTTTTAAGAACAAACATATTCATATTTTGATCAAGTAGAGCATTTTCTATGTCCATTGGTTACTTCCAGATAGGTTAAACAAGTCATCAAGTATTCACTATGCTAGAAATATCTTCTAGAAACATCCTATACTTTGAATCTTTGAGAATCGAACATTGGGTCGTGAAACAAGTTGAGGAGTCTAACATGCAAACTGAGGCTAAGTGTCTGTTTTTTGAATTGTAGAGTGTGTGAAAACTGAGCTAAAATTCACCAAGTTATAGTTGGGGCTGGATTGCCGATGCGGCTTGCGTCCTCCTAGCGATGCGACCTGTATCACGTGGATGTGTTGTATGTGTGATACGTTTCACAAATGCCTTGCCTCGAGCGCCTTTTTTGTGTTGAGGCTTGCATTCTTAGTCAATAGATCTCCACATGCCCGCACCTGTCTATTTCATCAGCCACATGTTATCTTTGTATGTTTCTTTAGCCTAGTCGATGCACCATGCATCCCTTCTCTGATGCTGGCCACATCGGCGTTGTTTCCTAATTTTTTCATTTTTTAACCCCAGCCCGTTTGGCCCCTTAGACCCCATTAAGGGCTGCCCCCTCCCACACACACCCCAACCTCTGTTGTCACGTGGATGTTTTGGGTCCTAGGTTTGGTTGTGAACTTGTAAACCCACATTTATATACATAAAGGAGACTTATTGTGTGAAACATCAATTAAATGAGATATGACACATGTCTTAAGATAAGATGTAATGAATATTGTTTTGGTAAAAAACTGCCCAAGTAATTAAGTGATCAAATTGGTAAAGTGAGGTAGTCTGCGCTTCAAAATACTAAATAGAATAAGTATAAAATAAAAAATGAGTCAGGATAAATGATAAAGCACTGAAGAACACGATGATATACGAGGAAAAAACCTTGATCTTGTTAGATCGTTGGTAAAAACCTTGAGAACAAAAATTGTCCACTACCTTGTTAATTTTATTGATAATGAAATATGGATACAACTCGAGAGCCGAATCTGATCCAATACTATGTGTTATAGTTGTGGTTGTGAGTGTAAGTGCATATGTAAGCTGATAATAGTGAAAAAGTGTAAGTGTTCGTTCTTAATTCAATCACATAGACCTTATTATATAGTAAAATAAAGAAAACAAGTTCTTCGATATTCCAGACGATATTTGACATTCTTGGGATCTTCGGTGTTGGCGTCTATGACTTTTGTGGACTCTATCTACCACGTGCAACTTCCACTTTTCAACTTCTCTTTTGAGTTTTAAGCATTAACTCAGTCATTAATACATTTCTTTTAACAATCACATGCATAAGAAACAACATTTAAGTGATAACTCAAAATATAGTTCAAGATACGTAACCTGTCGGATATTATGATCTTCCAAATTAGGTCTGGATCATTGAGCAGGATTTTCATTCATAATAATTGTCCCTAAAAATAAGATAAGTCAAATATACTTTGCTTTGATAATGGTCTTGTTTTTCAAAGTTTCATGATGATTTACAGTTGGTGATGCGAAGATATCTCCCAAATACCAAGTTAAAGTAACACCGTTAGTTAGTTAGTTATAAAACCTATATTATCTTTTCGCCTTCACCCTAACCACATATCTGAAGACTATCAAAGGTAATTATCTCTCTCTTTTCTTTTTTGTCAAACCTTTTCTAATCATCTTTTCTTCTTCATCAAAGGTGGACGAATCAAGATCATCAAGCTCTTCCATGGGAAATTCCAATGAGGATTTCAAAGCACAAAAACTCATTGCCTAACCAAAAGCCTGCTCTTTTTTCGATCCGGACATCTCATAGCTTCTTGCTTCTGGATCTTTTCCCAAAAATACCGTGATTCGACCATATAATAAGTATGCTTACTATGATTATTATGACAAAACTTGGGTGTGTATTCTTGCTTTCTGTTTCTCCTTTGGTCTTCGCTATCCTTTTCCCCCCACTAATCACTGATTTCTTTAGAATCACTAGTTAGAATAATGCTCAAACCATGACAGTGATTTGAAGGATTCTATTTGTGATGTATAAACTTGTTGACTATCATGGCCTCGACATCTATGCTTTTGATCTTGCTAGTGTTTACAACTTACAAACCCATGGTTTGAGTCGATTTGTTCAGAACTTTCATTAAATGGGTTACCAAGGGTAGTATTTAGGATATTAGGATGTAGAAATATTCCCAAAAATATGGGGATGAGACTCATTCTCGAGTCCTTGCTTTCACTAACCAGGTAAATAGTCCCCTGCATATTTTGAAGCATATTCTAATTTATATTTGTTAGTAGTATTCCTAATTAATATACCTATTTCTTTATAAGGATTCTAACATGTGCTCAAGGAGAATAAACAGGTAACTGAAACCACTCCTAGTCTTTGTAAAGTTGTCGCTTCCAAAGATAAGTAAATGAGGAGCAAAGCTAAGGAGCTCGAGTGGATTCAAAAAGAGTTGAACATCATAAAGACCATGCAAGCCAGAGACATGAAAGAGTTTCATGAGAAGGTCACTAGGTCAGCCGTCGCGCCGTATGTCATGCTTAAATAAAGCTTGCTTCAGAAGCCATGAATGCAAGCATTGACAAAAGCACCTGGATATCGAAGGCAAGAAGCGAAGGTGACTAGAGCTAGATTGTAAGGTGGTCGAGAATCTTGAGGCGGACGTGGATGAAGCTTCCCTGGTTGAGGATAAGAGCAAGGATGAAAGGGAAAGCAAGCAGAGTAGGATGGTTCAGGTGTGGAGGCAATTCAAGGTCATGAAGGCACTAAAGAAAAAGGTTAAACCTTGTTTCATTATGGTTCTTGATGGTTATGGTTTAAAATCAATATTTTATTTTCTTTGCATGTGATCGTTGCTTGACAATTCACTTTTTCCTACATGAATATGAACAACAGAATCGGGGTGTAGGGATCCTGGTTCAGGTTGAAGCCCTGATTCTCTACCATAATATTATTTAGAATAAGAATAACATACCTAACGAATGGGTCTCATTTTCGGGAAGAAGTTGGTAATGCCTATTTTGGCGAATATAACTACTTAGGTTTTATCTATACTTTGCTTAAAACTTTTTCCAAAAGTACTTTTATTTACTTGTGAAAGTTTCTAAATTTTTTAAGCATTTTCCTAATAGCTTGTATAGCAATTATTTTTGTTAAGTTAAAAGAAATATTAAAGAAAACTATCGATTTTGACTTAAAGAACCCATCATAATAATGATAGGTTTAATGAATTCTTATAAGTTAGAAATCATACCACAATTCCTTACCTTATGTTGATATGAATTCCTTGCATATGATTTCGAAAAACCTTTCTGGATTTTAACCAATTTCAGAAAGCTTGAACATTACCCCTAGTGTTACGGGTCTTCATATTTTGAACTAGTGATAGATAATCTTTGGGCTATGCCAAAATTATGTGGCCCAAGCCAGAATAACGTAAGCCAAGATATGGTTAGGATATTACTTGGGATATACCAATAAACTTTAGTAACATGTAAATACCAAAAGCATGAGATTTAACATGAGATAAACCATGTAGAAAGGTGAATACCTTTAAACCATAGTTATTCATGCAAACTCAATATATTGCTGAGAATAACGAAATTGTCAGCCACTAAAGCGTGTACTAGTACCTCCATCCCAAACTATAAATAAATTATCATGCGCTACTAGTGAAGTGTTTAAACTCAATTTCTACAAAAGATAAATAACTTAAACCTTAGAGGATATTCAAAATATCTTAAACTTAGAAAGAGAGCCAATCCTCTAGGATTCAGCCGCCATCTTTAGTATTCTTCACAAAACACTCAAATCTTCGTAAAGGTGGTATTAGTCAAGCTAACACCTTTTCAATGCTTAAGTCAGTAATGGCAATACAAATAAGAATAGGAATCAAGATAAGATCAAGAATAAGGTTAAGAAAATGAGTAAAGATAATGTGCATACCAACTTTAATCAGCAAACAAATTTTTATCTTACATGAAATATGCGTTGAGATGAATATTATTCCATAATCTTGGTAAGATATTACCTTTCATAGTAGCCGGCCAGTATGCAACCTTTCCACCTTCTGAATCAATAAAGTACAAAACTTCCCATTTTGGTGCTAATTTTTCATCACAGGGGCTAGTAATATTCTGAAATACTTTTCATAATACTAGATCACTAACTTGAAATCTTTTTTTCTTATGTTCTTGTTGTAGGATTTAATAATCCTATGTTGTAAGCTATTATTTTCAACTTAGCAGCATCCCTGAGTTCATCTACATTATCCAAATTCTAAGATAAACATGATCATTATCTTGAATGGTTTTTAGACTTGAGCTTGTTGTAGGGATAACCATCTTGGTAAGGATTACCGCTTCTGTTCCAAATACCAAGGAAAATGGCGTTTGGCCAGTTTTACTTTTAGTTGTCGTCTTATCTGCCTATTGAACAAATGGTAACTCTGATGTCCCTTTCCCTTTCTTTTCCTTTAACTTTTTCTTTAAGTTGTTGATTATAATATTGTTGGAAGATTTGCTTGCCTATTGGCTTGAGGGTGTACTAGATTGGAAGTGATCATCTTTACTCCCTAACTTTTACGAAAATTGATTGTTCGTTTGCTGATGAACTGGACCATTATCCCAAATTATCTCGACGAGGATTCTGAAATATGTCAAGATATTTCGCTTCATGAATGACACCAGTTCTTCATCCATTACTTAAATGAACGTTTCGCTTAAATACACTTAGAGAAGTAACCCATCATGGCTAACATAAATATCTTTCCTCTTGGAGCCTTAGGCAATTTTGCAGTAGGTTGATGAAGGATATTGTTGTGCCCTTGACAATCATCACACGTTTAAGCATATTACATTGCATCCTTACTCATGGTAGGCCAATAGTATCCCGCCCTCAAAGCTTGTAAGGTTTATAGAAAGGCTGATGCACCCAAAACAACCCAAGTGCTTCCTGCATGCATGCACTTGGTACATAGTAGAAGTTGCTTCGGAAGTTTTACGCTCTGCACAAGAAAATACTCTAAGTGTAAAATCTTCCGAAGCCAAACATGAAGTCTTCTGAAGCTTCAAATACAAAGTCTTTCGAAGCCAAATAAACTGAAGACAGATTTCTTCCGAAGATTTTGAAGAAGATGCCTTTTTTGATGTACTTTCGCATAAAGCTGAACCACTTTCTGCTGCAACTCTGATGACTCACCAACTTATACAAGTTGGTGAAAAGGTCCATGCTTTTGCAAATGTACATTGAGGTCTTGAGTCTGTAACTTTCTACTTTATGTACCTTTTATCCTTTTTGTAATGTATTAGGATGTGAGCTATGGCACACTAGTCAAAAGGCAAATCTGCCTTTTGACTTTACATTGATCTTGTTGTCTAGATTAGTGTTTTCAGCTGGCTTTCAAAGTATGGCCGGCTGTAGGATGTAGTATAAAGTATCATAAGTCCTTGAATCTTAAAATATACTTTGTAACACTTGTAAAAGGAACTTAAGAAGCAATATATTGCAATCTTGAAAACCAATATCTTGTTGTTCTTAAGTTTCTGTCTCTTACTTTGCTTGTGTTCTTAGCATCATCATAATATAGTCCCGGTTCTTTATTTGATCTGTTAAGTGTTCTAACACTCTCCTCATTGTGAGACTAATTGTATTGACCAACCCTTTAAATGGTCCTGCAATTGGTATCAGAGCATTCCAGGCTCTTGATTGTAAGATCTCACCATCTTAGATCCTTAGTCTCACAAAACACTTAATATCTCAAATGGCAGCTCTCACAAAGGCTGATATGGAAACCAGAACCATGACAAAGTCCCCACTGATCACTCCTAAAGACTTTGATACTTGGTGCCAAAGAATGGAAGGCTTCATTAAGTCTCAAGACTCCAGGATGTGAGACTTTGTTGTCCAGGACCTTACATTCTAAGTACCTCTTCAACTGCTGTTGGAGGTGGAATGATACCAAAGGAGGTAGCTGACTTTTCTGAAGAAGAGAAGAGGATTGACATAGATCAAAAAGCCATGACTGCCCTCCAAACTGCTTTTCCAATCTCCATATACAAGGGTTTCAAGAAGTGCAAAACTGCTAAGCAACTATAGGATGCACTGAAGCTCATGTATGAGGGATCCACTGAAGCAAAAGAGAACAAGAAGGACCTCTTGAAGCAGCAGTTTGAAAACTTCACCTACAAGACAAGTGAAACCATGACTCAACAATACTTCAAGTATGTTGAGATTGTGGATACTCTAATGGATGTTGGAGTAACTCTTGAAAACCGAAACATTGTAAGGAAGTTCATGCCCTCTCTTCCTAGACAATGGACACATTATTGTGTTGTTATCAAGAGAACTGAGAACCTTAAGACTCTCACTCTTACAGAGTTGTATGGTATCCTTAATGGATACCAGATGGAGATGAATATGCAAAATCCATCTGGTAACTCCAGCAATCAGCAGAGTTCAACCCTCCAAGTGGTTGAAAGGGATTGTAGAGAACCACAACATCATCTGATCTGCTACCCTGATAACTCACAAAAGGTTTCTTTCATCACCTTCCCAGAGACACCACAGGAGAGCTAGACTCAAGGAAGCTCATTCCAAGAGACAAGTTCTTCACAAGCCTTTATGTCTGCTGATGAAAGCACAGGCAACTTTCTCTTCACCCTTGAAGACCTGGACTGCATCCATCCAGATAATCTAGACTACATGGAGATAGTTTAATAAATGGATCTTCTCACTCACAGAACCAAGAAGTTCTACAAGAGAATAGGGAGGAAGTTTCCTAGCAATGCAGCCAGTGGAAAGTTTGGACTGGATAAAAGCAAAGTGAAGTGTTACAACTATAAAAAAATAGGACACTTTACTAGGAGTGCAAGGAACCAAGGATAAATGGTGGCCAAGCACAAACCAGACCCAAACTACACTAAAAAAGCCAATCAAAATGAGAAGCCAAAGCAGCAAGCTGCAGTTGCTATTGAAGAAGTAGGCTTTGACTGGAGCTTTCAGGTGGAAGATGCATCTCCAAATCAAGCACTAATGGTTGACCATGATGAAACCAAGGTATTAGAACATCTCTGTACACTTGAATATATTGCTAAAGTTAACAGATATAGGTCCTATAACTTAGAGATGAGATCTGATCTTGAGTCTTTAAATATCTTAAAATCTGATTTCAAAAGAGCTGAAAATGATTACAAACTTAAAATAGAAGATTTAGAGAAAACCATTTCAACTCTTAAACATGAACATACCAACTACAAGACTCAGATTAAAGATCTTATTACAAAGTTAACGGAATGCTAGGCTGAGCTTGTGATCAGCAAAGCCAAGGCAGAAAAATGTGTTCTTGAAGAAGAGACCTTCAAAAACATAATATCATCATCCTTGCATGCAAAAGTTTGTTATCAAAATAAGCAGGGACTGGGATCTACTGAAATAGCTCCTCCACACACAATATTGTGTGTAAGATCTCCTAGGTGTGGAACTTATAAAGATGAGCTTCCCCCTATAGACCCTATGAATGAAGAGGATGAAGAGGAGAATGTGAAGGATGACTCTGGGAAGAGTGAAGAAGAGCATCCTAAGAAGGGTCATAATTCTCCTAAGGAGAGAAAAGGAATTGGGATGACCAAGTCTAAAAGGAAGAACTTGATCAGAAAAGCCAAGAGAAAGTCCAAAAAGGCTCAAGAGATCAAGGCCACCTTTAACTCTAAGAAGAAGCAATTTTTTATCTCTTCATGTTTTGAGGTGGTTTAGGCTGAAGACTCAAACTTGAACTCTAGTACCAGGATTTCTAGTTCTTGTCCAAATCATCCCAGCATCATGAAGAATGTTGATCATTTATGTACCACTGCTACACAACCTGAACCATCCAGCTCCAAAGGCAGTTCTAACCCTAAAAGAATTGCCACATCATCTGCAAAGATGAAGATGAAGAGGGAAAGTGATCAAGTTCAGTCTTGTTCTTAAGGAAAAACTCTCAGAAGGAAGAAATATTATACTACAATATGGTGAGCATAGCCATGTCTGATGAAAGAGCCACCTGCTGACCTTCTAGAATTCATTTTTCTCTCTTGAAAGGTAGGAGTGCGCGGGGCATCCCCAATGCCTGGAGAATGGATTGTGTCATGTGTGATAGTACCGCTCATCTTGCAAAGGATTGCCTCTAAAATCAAAAAATTATTGTCCATATGACTAAGAAAGAAACTTCTGAGAAGTTGAAGAAGAAGCAAGCTTCAGGAGGATAATCTTTTCCTTTCGAAATCTCCAAAATGAAGAAGAAGACAAGTGAAAAATTGCCTTCGGAAGAAAATTTGGTCTCGGAAGAAAGGAATACTTCCGAAGTACTGAAGCTTGTTGCAGTGTTAGCAAGATCTTCCGAAGGTCCAGTCTCCCAACCTTCCGAAGTTGTCAAAACTTCCGAAGTATTGAAGGTCAAGTCTAAGCTTCCAAAGGTGGTGTGGAAGTCAAAGAAAGACCATGTGACTGAAATTTCTTCATTAACATCAGCATATAATCCTTCAAACTTGACAATAGGATCAGTTACTTTACATTGTCTCAACTTATTTTGTTAAGCCTAAGACCAACAAGGCTTGGGTTTCCCAATGTAACTAATCATCTCTTTTATGTAGGAACAGCTCAAGACAAAAAGGAATGTATGGATCATTGACAATGGTTGTTCCAGGCAAATGACAGGCAATGACTCTCTACTCCAAAAAATTTTGAGAAAATTGATGGAGGGCCAGTTGCTTTTGGAGGAGAGGCTGGAGGTTACATTACTGGAAGGGGCAGGGTCACAAATGGTAAGCTTAGCATTGAGAAGGTAAACTTTATCAAGGAGCTTGGATACAATCTCCTAAGGTGTATCTTAATTTTGTGATCAGAGACACAACATGCTTTTTACTAAACATGAGTGCATAGTTCTCAAGCCCGGTGTGGTCATTCCTCAAGAGCATATTCTGCTCAAAGCCCCCACAAAGGAAACATGTACAAGATGGACTTGCAAGAAACATTTCCTTCAGGAGAAGTTTCATGCTTTTTAACTAAAGCAAATAGTGATGAATCTTTCCTCTGGCATAAAAGAATGTGTCGTGTAAACTTTAAGAACATGAATAAATTAATTAAGAATGATTTGGTAACTGGAATGCCAAAGAAAGAGTTTACAAGTGATGACCACTGTGTTGCATACCTCAAAGGGAAGCAACACAAGGTATCTCACAAGCAAAAGGAAAGAAACTCCATCACCACACCCCTACACTTACTACATATGGATCTCTTGGGACCCACCAGTGTAATGAGTCTAGGAAGGATCTCATATTGTTTGGTAATCACAGATGACTTTACAAGATTCACTTGGGTCTTTTTCCTTAGAACTAAGAATAAGACACCTGAGATCTTGAAGAGTTTTGCAGGACCGATGAAGGGTGGTCACTTACAACACAACAACACAAAGAGGAGATTAACCAAACTTTAATCAAATAGTAAATTGGATTAACCACAAGAATGATACTAAAAACACAAGTAATAAGTAAGAGACAGAACAAGAGAACACAAGAGATTGGGTTTCAAGGATGCAGTATATTGCTTTCTCAAGTTCTATTACAAGTGTTACAAAGCATAAAGAAAGATACTAGAACATGGAATACTTATACTACAACCTACAGCCGGCTATACTTTGAAAGCCAGCTGGACACAATTGACTAGACACAAACAAAATCAATTGTAGAGTCAAAAGGCATATCTGCCTTTTGACTTGTGACTATGACATGCCATAGCTCACATCCTAATATATTACAAAAAGGATAAAAGTACACAAAGTAGAAAGCATGGACTCAAGACCTTAATGTATAGTTACCAAAAGCATGGACCTTTCACCAACTCATGTAATTTGGTGACTTTACAGAGTTGCAGCGGAAAGGTGGTCCAACTTTATGGTAAAGTACATCAGATAAAGGCATATCTCTAAAAGTCTTCGGAAGAAATCTGTCTTCACTATTTGGCTTCGGAAGACTTTGTCTCTAAAGCTTCGGAAGACTTCACTTTTGGCTTCGGAAGATATTGGTCTTGGCTTCGGAAGATTTTACACTTAGAATATTTCTAGTGCATGGTGTAAAACTTCCGAAGCAATTCTACTTCAGTTCTTTAGTGCATTGCTTACAGAGAGACTTTGGATGTTTTGGCTGCATCAGACTTATAGAAATCCTTACAAGTTTTATCTTAAAGATTAAGAATCAATGTGATCACAAGGTCAAGACCATAAGATGTGATCAAGGAACTAAATTTAAGAACCAAATCCTTCATACATTTTATGATGAAAAGGGTATTAAAAGACAATATAGTACTCCCAGGAGTCCTCAGCAAAATGGTGTTGCTGAGAGGAGAAACAGGACACTAATTGAAGCTGCAAGAACTATGTTGCCTGACTCTAATCTGTCCATCACCTTCTGGATAGATGCAGTAAACACTGCTTGCTATGTGCAAACAAAGTTTTAGAAGTCAAGACTCATGGTAAGACTCCTTATGAACTTTGGCACAAGAGGAAACCTTTCATTGGTTTTCTCAGGTCATTTGGATGTCCTTGCACCATCTTGAATACCAAAAATCAAATGGCCAAGTTTGATGAGAAATCAGATGATGGACACTTTATTGGATACTCTTCTCAAGCTAAGGCTTATAGAGTATACAATCTTAGAACTAGAGTAGTTGAGGAGTCATCCAATGTGACTTTCAATGAACACACTCCTAGTGTGAAAGGTTCTGGTCCTGATTGGCTATTTGATCTAGATTTAGTTGCCAACTGTTTTGACAAATCTTATGAGCATGTTTTACGATCCACAGACATCTTATCAACAGGTGATCCTGACCCAAGATTTGAGCTGAGAAGACCATCAAATCATACTACTTTAACTCCAGTTGTAACTAATCCTGCAGATGGAGTTCCTATCAGCACAACCATGTCAAATCCAGCTGACACATCTGAGGTTCTATCAAATTCCAGCTCAGAGGCATAAAATTCAAATGAAGGAGCTTCAAATGTAGGAGGAAATGGTGGTGGTGATAGTGATCAAGAGTTTCTTGATGCTGACAACCACTCCATGGAAGACAACATCAATGATGTCACATACTCAGTGGATCAAGTCTCTCTTGATAAGTGTGTTGATGTGGTGGGAGAAACTCCATTGCTTGATCTAAATTTCTCTAATTTAGATCTCTCCAAGAAACTTGCTATGATCCCTCAACCCAGGATCCATAAGTCTCACCCCACCACAAAAATCTTTGGAAATGTTGATACAGGGGTAAGAACAAGAGGACAAACCCATGGTGCAAATGTTTGTCTTCACTCTTGTTTTCTATTCCAAATAGAGCCAAAGAAAGTTGATGAGGCTCTAAAGGATGGAAGTTGGGTTAAAGCTATGCAAGAGGAGCTGCTTCAATTCAAAAGACAAAAGGTTTGGAACCTATGTCCTCTTCCTCAAGGGAAGACTACCCCTCAAGGGAAGGACCTTCAAAGGTTATTTCATATGTTGCTTCATTAACGTAAACATGAAGAGTAACTTGTCGTTGGATATCAAGGCTGGAGTTCCGGTGGGTGTAGAGGTTATTAAAGATAAAGTTTGCTTGAGTTGTGAAGCCATTTTTGTAAGAGTTTGTAAAAACGACTAATATAAAATTTTTAGAAAAGAATTTGATGATAAAAAGCAGAACTTGCTCCATAGTGGGCGCCAAATTGTTATGGTCAAAAACTACCAAAATAACTAAGTGATCAAATTGATAAAGTGAGTTAGTGTGCTCTTAAAAATATTAAGCAGAATAAGTAAAAAATGAAAATAATATGAGTTAGTATATTAATGAAATGAAGATGATAAAGCAATAAAGAACACGATGATGTACGACGAAAACCCTTGATCTTGTTAGGTCACTAGGTAAAAGACCTCGGAAGCGGAAAATCATCCACTACCTTATTGATTTTATTGATAATGAAATACGGATACAACTCGAGAGTCGAATCTGATTGAAAATTATATGTTAAAATTATGGTTTGTGTTTGTAAGTGTGTATGTGAGTTGATAATAGTGAAAAAAGTGTAAATGTTTGTGTCTAGTTCTATCAGATAGACCTCATTATATAGTAAAATAAAAATAACAAGTTCTACGATATTCCTTGCAATATCCGGATATTGTTAGGATCTTCAGCGTATTGCCTCTATAACCATTGTGGACTCATTCTACCATGTGCGACGTACACTTTTCAACTTAATTCCAAGTTTTAAGCAGTGACTTAGTCATTAACATGTTTCCTGTAACAATCACATGCAAAAAAAACAAAATTTAAGTGATAACTTGAAATGTAGTTTAGGATAGGTAACTTGTGAGATATTCGGATTTTCCAAATTAAGTCCATAATACTTGTTGGGATTTTCACTCATAACAAATACTATATATAAATTAAAGATAAATAAATCCCTAATTTTTAAAGGACATTTGCATATCTCCCTATCTAAAACTTTAAATTTAAATATTTACCTAATTCATGCTTAAAAAGCATTGTACATATATATTGAAAACTAGTGTTATATAAAAATGTGTAATTTTTTGTGGAGGGATGCATTTTTTGTGGTCAAATGAAAAAGAGTGAAGAATGATGCTGGTGCTGAAGTAAAAGAGTGAAAATTAGTAAGGATGGATGTATACACAATAGTGTCATTGTATGTTAGTTTTTTTATGAATAAAGTACGAAAATTATTATATCAAACATTTTCAACGTGTAACTATTAGGCAATATTAAACTTTAAAGTTTGGCATGTGAGACCCACTTTTTTTCATTAATTAGTTGTATATGACCCCTAACATCGTCATCATCAATAATGGATTTTATACAATTAATTTTGGTGATGGTGGTTCGTTGGTATGGTGCTTGGTGATGGTGGTTCTATAGTGTACTCGTAGGAAAAACGTGAAGAACTGGTGCTGCTAAGTGATGGTGATAGTGGGGATGATTAAGTGATTATGATGGTGGTTGATGTGTGTTTAGATATATAGATTTTAACAATGAGTTTTACACAACTAAACTTTAAATTTATGAAATGATTTTCACCTTATGACTAACTATACATACAATAGCCAAGTGTACATATCGGATAGTAGTATAGCGTTTGGTAAGAATTAATCTGTAACATCCACTTATTTTCAAATTATAAACCCAAACTCGAACTCATTTTGAATTTTCATACGTTGAAAAAAAATTCATTATCAAATTATTTTTTGATGAATCAAAATGCACTAAATGTATTATTTAACTAATTTTATGAATATTATTGTTCAATTTTCATTTATTATACCATTTAATCAATTTATAATAATTTTATAATTTATAGAATAAGTTTTATAAATGTTAAAAGGTTATTAATATCTATAAGATTTTAAAATATTCAACTAAAATAAATAATCAAATTACAAGTTCTTGTAAGATTTATAAAGTCTATAAAGATTTTATAAAAAAATAAGTTGTTAAATTAAAGTCTTAATAAATTTAAAGTTTAAATTGTAATTATTCTTTTATTTATTTAAATTATTTAATCTTATATCTATTTCAAGTTCCAATCATAACCCCCAGTTTAAAAGACTTGTAACTCACCATTAACACCATTCATAACCTCCTCCTAACCTCAACTATAAAAACAAGCTTTAGACCTCACTTTTCATTTGCTCATTCTCCAAATATCTCACTCACATATCTTTCTTTCATATTTTGGTTTTGATCAAATCCAAGAATTTTCTATTACAAGTAATTTCAAGAAGTTTCTAATACTAAGGTAACCTTATAATTGCTTTTATATTATGTATATCTTTATTGTTCTAATCATCCTAACATTCAATTGTTCTCATGTTCTTATTTTTATTCTTTCTTCTACTAAATTTTTTTTAATTTTAATCATTATCATTTGATCATTAACATTTTAACTTTCACTAACCTTATAACAATCACTAACATTCCTAAATCAAGCTAAGAACACGCTAACGTACACAAAGAAATCATGTTTGCAAATGGACGGCTATGCCGTCGCATTCGGTTATTCCACAAGATTATTTCTCTAAATGATGGTTATGCCAAAGACTTGGAATATTTTTATATAACTTAAATGAAGTCTAATATACCATATATCGACATAATAAATTTGTTCTAACCCGTTTCATGCTTTAGCAATTTTAAAAATGCACATAAGTACCTTACTATATGTTTGGCAGAATATAGTTTGACTTCAACTAACCATAACTTGGTCATAAAAAACTAAATTTGCGTAAACTCAGACTCCAATATTAAGTTCATTGAATTACCTTTTTAACGATAGTTTATACATCTTTAAACTCAATCGTACAACTCAACAATAGCCTTCACAAGATAAGTGCTCATTTCAGCACCTTCTGTCTTGTGCTGCTGTTTTGACCTATTTACAGATCTTTTCATAATTCATAAAAATGTTTCTAAATGAAAGTTGTCCGGAAGACTCTCAACTAGTTAACTGTACATTTTTATAATTTTATGAAACCGTTTGCTATTTTTAAAACCTGTTCAAACACATACCAAACATTCTGTCCAGAATCTAAAATTGGTACAATAATCCTTTTTCAATCTACCTTTCGCTTTTTGGCATTCTCTAAACGTCTTAACTTCTTGTAATTCTGACCTCAAGTTATTGTTTCTTTTATCATTTAGGATATCATCTTTGACTCTTGAACATTCAAGCTTTCTTATGTACTCTACAACCATCATTATACAATGTGAGTTCTCCATGCCCCTTTTTACTTTATTTCACATCTTTTGGGGTGAAACATGTTAAGCTTATAATTATACACTTGTAAAACATCTTGAAACTTGTAATGCACAAGCAATTCATTTATAAACTTGTCATGGTTATTTAAGATACTTGTGAGTCTTATATGATAGTCATCTTGTAAAAACAATCATTAACTATTGCTAGTCTAGTGACGTCATAGATCTATGGGCTTGACAAGCCTATTTGGTGCTAAAGCCGAGGTTATTGTCGGCTCCTGATGACGTATGCTTGTTCATCATGAGAACCAAGTACACTTAGCTAATCGTTATAACTTGTAATGGATATCTTTTGTCAAGGTTTGATTGTATCATTATGCTATCTATATTCTTACAATATTTCTTAACCTATGACATGAATTGCCTCTTAAAAGTTGCTTTATACGTATGTACAAATTCATGGGAACTCACCAACATTATATGTTGACCTTATTTTTAACATGTTTCAGGATTGCTATTTTTGAGGACTTCTTCATGCACATATAGGACTTAGACCTAGTTTAATCAAAGATCTTATTTTTGTTGTTTGAATCTTGATTGTATTGTAATAATTTATTTGCTTAGCATTATTCAATGAAAAAGGCATTTAATATTATTTCAACTTATTTAATTCCATGAGCTATGAATAATCGTTTCACATTCGTCCGCCCCGATGATTCCGCCGTCGGTCGAGGTGTGGCAAAATCTATTTATGGGCACAAAAGCTTTTGATACTAAATCTTTATCATTGTCTAACCAATAACTAAGATGAGTCGTGAATATTATGATTAATTAAATTAACTAAAAACTAATCTACTTATATCAAACACAGATGAAGATAATCAATGAAAGAAAAATATCACTTAAACTTCGAATCCACTTAGCTAAACAATGAGAATATGCATGCACTTATGGTGAGTTTATTTTCTAGTAAATTCAACTCCCGTCAAGATTATCTAATTATATCTTTTTAGAAAACTAAAACAATAAACACATAATAGCCATCTGAAGTTATACGGTGAAGAACAAATAATATTATTAAGTCAATGTGAAAGATGGTTTGAACTCCAGTCAAGGTTACCCAAATCCACAAACCTTTAAAAAGTTAACACGATGCACACAAAATAACCACCTCAATTCGCTTAATTTAACAATAGTTATGT
Organism: Flaveria ramosissima; assembly: GCA_025215565.1. NCBI lineage: Eukaryota > Viridiplantae > Streptophyta > Magnoliopsida > Asterales > Asteraceae > Flaveria > Flaveria ramosissima. The sequence goes on along the minus strand of CM046042.1, from coordinate 48,212,514 downwards.
AAATTCTTCAACTTATGAATGTCCTAACACGAATAAATAACCCATAATTTGTGAATTATCCATGGTTACGTATATACAAAGCTAAGAGAAATTCATAGCAAACAAAATGGTTTGCAAAAACATATGTATAAGGATGCACACTGTTCAACTTTACTTAATAATCAATTTTCATTCATCATTCCTAGTCAAATGTCATAAACCATACACTAGTGTATGCAATTATGAATAGATGTTCTAACACATAGGTTTTCCAACATAGTATGGTTGTAAGATGCACATGATTCAATATTTCATCAGCCTAAACTAGCACACACAGTCATTGAAGAACATTTATAATCTTGTGATAAACATTAACATAATCATTACTAGAAGTTGCATACAAAATGTGAGAGTATGCTAAACTTCATCTAATCTAAGTGTTAAAGGGCAGTTAACCCATAAGTCTTACAAAAACCACAACCAAACTTATAGAAATGAAAGAAAGCATGGTGGATCTAGAATTTTCAAACCAATATGAATAGAGGCGGGTTATATGGTGTTGAATCTTCCTCTAAAATGCTTGACCTTCAACCTTGGCTTTAACCCTTAAGAAATTCCTTTTGAAATCACCTTAATGTATGAAAGTACTAGGATTTTTTTTTCTTTAAAATAGAGTTACCTTGAAATAGGGAATAATATGAGCTTAAAAGAGGATCTGATATATGTTTAGGCCATAATGAAAGTGTCATGGCAATAACTTTCTAGTAAGGATAGGCTTAATGTTTGTTATGGTCATAACAAAATTAGTAAGGGCCATAACAGTCTCTCAACATCCAAGCCCTTTTTTAGTTTCTTGCATTTTTTCTTTGAAATCATCAAGTTATCATCCAAAACTATAAAATCCAAATTAATAGTTAAGTATCGACATGGATGGATTTGTAACAAAAACCGCTCAAAATCAGGGAATCTATACATTATTAACATATATATTTATTCATATATCAGTGGTTGTGGTAATGGTAGTGGTTAAGTGATGGTGGTGTTGGGGTGTGAGAGAATATTTATAATAATAATAATATCATAATAATCCTAATACTCCTAATAAATCATATATAATCTAATTATAATAATTACTAATAATAATATAATAAATAAGCATATATAATCCTAATAATAATAACAACAACAACAACAACAACAACCGCAACAGCGACGGCGATGACGGTAGTAGCAGCAGCAATAAAATAATAATAAGAGTTATTTGTCATTGTCGTAGTTGAGTTTTGGGTTGTTTTGCTATTTTCATCCAAAACAGTTTTTTGCTCTTTTGTTATTATTATTATTATTATTATTATTATTATTATTATTATTATTATATTATATTATTATTATTATTATTATTATTCTTATTATTATTATTATTATTATTATTCGTATTATTATACTTTTCTACTATCATAATAATACTAAGAATAATAATACTACATAATAGAATACCATACTAATAATCTACTAATAATAAGAATAATAGCCCTACTAATAATAATAATAATAACCAATATTATAATACCAGTCCTAATAACAACATAATAATAATAACCAATAATCTAATAATAATATAAGAATAATATATTAGTAATAATGTAATAATAGTATAATAATAGTAGTACTAATAATAATAGTAATAACTAATGTAATAATAAAAACAATAATAATAATAATAATCTAAGTAATAATATAATAATAATAATAATAATAATAAATAGTAAGAGTAAAAGAATAATAATAATACATAATAATATAATATAATAAAGTTTCAGGTCATATAATAAAATTAATGTCAAAAACTAACAGACCCCCTACAGGACCATGAGTGTTAATTAAAAAAACTATGGATCAATGATGTAATTTTTCAAAAGACCAATCTCTAATAATACTACTAATATAATAAAATAATAATCAATAATAATAATAATACTAAATAATAATAATAATAATAATACTAATAATAATAATATTAAGATATTAATAATATAATAATCATCAAATAATAATCGAACCTAATAATAATAATAGATCATATAATAATAATAATATAATAATTAATAATAATATAATAATATAATATAATAATAATAATAATAATAATAATAATAATAATAATAATAATAATAATAAGGTATAATGGTCATATTAATAAAATTAATGTCAAAAACTAACAGACATCCACTACAGAACCATGGGTGTTATGATTAAGAAAACGATTAGATCAATGATGTAATTTTTCAAAAGTAATGACCAATCTTATAATATAGGCATATCAAAGAAACCAACCATGTAATTAACCGTATAATGTAACTCAAATAATATACTGTTTTTATGTATAGCCATATAAATGGATAAGAGTTTTTGTTTAATTTACTTTTAACTTTCAAAGTACATCAAGGTGTGACATGTGTCTTGTGGCGAGGGGTATATGTGTCAATATAAATTCATATTATAATTACGTACAATATTACGCAATGTATTTAAATAAGCATGAAATCACACAATGTTCATAAATACTTATGCAACTTATGTATATAAATTTCTCGTGGTTCACTAATACTTTTTGTATAAAATAAAAAAAATAAATGTTATATAGAAAATCATTTATTCTTATAAAATAAAAAAAAATAAATGTTATATAGAAAATCATTTATTCTTAATCTTTCATACATTTGTAACTTCTTATTATTTAGGATTTTATAACATCCTCCATCTAGATCACTGACTAATAAGATCATGATTCATCATCAACTTTACTTCTATGTATCATTCTCATCCCCGTCCACATCCCTATATCCATAATCTAACTAAAAAATGTATTACTTTTTAATTTATATTTTATTTTCTAAAACACTTTCACATCTCATTTTTCATATTTATTTTTATTCAATTAAATAATACTTTTTTATTTATTTTTAATTATTTTTCTTTTTATTTACTCATATCCACCCATAAAATATATAGAATAATACACATAAGGGATGAATTATTTTTTCTCTTTTATTCACTCGCATCCACTCATAAAATATATAAATAATAGACGTGAAGGATGAATATGAGGATGTTCTTATCCCAGCCCAAATCTTCAACACCATCCCTATATTTTTATAAAATCATCTAATAATTCACTCCATCCAATGCTCATCTATCACACCCAAGTTTAGGTAACCTCAGGTCGGGTATACCGATCGGGATCGTTTTATTATTTATTTAAAAAATCATTTTCAAAGATTTTTTTACAGCAAAACTTTATTCAATAATAATATCGTAATGTTATTCGAAAATTAAGTCAAATCTTAAAACTGAAACATTTGATGACTCGTATGATTGTTTTACCAAATCTCATCTATATTTATAAGTCACAAGATTACATCCTAGAGATGCGTTCATCTCAGCTCTTATCTTATAAGTTTCAACATCTGACAATACACCTTATAGAGTTGATATTATAGCATGATCTAGTGTCATTCCTGTTTCAATCATTCTTTACTTGAAAAAGTTTAAGTTTTATATCAGCGATAATGCTCATGAATAATGTTTATCAAACCTGGATCATTTTTATAATCAAACATGAGAACATTAATTTAAGATTAAGTATGTTATGTCCATAAGATGAAATAACATCAAATCTTTCGCTATGAAATAGTAATAATTTGTTATCAGTCACCCGTGAGACTTTAATGTCTAGGGAGTCATAATCCTTTGGGTATCAAATCATTACCAGCCATGTTTAGGCATAATACCCATTTTAGGGTTCTACATGTCACATGTGCACTTACTGATTAGACTACACGTACAATCTTCGATGCTTGTCTTGCATTTCACCAATATGTATTAGTAAATTAACTATTACCAACACCATTTTCAAGTGTAAATGTAAATCTAAATGATTCATGACTTTTGTTTTCCAAAAAAAATGTATTCACTTTAAGGTCAAGTCGAGCCTTTTTTGTGATTTAAGGTTAGTTCTCAATATATTAAAAGGCACCACACATTATCTCTTATGTTAGAAACGTTCTACAAATCCTTCGGGTGCTTTGAATCTTCAAGGATTGATCGTCTAAAACAAAAGGATTCAGAAAAAGCCTGGGCACGAATTTCGAGTTAAGTGTGTGTAATTGAGTGTGAAATGTGAGATTGTAAAAATATGAAGATGATATTGGGGATGGGAATGAATTGAGAATGCTCTAAGAGCATTCACATCCCATTCATTCATATTATAGAGAGTGTGTTCTTTAATTAAGAAATGATTGTGATTGATTGTAAGTGGAGGATGTAAAAATCCATTGTTCATCTATATATTTGGTACATTGTGATTGATTGTAAGTGGAGGATGTAAAAATCCAATTGTTCATCTATATATTTGGTACATCCCTATTAATTTTTTTCATATTTTTTAAAGTAGTTACGATTGGATTATAGAAAAAATATAATTATAAAAGTACAAAAAATATTAATAATTTGAAAAGAAAGAAAATAGTAGTGATATTCAATGTAATTATAAAGATGTAATGGGGAATAGGATTCACACCAATTTCCTTATTTCATTCTTTTAATTATACTAAAAATCATTATTTTTTATCTCTTAGTTTTAATTAAATAATATTTTTAATACTCTTATCATTACATTTGTTCTTTCATTCACTTTTAAAAATAAAATAAAAAAATATAAAGGTTAAATAGTGTTTGTCTCAAATATACATATGTATAGTAATATTTTTTTTCTCTACTTACACCCACTCACAATCATTGCTTCTAAATAGAAGAACACATTATATGGGAATAGGGGTGTTCAAAAAGCTCGCGGCTCGTTCAAAATAGCTCGCTCGAAATCGGCTCGTTTTGTAAACGAGCCGAACCGGCTCGACTCGATTTGTAAACGATCCAAACCGGCTCGGCTCGATTTGTAAACGAGTTGAGCGCAAGCCAACGCCAGCTCAGCTAGTGACTCGCTTATTAGCTGGCTCGTTTGCTCGTTTAAATTAAAATATAAATTTTATATAATTTATCAATTAGAATTATGACATATATTTTTAAATCTACCATACATATATGATTATTTTGATATTTTTTAATAAGAAACTAACTTTTAAAAACATGATTATGTTTCTTTAAATAACAATATTATATGATTGTTTTCAACGAATCAAAATAAACAAATCTAACACATATCATTTATTTTTTGTATATACAAATATATAAAAAAATTAAAAAATATTTTTAAAAAGACAAAAAAAAGTTGGCTCGCGAGCCTGTTTGACTCGGCTCGTTTATAATCAAGCCGTGCCCAAGCTCGGATTTTGAGCTCGTTAAAATTAACAAGCCAAGACGAATCAACTTGGTTTTTAAACGAGCCGAGCCCGAGCCCACCCTAACTCGGAATCGCTCGACTCATTTACAACCCTACATGGGAAACATATTACGAATGCTTTGAATACTCTAAAGCATTTTTCAATTGAGTGAAAAAAAGATAAATAATAAATAAATATTATTAAATTCAGATTAAGAAAAATATCATGAACAAATTTAAAAGATATGTAAATTTAAAATATTTTGTTTTTTATATTATAAAGATGATCATATAGAATTAATTATGGATGTCGGATAATAATAGGTGTCTAATATTGGTTTCAAACTTTTGAATTATTTTTATTTCAAACTTCTAATTAGGTTCATTACTTTTCTTAACAAAATTCAAATTCGTTTTAAAAAATCACAATTTAAGGAAACCAATCTTAAGATACAGAGAAAAATTCAATGCCATTAATAATGAAATATATCACTATATATAACAAATATAAAAAATAAAAAAATGCTAATCCAACAAAAATAGAAATTTATTTATCCTTATATAGACATGGAAAATAAATATTACACCTGTGATCTGATCTGTATAAACCGTATCTCATATTTTTCATTAACTTTTCAACTTTTTAAAGCGATTCTATATAAACACATTTTTAAGGCATCAGAATTAAATTCACAAAATACAAAATAAAGTACATATTTTACGGCATAGCGTACAAGTCGTATATGCGTTGTTTCGTGTGGATTTTATTTTACATTAAGCCGCATCCACCTGCATTTAATTCTCAGCCTCTATATATACACAAATTCATATATGTATCTGCATCTTCAAGTGAGATTCTTCAAGTGCATTTTGGAGTGAGTGAATGATGCAATCTCTAGCTGTTAATCTCCGTTCATCACCGTCGTTTCACCGCCTTTCTCCGCCGTTGAACGCCGAAGGCTCCGCCGTTGCCGGTGGATGTAGAAACAGACGTGCTTCGATTTCGTTTCGTGTTCGTAGTCCACTTCGATGTGTTCTACAGTCACCAGCCATAGGTAATTTACTTTTTGTCAATGCGTTTGAGCAAATTGCATTGTGATTTTTGTGTGTGAAGTTGATTACAGTGTCGTTGATTGGTGATTTGATTAGGAAGTGCATATTGTAATCAGTTTTTTTATTGATTCGTTGATTGATGATGAGTATAACTAATTTGGAAGAGGAGGTTGCATTAGAACCAACAGATTTTGAAATTTATGATTGTTTTTTTGCTAATTTGATATTGAACGATTCGCATCCGTAGTCGATTCGATGTGTTCTTCTGTCTCCGACTTTAGGTAATTTGTATGTTGAATGCATTTGAGAAATTGCATTGTGATGTTTGTGTATCAGTTGATTCCGGTGGCGTTTAGTGATTTGAATAGGAAATGCATTTCGTAATCAGTTTTTTTAATTGATTGATTACAAATTAAACTAATTAGGAAGAGGAGCTGATTTGTTTTTTGAATTCGTTTGAGGAATTGCATTGTGATTTTTGTGTATCAGTTGATTACGATGTCGCTGTGACGCTGTTTAGTGATTTGAATAGGAAATATACTTTTTAATCAGTTTCTTGATTGATTGATTATGAATTTAACTAATTTGGAAGGAAGGAAGCATTAGTAACCAACCGACGTAGTAATTTCTGATTGTCTTTGCTAATTTGATATTGAACGATTGCCATCTAGCTGCCGATGAAGCTGAATTTGTTGAAGCTTCAAGGAAAGGTAATTTGGTGCCGCTGCACAAGTGCATATTTGCTGATCACTTGACGCCGGTGCTCGCTTACCGTTGTTTAGTCAAAGAAGATGATCAAGAGGCTCCTAGCTTCCTCTTTGAGTCCGTGGAGCCTGGTTTCCGAACTTCACAAGTTGTAAGATTTTTGTTATTGTTCTCTTTCATTTTTTTCACAAAAGCTTTAAATGTTTGTGATTGTATATGATTTTATGTCATGCTGGTTTTGATTTGTTAGGGTCGATACAGTGTTGTGGGATCTGATCCATCAATTGAATTTATTGCTAAAGAAAACAGTGTCACTATTGTGGATCATGTGAAAGGAAGTTCTATTCAGAAAGTTGTTGATGATCCTATGGAAATTCCAAGAAGTCTCTCTGATGGTTGGGAACCTCAGCTTCCCGATGGCCTTCCTGATACATTTTGTGGTATGAATATGATCTAGAATAAAATGGGAAATAAATATCTGCTTGCTGAAATGTTTGCGAATCCATGAGTTTGGTTCTTGATTATATCTTGCCAACAATTAGGTTCCCACTAACTCTAGAAGCTACTTAATTGATGTGAAGCAAGTTGTGTTATTATTCATCTCCAACAATTCATTATTTACAAGATAAGCATTAGCAATTAGGACTTCCAGAAAATTTACTATAACTAGTATGGTTCTTATATGTATCCTTGTGTCGAAATGAAGGAAGGGCATGATTTAATCCTCATGTGGCAGGGTAGTTGAAAATAATGTAGGGCATATTGAAACCTTGTTTCTTAGTTGGAATACATTTCTTGGCATCTGATTTTTGCTGTCTTGTTGCAATGCTTTGACCAAAACAATCACTCAGCATACTTTATATATCCACATTAAATCATCATGTTAAATTTCGGTATTGTCTGGAGGAACATTAATTGCTTGCTTCATCATTTAACCTTTGAGGAAGCGTAAGTTGACCACGTTATAGATAATTCGATATCAATTTGTTGTTATTATTACTGGCCAATTAAAGTGCTTTAAACAAACATACCATATATGCAAGTAATTTGTTAAATTTTCACCCATGGGGATCACTTGTAGACTTCCCACAACAAAGATGCCAGTTCAGGGCCAAGCATGGTATTGATGTTGACTTGTAATTACCGACCGAAAGTTATAATTTACAAGTATAAGTAAAATATTAAAGAATCTTTTTTGTACCTATTCTGTGGACTTTTATGCGCATGTCCTCACTCACATATCATTTTTCTATATCATGAACAGGCGGATGGGTTGGTTACTTTTCATATGACACAGTTCGCTATGTAGAGAAGAAGAAACTCTTGTTTATAGATGCACCACAAGATGACAGGAATTTAGCTGACATTCATCTTGGATTGTATGAAGATGTGATCGTTTTCGATCACGTTCAAAAGGTACTAATAGCATAATTATAAACTTTTCTTCCATTAAACTTTATCATGATTATGGTTCATTTTGATAAATAATTTTAATCTTCAGAAAGCGTATATAATTCACTGGGTAAGGCTTGATCAGTATTCATCCACTGAAGAAGCGTATAAAGATGGAGTCAAACGGTTGGATATATTGGTGTCTAAAGTGCTTAATGTTGACCCGTAAGTAACTTTCTTCGTTATAACATTCTGTTAGTTCTATAATCCCTTTTTTTGTCTCATTAGATTTCTTACTTGGTTCTCAATCACTAGGCCAAAGTTACTACCTGGCTCTGTGCAATTAAGCACCCAACAATTCGGAACTCCTCTGAACCAGTCAAACATGACCAGTGAAGAATACAAGGCAGCAGTACTGCAAGCAAAAGAACACATTCTTGCAGGTGATATTTTCCAGATTGTCTTAAGTCAGCGCTTTGAACGCCGGACATATGCAGATCCTTTTGAGATTTACCGAGCACTAAGAATTGTGAATCCAAGTCCATACATGACTTATTTGCAGGTACTTCACTCATAAGTTGATCTTTGTCAGTTATTTTTCTTGCTCAACTCCTTAGTTGTTTCATGATGTCAGGCTCGAGGATGCATCTTGGTTGGTTCAAGCCCAGAAATTCTCACTCGTGTGAAATCTGTAATTTATTAGTTTACTTCACTTTCTTGTAGGCATTTCTGTTGCTGTAAAATTCTATGTATTGGTTTATATAAATTATGTCTATTCAACAGAATACGGTTGTTAATCGACCTTTAGCTGGGACTGTAAGAAGAGGAAGGACTCCTGATGAGGATGAAGAGTTGGAGAAGAAGCTGTTAAATGATGAAAAGCAGTGTGCAGAACACATCATGCTGGTTGACTTAGGGAGGAATGATGTTGGAAAGGTAATTTTGACTTTTTAATTTAACTAAATGCTTCTGTAGTTCACACTAATTCAAAAGGTTGACATTCTTAATTCTGGTTGTTGACATACAACTCGGATGCAGGTCACAAAACCTGGCTCTGTTAAGGTGGAGAAGCTTATGACCATTGAACGATACTCCCATGTGATGCATATTAGTTCTACTGTAAGACACTACTATCTTGTCTGCTGTTTCCATTAGATTTAGAGGTGGCAATTTCAACTCATTTATTTATTAATGGTTCGTTTTGGCTTGTGCTTCATCTTAAACGGGTAACCTATAAAGTTTTAGCTAAAATGGATTGAATGGGTCAACCGGGATCAAATCCGACCAAATTCTATTTTTAATACACATACAACCTAATTCTTTTTTTTCAAAGATCTATACATCTCATCATAATATTATTTTCGTATCCTTATTAACACGTTGGGTCGACTTGACCCTGTCCATTTTGACTTTGACCTGTTTCAGTCTAAACCCATTAATGCCAAACTTACCACCTCTAGTTAGATTCTTTAATACTATACATCTTGATGGAACAGTAAATCGTAGAAATGGTTACTTGGCTCTATTTTATGCAAGAACAAGCAGTTTTAAGCAAAAAGTATCAATTGCGATGTCTTCTTTGAACTTCTATATCTACAATTTTGTTCAACACTGCCCACTCTTGCATATTGTAGTGTCTTTTTGCATTTTGTACACGAATGATGGCTAGTTTGAACTTTGAAAATAAAAATCAACTAATTGGTTCAGAAGTCAAACTCATATCTATTACAACAATAATCTGTTAATAATGTTGAATCCTTATTGTTCCCTTTGGGTTCTTAAAGGTGACTGGAGACTTGCTCGATCATCTGACTTGCTGGGACGCCCTATCTGCTGCACTTCCGGTTGGAACTGTTAGTGGTGCTCCAAAGGTTCGCTCTTCATAGCATTAGCTACTAGAGGTTGCAAAATGGGTGGCTGGGGTCATTTTTTCTATAATTTTTTTGAAACAAACCGGGTCAAAGTTATCCCAAAACATCTTTGTCCAAGAATTTGCATTGTTTTATTGTTTTATAAGTAGTTAGCATGTCAACTATGATTACAAAAAGTTATCTTTTCAATAGTCTTTTTTTATGCATTAATAAATAGTTAGCATGTCATTCATATTTGTCCAAGAATATGCATTATCTTTGTCCGCTCTCTTATAATACAAACATTATAGTTGAATAACAAATTTTAATTGAATACATGATTATGATGTTCATACACTTAAAACACATTTACTTTTAAGCTGTTTATTATTTTACCTATTTGAGCCGTTAGGGACAAACATAACCTGAATCGAACCTTACACAAGTAAATGAGTCGATATTGACACCTCTATCAGCTTCACTTCAAATTCATGAAAATTCCAATTTAATGCAGGTGAAGGCCATGGAACTAATCGATAAACTGGAAGTTACAAGACGTGGGCCCTACAGTGGTGGGTTCGGGTGGATTTCCTTTTCTGGGGAAATGGACATCGCGCTTTCTCTCAGGACCATGGTATTCCCAACGGGGACCCGTTTTGACACAATGTACTTGTACAAAGAAGACACTAAGAGAAAGCAATGGGTGGCTTATCTTCAAGCCGGTGCTGGTATCGTAGCCGATAGTATTCCAGATGATGAGCAACAAGAGTGTGAAAACAAAGCCGCTGCTCTGGCCCGCGCCATCGATCTAGCAGAGTCAGCCTTTTGCCAATAAGTCGACATCACTTTGTTAATATGTCAGAGTTCAATATGATAGGTTACTGAAGTTGAGTAATGGCCTGTTGGAAATGCAATTATGTAGTTTGTGCAAAACAATATAGCTGGTGGTTCACAACCTTTATTTAAAGTCATCAATTTCTCATTTTTAACTAACAACTAGCAATGCGGGTTCTTCGACAGGGGTGTTAAACTGTCTTGTTTGTGAGTCGAGCCCGGAAAATTTACCGGAACCTAAAAACAATGTGAACGTGAAAATCGTGTTAAACATAGGAAGCAAATCACAACTTGCGTATTCATGGGTTTGACATTAAAACATCAAGTTTAACCTAGAATTATTTTATTTATCTTTTTAGAGAAAATTGCAGAATAATTATTGTGTTTTGACCATAATGCAATTTGGTCCTTCGATTCCAAAAATTACGAACTTAATCTAAACATTTGTGAAATGGTTGCAACTCTCCACCGTTAAAGTCCATTGGTTTTTAATGATGTCAGGACCAAACTTGTAATATTATCAAACCATGGGGACCATTTGTGCAATTTTCTTCTAAGATAAAAAAAAATTGAAAAAAAATTAAATAACTGACCTTTTACTTATGTATCTTCTATATAACTTGAGTTATGGTGACAACAACAGTAACTTCCTAGCTATTGTTGAGGGTCGGTAAATGTTATTTCTAACTTACAGTATTAAACATCTAACTTGTGAACAACTTAAAATGATTAACGCCATGATCTATATCTTACATATTCGTGTTTTTCACTCGTTACAATACAAATACATAATGAATCAAAATGTTTTTCTATCTAAAAATCTATAAAAATGGCTTTGTACCTAACAAAGATTATGATGCCAAGATCGACAAGGAAAATTGATTACGATTGCTCCAAGTAGAAAAACTTCGAGTAGCATATCATGTCTTATGATTAAGCTTGAAATTCTTTCAGAGTTGTAATGACTTGAGATGGAGATATAGACTAGAGAATCATGTGATAACATAACTTATCTATAAGTTGAACCTACATTGGGGGCTCATAACAATGAAGCACTAGATTTATTGGTCCTGTGTTATAAGTGACATTTAAGGCACGTACGTCTTTCATTAAAAATCAAGTACCAGTATGTCTTTCATAAGATTTCTCTACATGAAGTGTTTGTTGTTTTGATATTAAGTGAAACTTAGCACTAGATTTATTGGTCCTGTGTTATAAAGGGTAGGGAAAATGGTGTATCTCATGGATCATTTCACATAGCTTTGCCCCAAAACTATTGCATATCCATAACCTTTTGAACTTATTTATACTTTAATAAAACAGCTAAATAAGACAATAAATAATATGAATAATAACAACTAAGCAATAATAAGAGTTCTTATTCAAAACTTCTGTTCGGATATAAAAGTTAATCTTTAACTTATCATCTCGGCTTGTCTAGTTGAATATCCAAGGTGTACGTATATTCACCTATATGTCTAAGTGTGGGTGATAAATTGAGTAAATTGGTCAGGTTCTCGTTTGCTATTCATTCATGCCCAAATGACCCAATACTTCTCTTAGCGACCCGTCCTAGAAACTATTCGGATCATTGTCCTCTTGCGTTAATTACTTCAACAGAAGATTTTGGGCTTATTCCTTACCATTTAACTCTTGGATCAGATTATTATGTTTTCATGAGCGGGTTGTAAAGGCAGCGATGATTTCTATAATTCCGCAACACCACAACAAAGCCTTACTTATATGGTTGAAGGACATCAAATTTGGAAATGGAAGCTGTCAAAATATCATATCTAAAATAAAAAGGCCAAGATTAGATGGGTGGTGGAAGGTGACGAGAATTCTCGTTTCTTGCGTGGGATTAGCAATAAGATCGCTCAAGGTGACGAGAATTCTCGATGTGGAAATCTAAAGCCCTCTCATTTGGCAGAAGATTAATGCTAATCAAATCAGTATTAGGCCGAATCCCATTATATTACTTTTCTCTATACAAAGCACTTATTCATATGAGAAGCAGAGGAAATTGTAAAAAAAGAGTTCTTATGAAGCAGGAAAGACTTAAATAAATATAAAGGGTTACATGAGATAAAGCCTTTGGGCTAAATTTTTTATGCCATTCTTAACACTACACTTCCTTTGAAAAAGTTAGTACCTGGTTTGTGAAAAAAAATAGTAGGCAATGTGTAAGATTTGGCTCATTTCTCCATAGATTATAATAGATTATGTGACATGTGTTGTTGGCAATAGATAGGAGATCTCATTTGGATATATACTAAGGCTATGTGTTATACTTCCATAAGAAAAGAGGACATCAAACACCGCCTCCGGAGCGTGAGAGGGCGTTGACCCTTGTAATGTATGTGTCGTCACGAATGTTGCCTTGAATACAAACAAGTCATGAACTATATACAAACAAGTCATGAACTACATATCATATTTGATTCAAGCCTCAATATAAAATGATTAATTGTTACACAAAATCTAGGAATTTGGAAAAAAGAAAAACAAAACAAAAACAAAACCTGATTGCATTATAATTCACAAATTTCTATATTTTTAGTTAAGCCAGGAAGAACAGGAATATGATGAGAAATATTATCAATATAATGAATATCTTGATTATCAGCCACCTGTTTGATGATATGCGATTCAAATGCTTCAAAAGAGCTCCACGAGCACCTTCAACATTTGACAATGTTTCTTCCATATTGTCATCAATCCTGATATTATTCAAAAACAAGGAATTGAAAATTTATAGATATTTAAAAATAAAATACTACTCTCTTCTGCAGGAATTTTGTAATCTTGACTTTGTAAATACTAAAATTCCAAGTTTCCAACCAATTTATTTATTAACGAGTTGAATTGAGATGTGTTTTATCTACAACGGGTCAAAATAAATATAGCTATAACAGATTCAACATCCTAAATTGTTTTATAAAAAAAATTGCATCAACTTTCGTAAAGAATGAAAAACAATAGACAAAAACAAGTGTTTGCAGGTCAACTAGTCCGACCTGACCCGTTACAACATGTGCCAATAGTCCCCATTCTATTCCAAGCATTTTGACCATACAGCCACCCCTAAGCATACCCTTACAAACGGACAAAGTAAATGGACCATCTAGACCCAAATAAATAAAATCAACTTTTTGACATAAGAATGATTATGGGTAAATAAGTAAATGGTAACAAACCTGATAGCTAACTCCCCCTGATGGGCAACCATTGTAGCCAAATTCGTGAAGATCCCACTCAGTTCGGTAATTGTAGACTCAACACTCTGTAGAGCAACAGCACGATTTTGAGAAAAAGTTTCCTGTTGTGGCACCACCTGCTGCAACATGGATGCTCCCATATGTTGGGAACTGGAAGAAGTACCATCAACAGCTAACCTTCGTCTGCATTGAAAAAAAAATAGATGTTATATGCTAATATATATACGCTATTGTAGTTACACTTCTCTTGCACAATATAAATATAAGATACAAAAGACTACTGATGACGAGAAACATTATCTAAACAGTTCATTTGACGCTCTTAAACATAGTGTGATGATTCTTTCTGAACTAATAAGTAGTATGGGACTTCTTTGGGCGCATTGACAGAGTCCTCTGACTTGGAGGCAAAACATTTGAACAAAAAATCATACTCCAGAAGGATAAACAAAACTAAATGAATATTAAAAGTTTCATGAACTTTTGTTGTTCAATGTTTAACGTTGTTTGAAAAGTGAAGATGTTTTTATGTCCTGATTAAACTATTAACATTATTATTTTTTGTTTCTTTTTTGCAAAATTTTGCACCCTCAAGCTCGCTTATGGAACACTACAGTACTAATAGAATTAGCCAGGGACTATAAATATAGTTCAACAAGTTCTTTGACATTACTAGGATAACAATAAGGTAAAACCAATGAAAGAAAACGGCACAAAGTCATAACTATGAAGAAAATACTCATAAGAAAGACCAGAAAATGCCAGGAAAAAAACCAACTTGAACATACCTTAGTTGGTTGCCAACTTGAACTCCACTTCCAGAAGATCTAAGGAAAAAACAGATCAAGACAAATAAGAAATAAATATCACTATCCGGTAAACATACCATACAATGTACGATACTAAAAAAGGTAAGACACTTAGCATCAATGACAATAATTTGCTGGAGCATAAAATAAGCTTAATTTGTCTCTTAATGTAACCTATCAAACAGAGAGAGGTTGATATGCCATTAAACACCATGCCAATGTAAATAATATCAGAAGAAGACTCACTCAGATTGTTGTAGATTTCCAGCTGATTTAGATGGACTCGACCAAGGAGGTGGCTCCATCGCGGTCTTTGTTGGCTGCCTCAATGGATTTTCTCTTGTTATATTCGTCGAAAATATCTGTCTCCTATTTTCATGAGCCTTAATGTTCTGCCATAAAAACAGGCTTACATACATAAACAAAAGGGTTATACTTCCCAATCATCGCACTCGTAACCACAATACAAACCTCAGTCCTTGCTGTCAATACATCCTGAAACCTTTTCGTAGCTCCCATGAGCTTGTTCTTCAGATCATCACAAACAGCAGTCGAATGAACAACTCTATCTTCCGAATAATTACCATCAGCAATCTCTATGTTTTGAAGAGTTTGCAGATCAGAAACAGCCACATTCAGAGCTGTTATATCATTCTTTATCAAGACTGTCAACTCCTGAATCTCCTTCAAAGGATCATCAAAAATCGAAGACCTTTTAGACACTGCATCCCCAAACAACAAAAACACTCAGAAACCCACACTACATCTACAAACCACTAATAAATCCCCCAAAAAAAAACTAACAAATGATTTCTACCAGATTTCTATGAGAACGAATTGCAACTACATCACCATAACATGTGCAGTTGATTCGTTAAGAACATATGATCAACAGTTCAACACAACACGAGATCAAAATCAATGAGGAGTAACAATTGCTTACGATTAGCGAGTCTGGTGATCTTTTTGGAGGTTTCGTGGAGGCCTAAGGCTATACGAGAGGCTTTGTGGTTGAAATTGGATTGAAATGAAGAAGAAGATGATGGTGGTAGTTTAGAAGATGTAGATGGATGGGTTTGGTGATGTGATCCGTTAGAATTGGTGGGTGATGTTGTTTTGGATTTGTTGAAGGTGTGGGAAATAGATCGGAATTCTGAGGTCCGATCCCGGAAGGTGGAAGTTCCGGCGGACGCCATTGATTCCGGCGAAGTGGTTGCAGGAGATTTGGGTAAACCTGACCAAGGGTCCGTTGTTGATGGTTAGTGGTTCACCATTTCACACTCGGCTCATGTTCAAGTCCAATAGGGTATTCTTAAAACAAGTTAACAACTATAAATTGATTTTTTTGTGATTTTGGAATCATTGGTTTAAGTCGTGAAAATAAAAAAAACAATCTCAATCCATGACATAAAGTATAGGGAAGGTTTGATTCGGTCTCTCCTTGCATCTATGTAAAATAATAGTTAAGTCAAGTATTGTATATGTTTCTAGAAGTGAATGTAAGATTTTATCTAGTCAGATAGCTCAAATTTGTGTTCATATTATTATTCAAACACAAATAGCCAGAGCTATAGTGATAAAAGAAAAATAAGTATTGTTTGATAGCAAGACAATATAGAGATCAGGATAACCAGTTTCAAAAATGAAACCAGTTCATAACATGACCCAAAAACAAAATTGGGGCTGATTTTGAGTGGAATTGGTTCAGAACTATTAGAGATACTAGTAAAAGAAATTTTAAAAAATACTTGTGTACAAATTTGTAATTTGTTGTTTTCTTATGTACTACTTTTGTAAATTCAATTCGTTATCTATACTATATTAATATGGATATGAGAAGGATAAGAAAGTCTTTTCACATAAAATTAAGAGTTTTACAAGTTTTAATGCTTGTGGTACAACTCTATTAGCATACGCTTTGAATCTACTTCAAAACACACACACAGACGCTTTGAATTTCAAAAGTTTTAGGGTTCCTCATCATTGTGGTACAAACCCCATGTCCGTATTTCACCAAAATAAAGCCCTTGGAGAAGACTCCGGCGACGATGTTGTCATCTCTCCCTCCAAAACCCTACTTGAACTTCCTCTCTACGTTTTTTAGATCTTGAAGATTCGTGAAGGTACTTCCTTTCACCCACTTTACATCTTCAATTCCCTTCTACTAACAGGTACTAGAGTAAAATAAACCTAAGTTTCAAATTATGGTCATTTGATTTGTCTAACAAAGAGTAGTTTTATATCAAGGACCAAGACGTTTATAACATGATCTAACCATTGGTTAAGTGTTTTGGTGACCAACCTTCAGGTTCCAAGTTAACTACAGTCAAGAGTCTTCGATCAAACTTCAGCGTTTTGCTTTCGAACATGATCTAATATACTTTGTGCTAGCTTAATTTTTGCGTGAGGTTTGTCGTCTGTGGTGGTCGCTCAATTTTTGTTTGAGGTTTGCTGTTTGTGATTTCTATGTTTGTGCCCATCGTTTATTTTATTATGAGTTTAGCTTATTGTTCATTTTGAAGAATTTTAAATGTATTAATGAGAGCGCCTTTGTTTTTGCTATTGTTAGGTAGGGTTGAAATTTTTGTACTTTTGCTTGAGCTCTTTTTGGTATTCAACTATTATTTAGCTTTTTCTCTGTAATCACATTGGTTAATGACAATATTTAATGGACCGGATCATATTAATCATCAAGTGTTTTGACTCTTTGGACCATTCTTCTTGGCTTTTCCTCACAAATCAACCACCTTTGCAAGGAGATCTGATTTGGAGATCTAATTCACATGTTCTCAATCATAATTAAAATTTTCCTTTTTGTGTTTGGATGTGAATTATGATTAGTTGATATGTGAGGGTCAAATGCCAGTGTGTAATCACTTAAACTTTTAGAGTTGATTACTCAAACTACTAAGGAATGAATATGTAACTCAATGTAAGGTTATGTAGTTTGGTTTGTTTTACTTGTATGGAGTATTACACCAATTACAATGGCTACAACTATGGTCTACAAATGCAAACAAGACCAGTAATCACATATTCATTTGTTGTCATACAAAATTAATTTGGCTATTTACCTAATTGTAGACTATTCATTTACTTATGATTTTTAAATGGCGAAAAGTGTAGTGAAATGAGTTTAGTGTGTGCTTACTGATGGATGCTTTTATGTTTCTTGTCTGCTTTGTTACATGGGAAATTGTATGACGTAAGGCACTGATTTTTTTGGTGATAAATTTGTGTTAATATGAGGAACTTAACTAATGGATAATCGGATAATCGTAATTGCCCCTGTATTGTGGAATACAGTCATGAATCATGGAATTTAGTGTAGGTTGGCTTCCATGTCACTCTCAACTTAAACTTTATTGTTTGTGTTTACTGTTTTATAGTGCGCATGCGTTTTGATGTGTATACATAGTTTTCTTCATCATTGCTAACATCGCTAATATTTGTGCTGTAGGGGCTTTTGTACGAGTCTGTTCCCTATGGATTGTTTTTTCTTCTCATTTTGTTGGTGCAGGAAGAAACAAGGTTAGGTTTATTGCTATGATGTTATCAATTGTTTGGTCATCATATGTCCTTTTTTGCCACGTAAGCCGGGTTATAGTCTGACTGGGTTTTACTCTTGTAGAATGTTTACGTTTCAATATCATGGTTCATGCTCTTGTAGTTTAAATATAGTAACAAAACCCAATGATTATGTTATGTGAATGCAGGTCCATGACTTGAAATCAAAGCTTCACCTGGACTCATAACTCATAAGTTATTTATTAGTTATTACCTTGCTTATTCTATGAATGCATATTAAATTAAGTACCAGCAGTTTAGCAATAAATATGCATTTTGTGCTTGCATCATAATGAAAAATAAATTTATAATGATTCTTTTGTTTTGGTTGTTCCTATACAAAAGTATTGCAAATCCACACATAAAACAATGAGAAACCCATTAATGGTCGGATGTGGCTCTTGGTAATGATAGTCCTAAGGACTTTTGATACTAAAGATGTGGCAGCAAATGGATATAAGTTTTTAATGTTTTTTCTGTTAATGTTGATTAAAATATACTGAAGATTTTTGTTTGTATTTGAGAGTAATACAGTTACTAAAAATGGTGACAGACGAACTAATAGTTGGTCTTAACCTTGTTTTGATTTTGTGTGGTTGTGCTTACCTTGTCCTTTTGGTTGTTGCAGTTGCACATGGAAGTTCTCTATTTGGTTCTTCATAATAGAATATGTACGTATTTTTTGGTTCTTCATTTGTGTTTATTTTCTGTAATCAAAATATAAGGGACTGGTTCATGATTGGGATATGTTGAGTTGTCGACTACATCAAAGCGGTTAGTTACTCTTTTATTTTTTGGTTAATTAAGCTTGGTATTGTAATTGTCCTAAACCTAACAATATCGATTGTGAAATTCAATTTAATATAGTTGATAATAAAAATTATTGGTATTGTAACTATACTAAACCTAACACTATTGATTGTGAAATTCAATTTAATATAGTTGATAATAATACTTATTTGTTTGCTTTCATGTTCCATCATGATAGTGTGAATAAGATGATCGAGGACCAGGAGCCTTTGAAAGGTGAAGCTCTTTTGTATTCAAAGTGTTTCAAGTAGATTTGTTTGTTTTCTTTTAAATATGGAAATTGATGTTTATACTTTTGGTAATGTTATATATGATTTTTTCACTTAGCAACGTACTTACATGAATTTTAAGTTGATTTATTATGATTCTTTTAATCTACATTATGATTATTTTTTTCTGTAAAGATTGTGTTTTGTTTTTTGAAGTCAATGGTGTTGCATTGGTGGTAGCAAATATGATGAACAATACGATATATCACCAAATTATTGATATACCAACTAAAAATGAGTGTCGCGTTAGAAATTAGCACTGTCGCCGCATCGCACGGGTTCCTTACTAGTATATATTATTCATATGTTTTCTGTGAAGTCACTGGATCGGTAAACATCCGAGCATGTTATTGACGGAAGGATAAACAACAGCAAAAACCAAGAGACAATCAATAACACGAACTATAGTTTAATGGTTTCATTGATAAAACCTAACGATTACAAGCTCGTTACAACATAAGAATCAAGACTCTTGGCAAGGGGAGATCGAACATGATCTCCCCTCTCATCCGGCAGCCCTAGGCTCCGGGCAGACCCCCTTCCCAAACCCTTAACTCTCTACACATTGAAGCTGGTATATATAGGCCTCGGCCCATATTAGATGCGACTGGGCCCATTCGTGCGATTGGACCATGCGTATGGTTCAATCGTACGACTGGACCATGCGTATGGTTCAATCGTGCGACTGGACCATGCGTATGGTTGAATCGTGCGACTGGATCATACTTATGGTTCAGTCTTACGAATGGCCCAATCGCATCTCTCTGTCGCACGACTGGCCCATTAGCAAGGCTCAGTCGCACGACTGAGTCTCATTCGTATATGCTCCTGCGAATGACCCAGTTTCATGTGTTTACAACATATCAGGTGTATTACATTAAGCCTAGACTATTCGACAAGCGACGGACACACTATATATGACTATATATGCTTCAACAAATTCCCCCTTGGACGTTGCTTGCGAATAGTAGATAACACCTCTTACAATCTTCAGTCAATCTTTGCTCTGGTTGTCAATAGAATCAAACGAAAACCATATTAGCCAACATTGCCGATCCGTCAGGTTGCTACAATATCCCTGAAAATGAATTTAGGCACAATAGCTTTCGTTTACTTTGCAGAACACCATCACAGCATCAAGATTCCCCATATGACTGATTTTTCCAGATAATGACATGAACAGTTTTCCATTGCTTCAATCTTCACACAGGCTAACCTGATTAACATTAACACCTGCAGAAATTCCCCCTCACATTCAGCATATCCCAATATATAAACGTTGTGCTCTCTTGGCGTCTTCATACGGTGTGTTGGGCAAAAGGTTGAAGGTTCCAATCCACAGCTGACAATATCAAACAAATCAACATGCATGTAGATTCTTCATCGGAAACCGGCTCACATCCACTTTCTGATTGCGTCTTCAATCTCTCTATTCATGGATTCCCCCTAAGAATGAGAATCCACTCTGTGCGGATAGATATAACTTGATTGGCCCATAAATAGTCAGATGCTCCTGACTACCCCACAAAATCAGCACTGACTGCTGACATCTTCTCTTCTCTCTTTCGTGTTCCAAATACATTCACCTATTCTGGAGGTCCGACGAATAATGGGGTATACATCGAACTTGTTGACAAAAGAACCGCAAGGTGAATGTGCTTTGCTCATCCTCAAATCTGTGCAAGAAGCAGTTGCAGACTCTTTTTTTTTATTAGTCTGGAACAAATGCGGATGAGTCAATGCGGATGGCTCATTCGTGCGATTGAACATATGACAGGTCCAGTCGCACGATTGAACATACGACTGGTCCAGTCGCACGACTGGTCCATTAGCATGGTCCAGTCGCACGAATGGTCCATTAGCATGGTCCAGTCGTACGAATGGTCCATTCGCATGGCCCAGTCGCATGAGCGCATCTGCACGCACATTTTCAGATCTGCAGCCGCCAGGGCTGCCCAAAACCCTAATCTGACGAATTTTACATGGACCGAAACAAGATAGGCATCATCAAATTCGCAAGGGTGATAGGAACGTGGTTTCGAGTTCGATTTTAACATAAAACCAACACACGTTACCAAATCTGAGCAAAACACGAAGAACACGAAGTGGGTTTAACATCAAGATCTGAAATTGGATCCAGAAATAAAGAGCTCGGGTTGCTAGAATGATTGTTAGATCATTCCAGCAGTAACCGGCTCTGATACCAATTGTGAAGTCACTGGATCGGTAAACATCCGAGCATGTTCTTGACGGAAGGATAAACAACAGCAAAAACCAAGAGACAATCAATAACACGAACTATAGTTTAATGGTTTCATTAATAAAACCTAACGATTACAAGCTCGTTACAACATAAGAATCAAGACTCTTGGCAAGGGGAGATCGAGCATGATCTCCCCTCTCATCCGGCAGCCCTAGGCTCCGGGCAGACCCCCTCCCCAAACCCTTAACTCTCTGCATATTGAAACTGGTATATATAGGCCTCGGCCCATATTAGATGCGACTGGGCCCATTCGTGCGATTGGACCATGCGTATGGTTCAATCGTACGACTGGACCATGCGTATGGTTCAATCGTGCGACTGGACCATACTTATGGTTCAGTCTTACGAATGGCCCAATCGCATCTCTCAGTCGCACGACTGGCCCATTAGCAAGGCTCAGTATTAGCAAGGCTCAGTCGCACGACTGAGTCTCATTCGCATATGCTCCTGCGAATGACCCAGTTTCATGTGTTTACAACATATCAGGTGTATTACATTAAGCCTAGACTATTCGACAAGCGACGGATACACTATATATGACTATATATGCTCCAACATTTTCCACCGACCTTTACAAATGTTTGCGAGTCAAAAATATTTTTTTTCCATTATTATTTTTTAATAAACTAACTAACCTGGGCCAACAAGAACCCCTTGTTTAAACGGGCCACATATAAAACATAAAAAGTCAAGGCCCACGAACGTCACCATTTCAGCTTTACGATCAACAAAACCCCCAAATTATCATTTTCATTTTTCAGACAAAAACCTAAAAATTCTCCATCGGAAAACCAACCGGAGATGACGACGGCGACGACCAACGGCACCACCACTTCCACCACCAAAAACCCTAAGAAGACCAATCTCTTAGATCACAACTCCATCAAGCACTTACTCGACGAAACTGTCACTGAGGTACTCACAATTTCACACCACCATCTCCAATTTCGAATTTCAGATTCAGATTCAGTTTCAGTTTCTTAATTATGATTCAGTAGTTACAGATTTAGTGTTTTTGATTCAGATCGTGACTAGCCGCGGTTACAAGGAAGATGTGAGGATGAGTAACGTTAGATTGTTGATCGGAGCGATTATTATCGTCATTGCGCTTTTTGCTCAGTTTTACAACAAGAAGTTTCCGGATAACAAGAATTATCTCATTGGATGCATCGTGTTATATCCTTTTTTTATGTCTGAAATTGAATTTTCAGTTTTATGTTGTATTGAAGTGTCTGTCGTGTGATCTGCGGTTTTAAATCTTGTTATACTGCTAGGGTGAAGAGTTTAAGTTTGTTTGATCTTTGACTATGGCAAGTATGTGTTGTTCAATGGGATGTTGCAGCTGATCGTCTACACTAAGGAGAAGAATGCATTTTTGTTTACATACCCTCCTGCGGTAAGTTTTTCTGTTCTTACTGACTTTGGTTTGAATGTCAAACGTTTTGTGAATCTGTTTGGAGTTTTAACATAGATGCTGTACCTTACAGGCTATATTCTTATGCTATCTGTATGGTTGACTGTAATGTTTTCTATTAGTTAAAATTAGTGGATTTTTATATTTAAGTTTCACATGAGTGTGAATCATGGAATAACATTTAAGGGTATGCTTGAGTTGAAGTGATCTAAATTCTTGAAGCCTAGCATTAGGAATTAGGATCTAGCTTCTTGCACTTTTTTTTCAGATAGAAATTGAAATTTACATCGTTTTATAATCAATTATATTGCAGTTTTGGGTATATTGGGGATGAAGTCTCTCAGATATTGGTTAATCTCACATACGTACCTAAAGTGTGGAATTTGAGCATTGTCATAGCAGCTAGCTACTTACATTGATTTGGCTTATACTTTGCTCTGTGTGTGTGTGCTTTCAAGATTGAGTTTTTCCTGGAACTTTACAATGTTTAACTTATTGAAAAATTCTTGTAATTGATGTGAGTGTGACGACAAATCATCTAAGTTTAAAGAAACAGGGTCATGATAGAGCAAAACCATCCCTTTTTGGAAACAGTGATCACCATTAGCTTTCATGTCCTCGTTAAGTTGTTAGGCGATGTTTGGTTGTGTATGGGCATTGGTTTGGTAGAAAAGGTGAGAGAAAATTCATCCCTCAATAGGCTTTAAGAAAGTTGCCCATGTTTCTTGCATTTTCATAAATCCATCCCCTTTAAACAAATACAATGCATCACTTTTAGTTTCATCCCTAACCAACAAACCAAAGTTTTAATTTGTATTTTTTTTTTCATCTCATTTTTTATTCTTTTATGTTGTAATCTCTTTGTAGGGTGCACATTGCACCCCCCACTGTACATATCCAAAATATTATATTTTTAGCATGCCAAGCCCAAGGCCCTGCCTGCAGTTATTTTAAAATTTTAAAATAGATACATCGTTTGAAATTATGATGCCAAAAGTTATGCTCAACAAACAGGTAATCACAAAATAATGCCCAAATGAAGGCATATATTAAGTTGTTAACTAACTTTTGCAATGAGTAACAGCAGTTTACTGATGCAATCACAGTTTCAGCTTTAATAACTAGTTCTAGATAAGTAGATATTAGAAGTACAAGTGACCTTCTAAATATTTAGGGAATAATTAGGCGTCAGGTGACTTTGTACGGATGTCTAGTTGTGTACTTTAGAAATCAGCATTAGTTTAGTTTATTTCTAGTCCTAGGTTAATCCCCAATATGCATGTTATTATTTGACCCTTATTTTATATATTCTCTTCATAAAAGCCCCTGTGCTTTTTTATTATGTTGGACTGTCATCCACTTCAATCTTATGCGCTAGTGCACATCAATTTTGCTTTTGATAGCTCTAAAATTAAGTTCTTTCAAAATAGTTATTGCATGGTAGCATACAATGATAATGGTTCTGTGTGCAAATAATCATGCTTGCAAATTGGCCCCATGAAGACTTTTTGTTATGCACATTTTGCTGAATGTGAAAAGCAAACCTTGACACTGCATCATCGTATATGACTTTAATTAATTTAAGCACTTCTGTGTAGTTGTATTGCATTATGCTTATTAGATCATGTTTAAACTTTTCTTGATATCACATGAAATGTATTATTTTTTGATAACATACTGGTATCCTTCATTTATCAAGTGTGTGACTGGCAGGGCTCTGCTTATAACAGCACTGGCTTGATGGTGTCTTCTAAGTTGCCCAGATTCTCTGACATGTATACACTCACAATAGCTAGCGCTGATCCTAAATCTATTTCTGCAAAGCCAACTGTGGAGTTCACCAAAAGCGTCACGAAATGGTCTCTCTCCTCTCTCTCTCTCTCTCTCTCACTCACACACACACTCACAATTATGATCTAACTATAAATAGAGATTGTTTCGATCAATCATTCTGTCCCTCATTCTGTGATGATTTTCTGTGAAGAACAAAATATCTGGTAATCTATTTGTGTAGAGTTTTTTTCTTATTTGATAAAGGTTGTTATTTTCAACTCACTTGTTTACACATTAGTTGGTTTAGTTTTTTTCCGGGTCTAAACAGGTAAAAAAAAAGCTAGCTAGGAGGAGACAGGTAGAATTGGTTAAACAGATCATTAGTTGCCAAAGGTGTATTCTTAATGCATAAAGGCTCCTAGGTCATTACATTATTGAGATGGTGTATCTTTTTAATTATTCAACACACCAATCTTTGGCAGAAAAAATATAAATTTTGACCAAAAAAAAAATTTAATCTTGGACAAAATCTGTCCCAGCCAACCCAATCTGACCCATCTGAAAAGTACTTAATTTGATCCAGACTTATTTTGACTCGTCCTCTGTTTGTTAAATTATTAGGACAAGGAAATGTTTTTAAAGCCGTGTATGTGTTATACAGGTTCACAAAGGATGGTGTGTTGGTGGAAGGGCTGTTCTGGAAAGACGTTGAGGGCCTAATAAGCGACTATGCTAGCGCTAAAGATAACAAAAAGAGCAAGTGAAAATTCAACTTCATAAAGGAATGATTGTGATTGATAGGAGGATAACAATTGCAACAATGAAAACTTGTAGAGGTATTTTACCAAATAGATTTCAATCACAACATACAAGCTTAGCGTGTTACTCCTATTGTCAACTGGTTTAGAATGAAACCCCATTTAGACTTATGTGTCGAGTTTAATGAGGTGTGAGCTTGAAAATTAATCCTATAACGTGATGTCTATATGTGGTAATTTCATATGGCATACCCAAACGTGATATTATCATATATTTTAACAGATCAAACAAACTCAGAACCTATTATACTCATTAAAAGTCTCAGACGTGTATTCAAATGTATACAAACTATTTTCAAAAGTAAAAGAAGACCAGTAAGTTATATAACCAATGTTTAGGCTAACTATGTTAGTTTGAAACTACAAGATCAATATCTTGAGTCGACCATGAAGCATGTAGATGTATGTTGGTGTAGACTGTAGGAAAACTCAAAAACCATGAGATATGGTGCTACTAAAATTGAGGTTGAGTGTCAGTTTAGCACCAAAAAATAAAAGCGGATGAACCCTAGACACCAAGATTGAACAATAGCCTAGTCTTACACATGTGAGGTAAACATGTTTACTATGCCCAAATACGATGGTAGACACTACGACAGAAGACATAGAGCTCAAGAAGGAATGCTAAACCCGGTTTAGAGTCTCTAATTTGGTTTGAATCTTAGGTAATGAAATATCACATATAAGGTGGCATTTCATAATAGCCTTTTTTATATTCCAAACATTTGTGCAACACTTGATCTCAACATAGTTCAGTTTATCTTTGATAATTGTAACGATCCACGGAACTTATGGCAGACCATGAAATTATGTGAGCAAAGAACACTTTGAGTATTTTCAAGTAACTTTGGACGTGGTTTGCGTCAAGTGAAGCTGCCCCTGTCTTAAGAGTTATATACAATAAATAAGTATAGAATATTAATTCACATGGTCATCTAGATGGACGAAAACACACGTATTTATTTGGTTATATGACCATATTCATATTTTTAAAAAGAAATCAAACTCAATAAAATCGTTAACGACATACAATTAGCAATAGTGTAACCAACTTCGAAACAATATTGCTTCAAGGATTGCTTAGTGAAATATTAATAATAAAGAAGTTTGTCAAAATGAATCAAGACCTTCAAGGTTTAAAAAGCAACCCACTTAGCAAAGAACCAAGTCCGTCATGCAAGCACGAACACACTGATGTGCAATATCTTTTCATAAGAGAATTAAGATTGTAAAATCGTGATCTTCCATAAATTCCAATGCTTTCTAGGCTGACCTCAAACGCTAGCATTAATCACTAGAAGAGTAATTGTCCTAAGAAGATATTTTGAAAACTCGTTCATAGTTGATTACGCGTTGAACAGTTTACAGGGTTGACCTTTGTAGACCCACTCTTAAGATGGTAACGCGTAACCACTTTGGTTATGGTTGTGTTTGGACCACTTTCATCAATTCTTGTATGATACGTAAAGACAACAAGATATGACAAACAAGACCACAACACTTCATATTGTCACGCACACCATAACAAGGCAACAAACATGACAATTTACATCAAAATTGACAAGTCTAGAACGACACATCATCTCATTCATATAATCATAAGGTGTAGGATGTATGTAAATAATTGGAATTAGATTATCTGTATTTACACAATCACACATCAAATCCATAATAAGCCTACACAAGCCAGCAGACTAGGCTGAGCCTGAAAACGAAAGGCTCGAGTGGTTTGAAATATGAGTTCATACAAACCAAGACCATTGAGCCTTTTGCAAACCTAACCAAGCTAGTTTTCAAAAGGCAATCTTTGATTCAAACTAATAACTAAATTAGATGATACCAGTTTTATCATTCATGGGTTAAGCTAAGGATGCTGGACAGATTAATTAACATACAAATTAAGTAAAAGTCAGATCAGCGTCTCATAAGGCTCACCTTCCGTGGATGTTAAGTGCGCGCCTTTCACTGTTTATTTCATCATCTATGTTTCCATCCAAACATAGACTGTTGTTATTCACGCTCATTTCAGAGCTCGCGTTGCTGCTTGTGGCAAGGGGTGAATCTGAAACGCTGACTGTTCGACTTCTTGTGGGACCAGTTCTCACACTGTACATTGATGATGCTGGAATATTGGTCATCAACGGCCTCAAGTTACCTGGTACTGTTCGCCTTATATCCTGTTCAAACGAATAGTTTAGGCTCAATCATATATGCAAATTCTGATCAAAATATCCAAATGATTAGCTTCTTGATGCAGACTGAACTACTGTTCTATTTGCATTTGGGCAATATGAGTCAGTCATGTAGGTTTGATAACAGGTGACAACATATAGCGTTAGTATGAGGTCCGTCAACTATAATTACAAATCTAATATCTGGAAATATTCAGAGATTTTATGCATTGAAATCCACATTGGACAACTTTTGATCTGTTTCCTTTTAGGCTAATTTTTTTACTTTTTTCTTTTGACACAATAGAGATCAAACATGGCCGAATCAGCCCATTCATAAGTAACTAGGTTGAATTTACAACTTATAAATCTTCACAAGAACAATGCATCTTAGTTGAAATCAAATCAACAAAATAGACAAAATTTTTGCAAGAATGGTGGCCATAGAGAAAAGTGCCATATGCTATATCTGCATTTCCACAGTTGACCAAAATCACTCATTCTTACAAAGTATTGTGTTTTTTGCCCAAAACTGTTTGATCAGCAAGGAAAAGTTGAATATGACATAAAATGCTAACCATAAAAGGTGAAACATACCATATGTCGAATAGCCATATCCAATGATTTCTTTGAAAGTGATCTACCAAAACCAGCGCTATCAGGAGATGACTTGGCAGACAAATTACTATGGGGTGAATGTTTGTCATCTTGCTTTGGCGGAACCAATTTCCTCATGTTTATTACCCTTTCAACCATCTTTGTCCCATACAAACCAGGACTTAGATTATCATTAGCTTTAGCATAGGCACGATTCAGGGCAGGAACAGGGACCGAGCTTCCACTATTATGGATCATACCATTAGGTAGCCGTCCTCTTGAGGGTGAACAAGATTGCCTTCTAATCCTTCCATTAGCAACAGGCTCAACAGATGAAGACCGGCTACTGGGTGCTCCAGGCCTTCCCCTTGTAACTGAAGGTGGCCTATCAGAAACTGAAGTCCGCAAATTTGGTGGTGCATCAAGAGAGTAACCGGGCATCTCTTGAGGTTTCCATGGTTTTGGTCTTACACTTGGAGAACTAGACCTTGTTGGTGGTGGTGCACCACCACTTCTTGTTGTACTTGATACTGGTCTTGTGACTGCAGGAGATTTAACAGTAGGTGTGGATGTTTTTGTTGAGGTTGTTAGTGTTGGTTGCCTACGGGTTGGGGTTGAGGCCCGTGATGCAGGTCTGGTTGCAGGCAAAGAAGGTCTACTTGTGGGAGTTGAAGATCTTGCAGTAGACCTTGGTGTAGGAGTAGAAGATCTAGCTGGTAGTGTGGGCTTAGTTGAACCTACAGTGGGCCGAGAAGTAGGTGTTGAGGGTCTTGAAGGTCTAGATGTAGTGGTAGAAGTCGGTCTAGATGTCGTAGAAGTCGGTCTAGAAGTTGTGGAAGAAGTCGGACCAGATGTTGTAGAAGAAGTAGGTCTAGATGTTCTGCTAGAATTTGTTTTGGTTGAACTTGATACGGGCCTGGTTGAAAGGCCCAATGTGGGCCTGCCAGTTGGAGTAGCAGGCCTTCCGGTTGGAGTGGCGGGTCTTGAAGCTGGGCCTCCTGAAGAGGAGGGCCTACGGAGTCCGGTACTTGAAGTGTTAAATCCAGGAGAGGACACTTGTTGCCTAGATACCAAATTATTCCTACCAGTAGCCTCTGGGTGGGTATTTGATAGCTATATCAAGCCAGTAAACAACATTATTAATTCAGAACTTATGCCAAATTGATCTCTGAAATACAACATTTATATAAATCTATTGTATATAAAACAAAGGATTGTTATTACTCGAGATCTTAGTGCAGTAGGACGAGCTTTAGGTGTTCCTGTTTGAGCCATGACAGTTTTCTGTGATTCCATTTCTAATGAAGGGAAAAGAGGTGTACCAGGGGGTGTCAAAAGCCTGAAAACATAAATAATGTTCACTAAATGGTAACAAAATAAAGCCCGTAACCTATATGGCATGAGCAAAATAAACAATCTATATATGTTCTCCACTTCTCCCAGGACTGCATACAAGAACCCAGCATCAAGATTTATGTTTATAATCAATGTCAGTAACCTAACAAACTAACGCTAACACTCATATAAGTTTATAACAATGACAGTGAATATAAAACAAAGAAAACATAACACAAATTACCAATCATAATCGTTTTTATCATTTTCAGAGTTGAGAAACTCATCAGCACCAGTCTTTCTAGCAGGCGTTGCTGAAGGCATACTGAACATATGTGAACTTCCTTCAACCAACCCTGCAAAATCAAACGTAATAGCTTAGACATCAAGAACATAAACAGTTCATCATCAAGATTCAAGTCACACAAGCAACTGAATTGGTCACTTTGAGCACGATCACTTTCAGTGGTACTTAAAAATCATGATAAACTATACACCTAATTAGTAATCAATTATCCTCCTTGGCCCTCTAGCAGCTGTCATTAAAACCAGATGTCATATTGTCGGAGTTTTATCCCCACCAACCAACTACACAAATAGTGACCGTACGATACATGAAGCATTTAAGAACATTAAATGCAGATTATTCCACTCCTATTGAAATGCAATATTTTTAATCCTAATTGATTAATTAGCCATTGAACAAATTGTAATTTTATCATCAGTTCAAATAAAACTTCATCAATAGAACATATTGCAACCTTCTTTCAAACAAACTGACAAATACAATCGCAACATATCGATAAGAAGATCAAATTAGCGAATTACCAATCGACGAATCAAACTCATCTTCAGTATTTTGAAGAAGAAGCTGATCACGCTCTTTCTCTCGTTTCCTCATTTCCAAAAACAAACCTAACTCATCATCCTTCTCCTTCATTACAGACTTCATAAAACTCCCCATCGTCTGCTTTTGACGTGGCTTCACACCCGCCGGTCCCGGCATTCCCTTCTCCGGCTGCCGGAAGCTTCGATTCATCGCCACAACAAACAATATCCACAAATCTCACCACTCCGAAACCCTAAACCCTAAAAAACTCATCGTATTCACGAAAACCGAAGCACACGCCTAAATCGTAAACGTCAAACAACCCTAACTTCGAATCTACACAACGAATCCTCGAAATTTCAGCTCCAGATCTGGAAATCGAGCTGAAATGGTTCTAATGCAGAGAAAACAACCTTTCGCGATCGATTTTTGTTTTGAAAACGAAACTGAAGCTCATATACGAAGTAATGGAAGAACACAAGCATGAAAATAGATGAAATGAAGGTGAAAATGGAGGTTTTAGAGCACTATTAACATGGAGATGAGAGGTTTGAGCTAATGAAGATGGAGTTGTAGAGAGAGAAAACGAAGCACAAGTTAGAGAGAGAAAGTTGAGTGATTTTGAAAGATAGAGGAGAAAGAGGGGGTGGCAATAAATGTAAATAAGGACCGTTGAAAGAAAGATTTTATCTTTGGAAATAATAAGACATAAAATAGTGTTTTTGTTTGGGATCTCCCTTCTCCCGAAAGAAACGTAACATATGATTTGATATTTATAAATAGGAGTAACTTAATACAATAATAATTAAGTTTTAAAATATTAGATTAAAAAACTTAAGTTTGAATGGTTGTCGAAGATGATGGGGGCGGAGATAGAGGGGTCATAAGTGATGGAGTTGAAGGTGATGGGGGTTTTAGGGTGGGTTGCAAATGAGGGGGCGGGGATTTGGGTGGGTTGCAGATGTTTGGGGCGGCGATGGTGGGGGACGACAGTGATGGTGTGGTCGAAGGAGGTCAAAGGTGGAGGGAGAGGTGTGATCGAAGGTGGAGTTGTAGAGGAGAAGGGTGGTCGATGGTGCAGGTAAAGGAAAATGGTTAGAAAAACAATTACCTGGTAACCAGGTTAATTACATAGGATTAGAACAACAAACCAAAGTTAAATTACCTGATTGAAACAGTTGAAAAAATAAGTTACCTGATTGGAACACTACTAAAACTTGTTTGTTATTTTATGAAGTTTTCTCTTATAAATAAGAAAGATGTGAATTTATTGTTTCAAGGTAAAAACAATAGTAAAGTGAATTTTGGGTGTTATTTCTATTTTGAACTTGAGAGATCATGAGGCTATTTATAAGAGTACATGAAAGATTCTATAAGCATGTAACTAACTCCAACAAACTCAATTGAGCACATGTCAAATATCACAAACTAACTCCGCAACAATCACATGACTAATATCCCCCCTCAAGCTGAACAGGGAGAAGTCACATGAAGCTTGGACGGTGGAAGATCAAAGCGAGAGGAGGACGATCCTTTGGTCAACAGATCAGCTGGCTAAGAAGCAGTAAGAAGAACATATCGAATACATAACATCTATGTTAGAACCATATCCCGAACAAAATGTAAATCGATCTCAATATGTTTCGTGCGCTGATGAAATACTAGATTGACAGCCAAGTAGGTAGCACCAATATTATCACACCACAAAGTAGGCGAATGCAACGGTTGAATATGTAATTCCTGTAACAGAGACATAATCCAACAAAGCTCAGTGGCAGCATGTGCAAGAGCACGATACTCTGCCTCACTACTCGAACGAGCAACAGTATGTTGCTTCTTGGAACTCCAACTAATGAGGTTGGGGCCAAGAAACACACAATAACTCGTAGTAGAATGACGATCATTAGGGCAACCAGCCCAGTATGCATCAGTATAACCATGTAAATCATAACAAGTAGATTGACGAATAGTCAAACCATGAGAAGATGTGCCGTGAAGATAGCGTAAAATACGCTTGACAGCAACCCAATGACAATCAGTATGAGTCTGTAAGAACTGAGACACCTTACTGACTGCATAAGCAATCTCAAGGCGAGTCAAAACAAAATACTGCAACGCACCAACAGTACTGCGATACAATAAAGGATCATCCAAAGGAGTGCCAAAATACCGAGATAACTGCTTCCCTGACGCAACACGAGTAGACAGAGGACGACACTGAGCCAACCTTGTACCCTGTAACAAATCAAGAAAATAACGTTGTTGGGACAAATGCAGACAATCATCAGTAAATATCGCCTGGACACCCAAAAAAAAGGGACAATAAGCCTAAATCTTTGAGTGCAAACTAAGAGTCTAATTGAGTAATCAACGAGGTAACAAACTCAGAAGAGCTCCCAGTAATAATAATGTCGTCCACATAAACCAAGACATAACAAGTATGGCCATCACACTGATAAACAAACAAGGAAGTATCAGAAATAAACTGAGAGAAGCCACTAGCCAAAAGAGCAGAGGAGAGCCTAGAAAACCAAGCACGAGGAGCCTACTTAAGGCCATAAAGAGCCTTCCGTAAGAGACAGACATGATTAGATCGAGAAGAGTCAACAAAACCAGGTGGCTGAGACATGTAGAAAGTCTCAGACAAGTCACCATGTGTGACAACCGGTAATTTTAGGTCAATACCCGGCCTTGACTTGGTTATAATTACACCTGTAACACTTGATTTTCAATTTAATTACATTTATTGAAGTCGTTGTATGCATTGCAAAATTTCATGCATTACATTCCATGCATTGGTGATTCGACGTAATTACCATTTTTACACGCGATACAACCAACACACACACGAACGTTGGTAATAATTAATATATATGTACTAATAAATACTTTAAAGTGTTTCAAAGTATTTTAGATTTCATTGTTTCAAAGTATTTTAGATTTCAAATTAAATACATTGGAAAAACTCAAATTTATAAATAAACCTAATCGCGTAAATTGATATTTTACTCGGAACGAATCCTTTTAACGCACCTACTAACTACATGATGCATCATTAACATATCATCAATATTTATATATATGATATTATACAAGTTCTTACAATATCCTAATGTATTTTAAAAATCCTTTTAATGCACCTACTAACTACATGATGCATCATTAACATATCATCAATATTTATGTATATGATATTATACAAGTTCTTACAATATTCTAATGTATTTTAAAAAGTAAAAAGTAAAAATATAAAAATATGTAAAAATATCAATAGTGCAACAAATACCACCTAAATACCCAATACTACTCGAAAGTTGAAAAACCAACCCTTTCCCCCATCACCTAGCCGTCCAAACCACCCCCTCCCCCAACACAATCTCTTTTCTTTTCTTTTCATCCAACCCATCAAGATCATTTTTTAACTAGTGATATTATTTTATTTAAGAAAATAAGATTGTAAAATATGAAAACTAGTGATTTTACTTGGATGTTAACATTTCAAATTTGCAAGTAAAATAATATAATGTAAATATTATTTTATTTAAGAAAATATGATTATTTCAAAACCCTAACTTCTATAGTTTCATATGTAAATTACATAA
The DNA here is from genome assembly GCA_025215565.1 of Flaveria ramosissima. NCBI lineage: Eukaryota > Viridiplantae > Streptophyta > Magnoliopsida > Asterales > Asteraceae > Flaveria > Flaveria ramosissima. The sequence goes on along the minus strand of CM046042.1, from coordinate 48,177,888 downwards.
CTAATTACTAAACACTTGAATCACGTCTCGGGTCGAGTCGAAACGATATTAATTACCCAAATAATATGTCAACTTTAAGATACAAATGTTTTTAAATACTTTCAAGTGAAGTATAATTTATTGACATTTTTTTTGTAATATATATATTTCACAAATATCCATTTTGTGTCACCAACGGGTCGTCGAGTCAAACACTTTGTTATTAAGTGTGTGGATAAAATAGTTACATGCTCACATTACACGTAGGAGCACATACTTAGATATAAGTTGCCTTGATTGTTCTACGGCGAACTTAGTTCGGATTTTCCCGAGCACTTTGGATACTTTCAGATTTCACACCCGACTCACTTCACAGGTGAGTTTTCACGGCCCCATTTTTACTTATTTTCTTTTTGGGGGAGATTACATGCAAATTACTATTTTCTTGGATACGTTTACTTGTCAATAATTTCACATGTTATATAAGTTGTTTACTTACCGTCTAAAGTCCCCTGTTATCGAACCGTTAGTTTTTTCCCAAAGCGAGGTAATCATGGATAGTACTATTGGGTTTGACTACCCCCACCCGGGTTAATTACCCTAACCTTGATTGGAGGTCTAAACGGGTGTATTATTAGCCTGTTCACCCCGTGCTTACGGTATGCACGGGTAGGGGCAATTTATCATAGTTATAGTCTAGCTTCGGTTGCGATGCTTATATAATATTGTAGTATTGTATGATCGACAAACAAATCATGGAAAAACTTGTGGTCCATTTTACTATTTACTATTATTTTAGAACCGTGAACTCACCAACTTTATATTTATGTATTTTTTTATTTTTAATACTTTTTTATTTAAAAATTCAACAACAGACTTAGTATTCTATTTAAGTAGATGAAATTGAGTTCGTAACTATGATTGATTTGCAAAAATAGTTTGAGCAAAGGATTCTTCAATGGACTTCTAAAGTGATGACGCAGAGACTGAATTTCTTACAAGGTGAATGATCTATGGAGACAGTGTAGCTGTAATTAAAGCTTGAACATAGCCATCACACTTCTCCCAGGCCTCTCTCTCGACATAATCAACTGCTGGTGCTTGTTCATCTAATTTTAGAAGCTTCAACGGCCCCAACGTCTTCAATATCGTGGTAATTTGATGTTTCTAATTAAGATAATTGTTGTCATCGAGTTTAATGGACAAGAAATTTGCAATATTAGGCAATGTATTGGTTTGATTCAGTTGAATATTCGTTGTTTCAGATGAAGAAAAAGATGAAGCGGATGTGGACATGATGAAGATGTCGATTACCGGAAGAAGCTACCGGAATCAAAGAGCAAGTGCTCTGATACCATAAAACAATAGTAAAGTGAATTTTGAGTGTTATTTCTGTTTTGAACTTGAGAGATCATGAGGCTATTTATAAGAATACATGGAAGATTCTAGAAGCATGTAACTAACTCAAACTAACTCAGCTAACTCAATTGAGCACATGTCAAATATCACAAACTAACTCCTCAATAATCACATGACTAATATAAGGATTTTACCGTTTAACGTTATTTGTTATTTAAGAGATACAAATAGATAATTACGGATGAAATATCGTCTCATGGTATTTTGATGTTTAGAACCCTAAAGATTATTATTAATTCATTAGAAAGGTTCCAAGTATGCTTCATTTGGGGTAGGAATGAAAGTAAAAAAACATGTTATAGGTGAAATGGGATTTGGTACTTGCAGATCAAAAGAAAGGTGATTTAGGAATTGACAGCATAAATGGGTTGAATCTTGCTCTCCTTCATAAGCGGAAGTGGAGGAGGTTCTTGTCATGTCCAAATTCATTATGGGTAAAAATCATAGATTCAGTATATGGATCTAATGATGTAGTTGACAAAACTTAGTTGCTAAAAGGAATGGGATTTGGAGTAGGATTCTTGAAAGTATTCATTATTTACAAAACAACAACATAATTCCTTCTTCAGCGTTTAAGAAAGTTGTCGGACAAGGTGATTCAACACGGTTTTAAAAAGATTATTGGATTAGAAATGATACGCATTTCTTGTTTCAAGACTTTTTATGGTCGTAATAAACAACAAGGACAAATAGGAAGATTGTGTTTGGAAATGGTAATAGAGGCATGGAGGGGTTGAAATGACACAACTTGATTTTCTTACTAGCCTATTGCAATGTTATCATCGGATGATGATATTGATAAATGGAAATGGGATTTTGATGGGTAAAAGGTTTGATACAAAAACAATTACTTTCGGAGGTATCTTGGCAAACTAAGTGGAATAATAGTCTTCCAAAAAAGATTAATATCTTTGTTTGGAGACAAATTCTCAATAGGTTACCAACTTGGGAAAATCTTTTAAACAAAGGGATAGATGTGGTGTTTATTATGTGTCCTTTTTGTTCAAGAGATGTGGAAAGTCTACATCATTTATTAATGAATATTGGATTGCAACAAAGCCTTGGATTTGGTTATGAGATGGTTACAATTAGAATGACCTACTCCATTAAACAACAAGAAGGTTTACACTTAGCTTCAATAAGGTAATTTAAAGAGAAACTAAAAGAAAGTGGTCGAAGGAATAATTTTTATAATATGGTGAGCTATTTGGAAGGCAATGAATGAAACTATATTCAAGGCAAATGATTTGAAAACGGAGCTTATTTTTGATAACATAGTGTATTATTCGTTTCTTTGGATTGTGACAAGAAACAATAAAATTACTTTATCTTGAACAAAATGGCTTAAAAATCCACTTATGTAAAAAAAATTTGTGGATGGTTGGCTAGTCTTTTCTAGGCTCCATTTTTTTAATATATTGCTCCTTTCAATAATAATAGTAATAATAATAGTAATAATAATAATAATAAAAGAAAAGATTTTATTAAATATATATATATTAATAGGTTATATACATACGCTATTAAATTACAAGTTTTTATATGTTATTATTAAATTACACTATTAAATTATTATTTTTTAAATTCAAACGCATATAACTTTTTTATACATTATTATTATTTTTTCTAAATACACTATTTAAGTACAATGTTTTTGTCTTTAGTTCGAGCATAATATTGTTATATCTAAAAAAAGAAATATATACATCAATACTACCTATATGTAGTATTACGATATAACATAAATATAATATTATGTACTGCAAATATAAAATGGTTGTGAGTGGAACAAAAAAAATTGTTATTGGTCACCTATATTTTATGAAATCATTGTTCAATTATTATAAATTTTTTAATATTTTTAAAAGTGGTTGTAAGTGGATGAAAGAGAAAATGTAACGATAAATGTATAAAAAAGATTATTTAATTAAAGAAGAGAGAAAAAATAATAATTTTTAATATAATATAAGTATGAAGATAAGAAATGGGATGTAATACTCTTATAAATAAGAAATATGTAAATTTATTATTTCAAGGATTTTACTGTTTGACGTTATTTGTTATTTAAAAGATACAAATAGATAATTACATGATGAAATAACATCTCATGGTAATTATATGATATAGTAACATATTGCAAGAATTGTTTTTCTTTTTCTTTGCTACGTTAATCTAGAAAATATCAAAACTTGAGAGGGTTTGTCTCTAGAGATCTGCATTATACACGTTCAAAGATGGTATAAAGGAGATAATAAACATGAGAACATGAGACACAATAAGCATTGAAAGAATTAGGAGGGGGGTTTGGAGGGTCTCCTAACCCTCTAGTCAGCGGAAAATACTCAATGAAAAATATTTTATAGCTTAATGTAAATAAGAATAAGAATTAAATGCTATGACTTAGTATTATAGAGGTACGGTGATAGGATCATACTGGATCATGGTATTACCCTATGAACCAGGCTTTGATCCATCGCGCTCATCTAACATGTCACATGCAACAATACATCTCTCCCTTGTAGAGTAAATGTATCTACTCCATATTACTTCGCCTTTACTCCCAAAAAATCTTTTGCTGATTCTCACCGCGAGTATAGTTAGAGGAGGTATCCTCATTCCCTCGACGAGTCTAACAGTGTTTGGTTTTACATGCAGTATCAGACCCTAAAAAAGCTCCAAGAGTTTTGGATCAAGCACTTCAACACGTTCCTTGCTACAAGATTAGACTATGCATATTGGGTACTCGGGTTTCGTAGGTTCATTAATCCAATTTCTCCGAAAGCTTAATCGTTCATGCAAATTATTAGGATTTCATCACTAGACATGACAAACCACATGGCATACTTGTTCCAAATCTGCTTGTCATCGCATGACAGTCAAGATCAGCAGACAAAAGATGATCAAGAAACATAAGATACCATGATCAAATTCAGAAACGAAAATCTCTGTCTTGCAACCACAAGAAACCATATTTTCCAGAAATCACATTTGAATTTCATTCACAAGAACAATTAGTTCATAGTTTCATACTTTGATACATCAACAATCCATAACTTCTTATTAACAACAATGACATTAAAATGAAAACAGATGAGAGAATAGGGGGGAGAATTTACAACTTCCAACTTTCAAATGTGGATTAACCATCAAACTTCTTCTTGTTCACTCGGAATGATTTGTGTTTCATGACTCACCCAGTAATTGCTTCCATCTGGGCCCGAAAGCTTAAACCTGCATAATGAAGAATTAAGATCCGATTAAATTAATGTTCTGCTCGTGTATAGCTCATGACCATATAAGTTCAGTGAAATACTAACCGCTCCAGGACTGATTTTCCCTCCTTGTACTTTTGATTCTTTTCATGGGCGGTTTCCTAAATGTCACAGATAAAAGTTCAACTTCAAAGTTCTTATAACACGTGTGAGTGCGTGCCAAGTAAATTTTAAACTTAAAATTTCACTAGATCATTTCAAGTTTCTAGGTCCCATGTGAGTAAATGGAATGGCATAGTCAGATCCTCATTTCTTTTCTACACCCAAGAGTTAGGACGGGTAAAATTTAAACAGAAAATGATGAAAACAGATGGAACCTAGCCGCAGATTGAACCCAAGTTCCTTTCATCTGGAATCGAAAATAATATTCTTATTTCTTCTTTTCATATATAAGAACCAACAAAATGAGAATGTTAAATGATGAAAAGGAACAAGATTGAAGTGGGTGCATGATCACGTATTACTGGCTAATAAATCTCAACCTTGAGTTTCCCGTTTGTTTATATCCATATAATGGGTTCCCATTTGAGTAGACGGAGTCCATAATCACACATTTTACATCTTGACATAGCATAAAAATGTGAGCCACAAAATGTAAATATTAAATGGTAAAACCCGCAGAATGTGAGATCTTACATATGTCCATCCAACAATTGATCCACATTTGACACAGAATATGTCAGCCACTGTGTGTAATCCGGTCATCATCAATCTATCTTCCTTGACTCCAACTGTGACATTTGCTCTATAAAACATGAGAAAGTTGTGAAATCTAAGTAGATGATAAATAGAATCTTTATCTAGATATGCAATTGAACAAACCATAAAGTACATTGATAAACTTATCCATTTTCAAAATCTAAAAAGAACAGTGGTCTTTGGGCACCTTGGTCTCCCAAAAATTTATCAACCTAGGAAGAAGCATGAAAGCCCTATGCCGAAAGAAGCAAGTTGACCCGAGCCTATTACCAATGACTTGGCTGTTTGGGATTCGCTTATTTACACCATGTATGCTTATGCTCTAATGAGCAGATTCAGATAATCAGCTTACTGAAAAAAAAATTGTTTCCCCCTGAAGGTAAATTTGTAAGTTGTAATTTCAACTCGATCATAAATAATGAGTTTGAAATAAGCGATCTCAAACTTCTTATTGGGAACAACCTATCTCACCCTAAGTAAGGTGAAAAGCAAAGATACTTTTCTTCCAAAACATTCAAAAGTGTTTATCTGCGTTTAAAGAAATACAACGAGTTGATAAATTTTTTAAATAAGCAATCCCAGACACCCCTCAAGGTCATAATTTAAATCCAAACCGATTTGAAAGAACTTATCATGTCTCGACAAAAAACAAAACAAAATCCATAATCATTATCCATGAAAGATGCATCATGCATGGATCCAATCCGGCACAAATCTCACGCCACTTAATATCCAAATTAACTACAAAATAGTGTGATCCACAAGCTAAGACATAAAAGGGGTTCCTAATTCACATCATAAGTTCACATCACACGATGTTACTAAACGATGAATTTGCACACATATTGTGCAATTGGATAACATCAAAAGATATGTTGAACGGTTACTAAATCCAACAATTTCACAAGAATGCAAAGTAGCAGCCACATTGTCAAGAAAACATTTGAAATAAAGTGAAAACAGGCACCAATAACACATAAGAGCAATGGAAACTTACACCTTACTGAAGAGATAAGCTTTCCCGTGTCTGCAATGGAAGGACTAAATAAAAACACAGGATAAACCCCAGTCAGCAAAGTTCTCTAATTTCAACAAATCAGAAGACTATCATCACCAATAACTAGCCCTAGAAATACACCAACTAGCAATTAAGCGATAAAAAGAACCAATTTCAATCCCAATTGACACCAGTTCGTATCGATCAAATCAACACGTAAATCTCAACAACTTTCAAAAGGGTTTTAGGTCAGATCAATTACACACCATTCCCAATTCTCAATCATAACATCCTCACCTTCAAATCAAACGAAATTTAACAACATCAATGGAGATTTTGCATAACAAAAACCAAAATTAAAACACGTGATTCAACAATCAAACTATATTTAGAACTCCGATCGGCAAAATCTGTTGAAAATGTGAGATTTAGATTGAATGAACACAAAACTGACCTTTGAAACAATGTCGTCGCAAAGGGCAAGATGGGTTTTGCAGTGCTTACAACTGTAGATCTTCCCCTCCAAAGTTACCAAAAACAATCGACCCATTTGTTCTTGAATGCTGTTTGATTTTGATGGAAGAAGATGGGAAAAGTGGGGAAGATGATGACTTTGAAAGGATTCAATCAACTACAAATTCACGCAATCTGACCCCACTAATCTTTTTGCTGGAATCGTGGACCCACCTTCAGCAGTTTTTGGGATACATTTCAGTTCTCGAAGGTACAACTGAACTTGCAGTTGTTACAACTTAATTTGCGAAGGGTACAACTTGCATGTGCAGAGTGTACAACTTATATTGCAGTTTTTAATAGGCCTTGAGTTCACAAAATTTGTCCTTGATTGACGATTATAAGGCAATTAGCAATGGGTTAACTTATAAAAATAGTGTTGCTACGTTTTCGCCTTAAGGTCTACATGGTCCTTAACCTGCATTATACACCACTCCTTTGGGAGTGGTTAACAAACATTAATGTTAAAAAAATTAATTTGTTGAGATGGAGTTGAAGGAGTTAGGTCAATTTTTAGGGTATAGCTGATGTGATGCCTACACATAGTTAGGGTATATATGTCATGAGGCAATGGCATGCCTCGAGGCCACCCGACACCATCACTGCTGCTTCCGTTTTCACATTGCATGGCGTTTTCAATAAGTGAGAATTCGACGTGTCTCACCCTACAATTCCTTTCAATCAGCGAGAACTCATGGTGTGACATGAGTGTTTTTTTCAAATTTTGTGTTGTGGTATGGTGTGATATAGTTTGAAGTGTCAAATCGTGATTGATGAATTTATGGTGTAGTGAGACAATCATGGCATGAGTGGCTCTTTCACTCTTAGGGTCTTTAGAGAACATCTCATAACTTTAAGGGTGAGAGGGGTGCCCACACCCCGCGGCACAACATGCCTTGGCGTGGACAGGCAACATCGCCGCCACCACTCCCATTCACACCGCAACCCTTTCTTCCTACATTTCGTTGTGAAACACACCAAAATTGTGATTGTCGTCAATTCGCATGAGTGGCCTCTTCACCCTTAGGGTGTGTTTGCTTCACATAATGTTTTTAAATGGAATTGGAATCTTGATTGGAATTGGAATGTAAAAGAATCCTTTACAAATCCTATGGTTTGTTTGGTTGGTATTTTTATAAAAGGAATTGGAAATTTAAAATGTTAAAATTACTATGTTGCCACTCTCTTCTTTTCTTCATCCCTAAGACCTCAACCCTAAAACCAAAATCATAGAGCCCTTATCATTTTACCAGCCTCCACCAACTTGTCTTCATTGTACCACAAAATTAACCTCAACCATCATTCTTCTCCATCATCATCGAGCCCAAATCGATTACTTTCTGATGTCAAAGGTCGAAGGTTGCAAAATCGATGGTTGCAGGAGATAGTTGCAGCCGATGGTTGCAAGATCAACGGTAGCAGGCGATGATTTCATTGGGCTCTAATGGAACGAATGTAAGGTCGAAGGTTGGTGCCGATGATTTTGTTGGGTTCTGATGGAATGAATCGAAAGATGGTTTTTCAGATTTTGATGGAACTAATCGATGATTTTGTTGGGTTTTGATTAGTTTCTTAGATTTTGATCTTCGTATGTGGTTTTTTTATAAGATGAAAGATGGGGTAGTCTAGTAATTCTTGTACATTCCATTGGAAAATCTAAAATTCCATCACATGTGGGATGGAATGTAACATTTCTTTGGTTGATGGAATTTGATGGAAAATTTTCCAATCCCATTCCCAACCAAACATGATTTTGGAAGGAAAATTTTTCAATTCCAATTCCAATTCCATCAAATTTTTTGAACCAAACATGCCCTTAGGGTCTTTAGAGAACACCTCATAACTCTGATTGGTTTTTACAACCCGTACGAAATATCTCAACCGTCTTCAACATGCCCACGTATCAAACAACCGATTAGTTACGCAACCCGTACGAAACGTCTCATCTGATTAAGAGTTTGATTTATAGATTTTAGTTTATGTATTCTTTTATTTTTAATATTATATTTTTATGTTATATTTATTTTAAAATTGTTTTTATTTTTAGGTTGTAACTTTTTAAACTTTATAAAGTTTTTGTTTAAAATATATTTTATGGCATGAAGTAACATGAGTGTCCCTCCAAATTTTATGATGTGGTGTGATGTAAATAATATAAGATTATAAGTTTTAATTAGTCTATTTATAATGTAAACAGTACACTTATGATATGAGTGATCCCTCCATCATAATATCGAGCATCGTATACATATAGTAAATTGTTATAACATTCAATGGTTGTACATGTGGAATGAACATTTATTTCTCAACCCTTAACCACCTTCAATCCCACCCAATTTCAACGTGTCGTACCAATTTTGAACCTAAACTATTGTTGAATCACTTCTTTTCCAACCCTCATAAACACTCTATATTTGAATAATTCATTAATTATAATTATAGTATATAATTAAAACTCTTAAACATAATTCATTAATCAAAAACAAATTAGATAACTGATTATAGATTTAAAGAACTAAAAATAACAAAAATAAAAGAAAACCTAAAATTACAAGATATACAAAAAACATAAAAATACAAAATAATAACATAAAAAACCTAAAATAGCAAGGACAACCCCACTTTATGATCATTTCACGTTACGTTGTAGTATTATTGGCACATAGGTTTCATGCACACCGTCATGCGCCTCTATAAACATCTTAATATCATAGTCTTTTTGTTATTCTTGCGTCATTATTACCATTTCATCTTGTTTACTTTTTGTTTCTACAATCCTTTGTTGAAGAATTTTTCATGTTTCTTATTCCTTCATGTTCTTGTATTCGGTAACTACATCGACCAAACTATATTTCCTTTTGTTAGATGACACAACCACTTTCTTCTCTCTCCATTGTGCCTATATCCGTGTTGTGTCCTCGCTAAGATGGAAAGTATTGCTTGTAAAACCTTTATTTAAATTTGTATTGTTGCAGGATTATGATGTTTTTTCCACTGATTACATTAACGGAATGACCTCTCATTTTGAGTCTGAATACATCAACCAAATGACTCCCATTTTGAATAGTATTTTTTAATGACCCATGACAATTACCCAATACTTTTATTTCATAAACTTGCTTGTACTCCTTCAATGCCACTTCATTATGTCTACATATGTGGTTTCACTAGCACAATGTTAGTGTAACACCTAGATTCTTGATGTAATAATAACACCTAGAAGTAATATGAATTTGTATCTAAAATATTATCAAAAGTGTAAGTAACGAATTGGATGCCGTTTAGAAATATGAAATATTTAGATGATCATTTATTAATTAGGGGACCGGTTAATAATAATAAAATATATTATATTCAACCATAGTACCATACTTCGCTTTGAACGAGACTTAGGTCGACTCGTAGAAAAAAATGAGCTAATTCTAACGATATATTCAAAATGTTATAAAAGATTATATTTTAAAAGTTATAAGAGAAAAAACGAGTGAAGCGACTAAATTAATTATACTATAAGCAAACAGCTAAGCTAGCTGCTCACTTTCATCCACTGGACTTTATCTTCCTCTTGGAAACATATTGGTTTCATCCACTAGATTACTAAGGAGCTTACTTTCTCTTATAGATAGAAGCATACTGGTTTCATGTAAAGTATAAGTTTTCTTGACAATGATCTAATATAAAGTGAATCACGAGTACTCGATACTTCCTTGGGTGTTGTTAATAGTCATTGTTGGAGTTCAAGTATGAGCATGGGTGTAACATTCCGTATTTTTGTTAACCAAAAGTTAACTTTCGTTTATTCTTATAGGGTTCGTCGTTGACATTTATGAAATTTATGAATTATACATGTTTATTTCTTAGTTTGTTTTGTTAAGTATTAAATAAATAATAATAATAATAATAATAATAATAATAATAATAATAATAATAATAATAATAATAATAATAATAATAATAATAATAATAATAATAATAATGGTAATAATAATACTAATACTAATAATAATAATAATAATAATAATAATAATAATAGTAATAAAATAATAATGATAATAAAGATAATAATAATAAGTATAAAAGTTAACAAGTTAAAACTTAATTAAGTTCAAGGGGGCTTAATTGTCAAATTAGAAACTTAAAATATTAAGTTTGGGCATAAAATAATAAGAATTCAAAGTTGGGGGACCATTTCTGTAATTAATCAAAAACAAAACCCAACCCACCGCCCTTCACCCCGTTTTTTCCGGCCGCCGGCCGGCGAAGCTCCGGCGCGGCGCCGGCAAGGCCAAAAACAGCCGTTTGACCTTCAATTTCGAGACCGAAAGATGCCAAAGGCTTCGGGAAAACGTTTCGAGTCATCATGTGCACTTTAATTTGAGTTTAAAAGCTGATTATGGGTGTCGTTCGAACTATGTAACCGTCGACATCAAGTCCACAACCGTTGACAATTAAATCTCAATAATAATCTAATTAATCGAACATGAACGATCATATACCTATTCCTAATCGAAATCAATCCTCAATTTCACCTGGAAACAACACAAAACTCACATTCGATTCTCCCTGTGCCGTGAACCTGCAAGCCAATCGAAACTTACCTTCTGAGCGTTATTAACTTCGATTGATCGAGGGCATTTCATCAAGAACCATATTCGAAGCTAACTGCAAGCTTAATTGGGTTTTCATTGAGGATTGCTCATCCATTGGATACTACGACCGAGAATTCGTCTTCGATTAGGATCATCTTCAATCTGAAATTAAACGGGTAAATTACACACATGTATATACTCGATTTATCATGGGGAACAAAAGCCCCATGATTACAGGCTTTTACATAAACGATTTGCTTGTCAATTTGGGGGAGAATCGAACTAGGGTTCATGAGGAATTGGGGTTTTCTTTTGTTTATGCTTTTAACCATTTAAAACCCAACTAAACCGCGGCTTAGAGCCTTGGTTCACTGGTTAAGACTCTGCACCCCTTAACATGAGGTCCCGGGTTCGAAACCCGGCGCCCTCATGTATTTTTTTAAGGGTTTTATTAACCTTAATTTAATTATAGAAATTTTTAATATATATAAAAATTATTTTTATAAACTTTCAATGTTATAAAAGCCACCAAATATTTTCTGTTTTTTTTTACAAATATATTTTTTGTTAATAAAAAACGTTTTTAACGAAGATTGTTCATAAATAATTTCTAATAAAATGGATTTCAAATAATAACTAATAAATTATTGTTGGTTCAAAACGTCTCTTTCAAATTAATATTCTTAAATAGTACTTAATTCTTTTTGTTATAAAAATTTATTCAAACTTTACGAAACTTTCAAATTGTTATAAGTGTTTCTTTTCACATTTTTGTATAAAATATAGATATATATATATATATATATTTCTTTTAGATAATATTAATGATTTTATTTGTTAAATATGATTATTTAACAAGCCCCAAAATTCCACTTAAAACCCTAGACCACGTTAAACCGTTAAACTTATTATTATTCAACTTAAAACTTGCAAATATATATTTTTAGGTACCTTTTGAAGGATTGCGTGGGAACGTTATTATTATTTCTTATTAATCATCATTCTTATACTTATTAGACCAAGTGAGTTTTCCTTGTCCCCTTTTTATAATTTCACACTTATTTGGGGTGAAACATGATGCTTATATTACATACACGGTTAAACATTTGAGACTTGTAATGCACATGCAATTCCACTTATTTTTGGTCATGGTTATTTGTGTTTTGTAAGTGTTTATATGAGATACATAGTTTGTTTACAATCATTAACTATTGCTAGCCTGGCGACGTCTTAGATCTTTGGGCCTGACAAGCCTATTTGGTGCTAAAGTCGAGGTATTGCCGACTCCTAGGGGCCGTACGCTTGTGCACTAGGGAACCAAATACACTTAGCCAATCTTATATACTTGTAATCAAGTCGAGGTTTGGTTGTAACGATATGTGTTCTATAACCTTACTAGCTTATAATCCATGACATGAATTGCTACTTGTAAACTTATTATGTATGAAAACTTGGAAACTCACCAACTATTTTTAGTTGACTCTTTATTTTCATCATGTTTCAGGAAATCCCCAAGTTTAAAGTGGACATTTGAAGCTTGCAATAAAACTAGGATTTGGACCTAGTTAAATAAACAAAAACATTATGTTATGTTTGAGTTATGTTGAACTTATTTCTTTTTGTGACTTATGGTTGTATTTCATTTTAATACTTATGTTAATAATATTTGCAATTTAAATATAGCGTTATGTGGCTGTGAACAACCTTAACCCTCACATCTCGACGTTTCCGCCGTCAAGGTTGGGGTGTGACAGATTGGTATCAGAGCCCATAACTATAGGGATTTAGGTTATTAGAAATGGTGACCTAGACTATAGCTTATGCATGAACCTCTTAGAATAATATTTATATTCTTGGTAATATATATATTGTTACATGCTACATAATGCTATACTTTACTTATGTGCAACTTGATGCCTTAGCATAGGTTTGCCTTGTAATTGTTTAAACTTAGTTACTCGTCTCCCTAAACTTACCTTTTGACACTTTGACTCTCCCCGAAAAATGAAACTTCTTAATCTTATTCTCGTCGAGACGTGAAATTGTATACTTATGCTTATGACTTGAATCCTTAGACTTATGTCTAATCTATGTAAAATCTCATCAAGGTTTTGATTCCATGAACTTAAGATATTTGTGTGACACATAGACACCTGTATTCTGGATTTCCTGGCAAAAGGCCCTCGGGCTAAGGCAAGCATATCGCATAAATCCTACGGGACTAGTTATGCTTACCTGGGGATTTCTGGGATGAGTGATAAACTATGGTCAACATACACAAATTTCTAAGGCAAGTGGGTCAACTTACCTTGACGTGTCAACGTTTCCAAATGGTAATGCGTTACCAAATGGAACCATTCCATGTGCCTTACAACTTTAGCCTTATCCTTGTTGAACTATGACCCTTGTTATTCCAATTCTCGTATCTAACTCATTTTGTATATTCCAGCATGTCTCGTCATCATGGAAAGCGTGGAAGTTCCGATCGTAAACTAGCCGCCATGATTGCTCGTCAAATGGCTGCTGTCATCCCGACCATGGTTGCTGAACTTAATAGCACCTTACTGACCAATGGTAGCAACAATGGTAATGGTCATGGAGAGAACAGCAACAACCAAAATGGGAACAACCAAAACGGGAACAATCGAACTTGCACCTTCAAACATTTTAGTTCTTGCAAGCCCACTAGTTTTAGTGGCAAGGAAGGAGCCACTGGTCTTCTTGAGTGGTTCGAAAGCATGGAGAATACCTTCATTAATTGTGAGTGTCCCGAGACGCTCAAAGTTCGTTATGCTACTAGTGTGCTCCAACAAAGGGCACTTA